>AXZN01000037.1:0-525954 GCA_000498155.1 Shiraia sp. slf14
TAATATATTAAGAGATTAAAAATTAAAGAAGTAATAGCTTAGTCTATACTAGATTATAAAAGCTAAACTTTTAAAAAAAATACTATTTTAAAAATTTAAATAGCTATAAGTTTACTTATACTATACTAAGTTAGAAATTAAGGCTTTTTATTTAGTAAAAAAAAGAAGATATTAATAAAAAAGACTAAGAACTTATAAAGCTATAAAACTTAAACTTTAAAAAAAATACTATAAAAGAACTACTATTAGTAAAATATAACTTAAAAAAAAAGCTATAAGTATATTTAGAAGAAGTAACTATATTAGTATAGTTATTTAAAATACTTATAAACTATAAATAAGTAGAGTATATTTAGTATAATAACTCTAATAAAAAGTTAAATAGTTCTAATAAGACTTTATAGTAGTAAAAACGCGTACTATTAAAGTATAAAAGAGGTAAGTAAGCTAGCTTACTTTAGTAGGTATTTTTTAATATTACTTTAATTTAAAATTAATCTAAAGCTTAAAGCTTTATTATAAGAAACTTAAGATAAATAAATAATAATAAAAAAAAGATTAGAAACTCTATTTTACGCTAATTAAGTAAACTACTTAGTAGTTATTAAGTTTTACTTAATAGCTTTTTATTAGTATATATAAAATAAGCTAATTACTTATTATTAAGTAAAATAAAATAGCCTCTTATTAGCTTAAGAGCTACTCTAGTAAAGCTTATTTAAACTATATTAAAATACTTAGTAAAAATATATATATATAGAATTTTAGAAGCTTTTTAAAAAAATTTAAAAAATATAAAAAATATAAATAGTACTTAAAAAGTAGAAATAAGTCTAATAAAGTATAAAATCTAGCTTAACTAAGTAATTAGCTAGTAATAAGTATACTACTAAGCTAATAAGCTTAAGAAAGTAGTATAACTATAAAAAGAAGAAACTAATAGTAAAACTAATTATAAGCTTTAGAAGTAGTTAAATAGTATAAGAAGAGTATAAATACTACTCTTTAAAGCTCTCTTCTTTATTATATCTTTATTACCTTCTTAAATTAAAATTTAAAAGCTCTTCTTATAATCTTAATTACGTTATTTAACTTTTATTTTTTTATTACTTTTTACTATAAGCTTTAGTTATACTAAAAGAACTACTAAAAACTCTAAATAGCTAGTATTTTAGCTTTAAGCCTTTATTATATTAAAAGAATTAATACTAAAGAGAAATACTACTAGAATTAAAATTAAAAATTATATTAATTAAGCTAAAATAATAATATAAGCTATAGTAGAAAATTAAAGTAAATTTAGGCTTAAACTTTATAAATTATACTAAATTTATAATTTTATAAGATAATAAAATTATATTAAGTATATAATTAAACTTTTTATAAAACTACTTTTTAGAAGTATAATATATTATTATTAATAACTTTATATACTAACTAATATTATAGTTTAATAAGATATTTTATATACTTTATACTCTTAAAGTTTAGCTAGTAAAGTAAGACTTTATTATAGTAAAATATAAAAAGGTTTTAAGCTTTTATAAGAGATATCTAGTATTAAAAATAATAGCTTCTAGCGCTAAAAAGCTAAAAATAAAGTAAATAAACGCCTTTATAGTAGTAGCTAGAATTAATAATAAACTACTAAAAGAAGTTTTAGTACTATTTTATACTTTACTAGTATAAAACTATTAAGAAATTATAATAATTAGGTAGTATTTAGAGTATTTTATAATATAATAAGTAGCTTTATTTATTAATATATAGCTAATCTTAAGGCGTAAGATATTAAGATAAGATTAAGCTCTAAATATAGTAAATTAAAATTAAGTAAGAACTTAAGATTTACTATAAGCTCTTAAAATTAATATATATAATTAATTATAAAAGCTAAATAATACTAACTTTAAAGAACTAGCTATAAAAGCTTATTTAGCTATAAAAAAAGCTTTTAAAAAAGGTTTACTAAAAGAAAAAGTAATAATAAGTTAAGAATACGCCTTTTAAAATAAGGCTATTAAATAGTATTAATTTATAAAATACTATATAAAATACTATTAGCTTAGTATACTACCTTTAGTAGAATAAAAAGAAATATACTATATAAGAAGATATAAAGAAAATTTAGTATTTTAGTTCTTTATATACTAAAACTTATAAAAACTAAATAACTCTTACTATTTACTTTAGTAAGAATAAGAAAAAGGCTTAGTAGTATAACTATAGATATAGCTAAACTAGCTATTAAATTAAATTATAATAATACTAGTAAAAGCTTAAGTTTTATTTATAAATTAATTAAGAATAGTATTATTTATTATAAAGATAATAGTATAGATATATAAAACTACTTACTTAAAGCTAAGAAATTATAGTAGTAGAAAAGTAATAAATACTATAAAAAGAAAATTATAGCTAGAAAAAAACTAGTAAAGTAAATTAAAGGCTAAATCTTTTTACTATTTAGTACTATAATTATACTATAAGTATAAAAAGAACTAAAATAAATATACTTAAATAAAAAGATATAAAGTATAGTAGTAAAGCTTTAAAGCTAACTTAATATAGCTAAAAAAATATATAATAAGAAATAAAATCTACTAAATTAAAATAAGTTAAAAATTTAAAAAAGTTATTCTTACTTTAAATAAAGCTTAAACCTTAAAATAATACTCTTTAAATTATATTTATATAAAGTTTACTTACTTTATATATATATATATATAAGTTATTAATAAGTAGTATAATAAGGTCTTTATAATAAGTAAGAAAAATAAGTACTTAAGTCTTTAATAAAGTTTATACCTTATAATAGTCTTTAATAAAGTCTATATCTTCTATATAAGAATTATAATAAGAATAGTTAGCTTAAATAATACTAATAAGCTAAAAGATTACTTTAGTAGTATACTTTAGTTTTTTTATATAAAAAAGTTATTATAGTATAAGTATTAAAAAAATCTAGTTTTTTAAATTCTCTTTTACCTTTAGTTTTAAGAACTTTAAATATATAATAATTTATAAAACTATTACTATTACTTAATATAAGTACTACTAGATATTAACTAGAAGAAAATTATAAAAGTTCTAAAGTATTAGCTATATATTATAAAATATAAGAAAAAAGATAGTATAGTAGTAGATATATTTAACTAGCTTTTTAAAAATAAAGAGCTAGTTTTAATTATTAACTAGTTCTTTAAAGTATATATATACTACTAAAAAAGCTAAAAAAACTAAAGCTAGTAAAGAGTAAGACTAACTAATATTTTATTTATTTATCTAATAGCTTATTTAAAAGAATATAGAATATTAGCTATAGTATATAGTTTTAAAAAAGAACTATAAGCTTATCTTATACTTATACTATATAAAGATAGTTTATTTAAAAAATCTAGTTTAGTATTACTATATTAATATTAGTCTTTAAAAAGCTCTTTTATTTAGTAAAAAAGAACTTAATTTAATTTAAAAAGTAGTTATAATATATAATAAAGATAAAAATAACTATATTATAGTTTTCTTAAGATTTTACTATATAATACTATAATACTATTAATAAAGATAAGTAAAAAGGCTTAAGTAATAACTCTAAGCTTAAAAAAGATTAAAATAATTTAAAAGATTAGTTATAAGCTTATTAAAATACCTAGCTTAAAGTTTAATATAAAAAATAAGTATATAAGGCTAGTACTATATACTTTATAAATCTACTTCTACCTTATAGTAGTAATAGTATAGTAATAAAAAGGTATTAAATAGTTCTTTTATAGCTAATAGTATACTATTAAGTAGAGTATAGTTACCTAAATTAGCTTTAGATAGGTTAGAGAACTAGTATAGTAGAAGACGATTAATAAAAGAAAGCTAGTTTATATACTTAATTAATACTAAAGAACTATTATTAGAATAGCTAATACTTAAAATCTATATATACTATTAGATAGAAGGTTATAAGGTTGTTAAAAACCTCTTCTACCTACCCTACTCGTAATTCTACTTCCGTTCTATATAGGTATAATCCGCCTATTAATTAATAGCTATATTAGCTATAGTATAATAGTAGTAAGTATAAATTATAAAATTATAAAATATTTAAAGATAAGCTTATATTAAGATATTACTAAAGTTTATTAGAATTTAATTATAGTACTACTTATACTTATAAAGCTCTTTAATAAGTTTAGTACTACTAAGTAGCTTTTTCTTATAAATATTATAATTAACTAAGCTTTTAAGAACTTAAAGACTATAAATTATTAAACTTACTAAGATTCTTTTAGTATTTTTTTAAAATTAAAGAAACCTTTTATAAACTTACTCTTATAAAAAAAGATTAATTAGTTAATTTTAACTATATAAAAAGAGTATATTTAAAAGATTAAAGATAAGTAAAAATAATAAGTAGTAATAAAGTAACTTATATTTTATACTTACTTACTAAAAGATATTTTAAAATAGTTATTCTTTACTACTAGTAGTAAGTACTTAAAAAAAGAAGATAAGTAGTAAGTATATAAAAGAAAGGCTTTTAAAAATAATACTATAATAACTCTTATTAAGAAGTTAATAAAGAACCTTATTAATAAGTTAATAAGTAAATTATTAAAGTATAATATAAAATTTAAAAAATTAAAAACTTATAAAAAGAAGTTAGAAGCTAGAGTAAATACTAGTAAAGAGAAATAGCTAGTTAAGACTAAGTTATATTTATTATTTTAAAATAAGTATTTAATATTATATAATAATTTATATAATAATTCTTTATTATAAACTTTTAGTTTAAGAGTTATAAGTATAATAAAAGAAAAAACTAAAAAGTAAAAGATCTTAAAGAAAGATATAAAAAGAAAAGATAAAGTAATATAGTAATAATCTTCTTAAGAAAGCTCTTTAAAGTAAGTTTTATATTAAACTTCTTAATAATTTTTTTTAGAAAACTTAATACTAAGCTTCTTAATAGCTTAC
Organism: Shiraia sp. slf14; assembly: GCA_000498155.1. NCBI lineage: Eukaryota > Fungi > Ascomycota > Dothideomycetes > Pleosporales > Shiraiaceae > Shiraia > Shiraia sp. slf14. The sequence goes on from AXZN01000037.1 coordinate 4,972, forward strand.
TTAAGAGACTAAGTATTTACTTTCTTATTAGAGTTTATTAAAACTTAAATTATCTTAAACTTTATACTAGTATATATAAGAGCCTAAAAGCTAGCCTTTTTATTAGTTACTATAAAGCTTATAGTAAAAGAAACTCTAGTACTAAAAGAATTAAAATTATTAAGTATAGTAAGAACTTAGCTACTAGCTAAAAGCTTATAAAAGAGTAAATATTTTATAAAAAAAAGTAAGTAATAATAAGGTTATAAAAAGACTAAGAAGCTACTAAATTAAAGCTATTAGATAATTATACTATAAAGTAGCTATATTAAGAAAATAAACTCTTAAGCTTTATAATAAAAGAAAGTTAAGGTTTTAGCTATAAGATTAGTAATATAAAACTTAGTTAAAAAGCTTATTTTAAGTACTTTTAGTATTAATTCTTAAATTTTAGTATTATATTTTAGTACTTTAAAGTTCTTTAGATAAGTTAGTAAGTAAGCTTAATAAAGCTAAGCTTATAAAGTATAAAAGGCTTATACTATAGTTAATATAGCTATTAATTAATAAGTAAATTATATTTATATAAAATAAAAGTAGAATTATATATAAGAGGCTTAACTCTAAGAGTAGTAGTAAGAATAACTTTAATAAATTTAATAACTCTTCTCTAGTAGGTTTCTAGTAAGTCTTATATATAGTAGTTTTCTAGTAGTATACTAGGCTTACTAAAGATAAGCTACCTTTCTTAGAAGCTTATTAAAAACTTTTTTATTTAGAAAACCTTTTACTTATAAAATACCTTTATTAAGTTCTTCTTTTACTAGAGCTCTAGCCTATTATATACTTTTTACTACCTAATTATTTATTTTTTACTTTTTCTTCTAGTTATTTATTTTTAATTCCCTTTTATTTATTCTAGTAAGTTAGTAGAGTTAGAACTATATATTAGCTATCTTATAGCTAGTATAGACCTTATAGCTATTATAACTTTCTTATTTAATATTTTTAATTTAATAACTAAATATTATTTATATAATTTAGTATATTATTTATTTTACTCTAATTTATTAATATTTACTATTTACTACGTTTATATCTTTTATAATCTTACTACTTTATATATATATACTTAATTATTAATCTTTAGCGCTTTAAAGAGTATAAATAGTCTTCTATCTACTACTTAGGCCTTTTCTCTTATACTAGCTTTTTATTCTACTACTACTTATATAGCTTACTTTTACTAGCTTATACTTACTTTTTATTTTTTTTTTTTTTACTTTTTCTTTACTAGAGTTTTTCTACCTTTACTATAAGCTACTATAATACTTACTCTTAGCTAATTATTAAGAGCTAGCCTTCTTTACTTACTAGTACTATAAGTTATATTTTTTTTTTTTTTAGATCTTTATTACTATATTTACTAATAGTTTTATTATAAGAGAAAAGCCTTTATAAAAAGAACTACTTTCTTACTTTACTTTCTTCTTCTCTTAATTTATCTTTTTATTTAAAGTACTTAATTAATATACTTAATAACTATATTACTTAGAAAGTTTATAATACTAGTTCTACTATAAAGGCCTATATATACTATTTTTTAGAGGTTAAGACTACTTACTATATAGTAAGTTTATTTTTTCTAGCTTAGTTTTTACTTCTTTTCTTATACTAATAGGTTATTTTTTATAGATTTTAGATATTCTTAAGCTCTAAGTTATTACTTAGTATCTTTACCTTAAGCTTAATACTAGTAAAGTTACGTAATCTAATATTATTACTTTAAAGGCTACTATTAAAAAGCTTACTATTACTATAAAAAAGGTTTACTAAATAGCTACTTTAGAAAAAAGTTAGTATTTAAAATATAAAAATATATATAATAATAATCTTAAGCTTATTACTATTCTTTATAATTTTCTTTAAAAGACTATTAAGTTATATAAGAATATATTAGGTAGTTTCTAGTTTATTAAGTATTACTTTAATTTAATACTACCTTTAGTAAGTTTTTATTTTTTTTTTATTTTTATACTTTTCTAAAATTCTTTTTTAACTAGTTATTAGGCTTTACTTACTAAATTAACTATTCTACGCTCTACTTTTAAGACTTCTTCTTAGCCTTTAAGGTTTTTAAAGCCTACTTTTACTTTTACTACTTTTAAGATTATTAATACTACTTTTAGTTTAAATTCTTATAATATTTTTAGTAGCTAGACTATATATACTTCTAGCTTTAATTATTTAAAAAGCCTTACTTAAAAGAGAGAATTTAAGGCTAAGAAGGTTTTAGATAGTAAGTATTCTTATTAAAATATATTAGTATATAGTAATAATAAGGTAGTAAATTTTTTAGAAGATACTATTAATAAGGTTAATAATAACTATAAAGATCTTTCTAGTAGAAAGTAAGGTTTTCTAGTAAGTTTATAGTAGTTCTTTAAAATTTTTTATCTTAGTAGTTCTTTATAATACTTAGAGTTAAGACTACTCTCTTAAGTAATAGATAATAGTTCTTCTAATTCTAACTACTTAATTATACTATTATTTTATAATATCTATATATTTAGTTACTAAGTTTTTATATTTATTTTAGGTTTTTTTATAGTTTTTACTAGTTTAATTACTAAATTATAGTATTATCTTAGATCTTTTTTATAGTTTTTACTAATCTAATTACTAAATTCTAGTATTATCTTAGGTCTTTTTTATAATTTTTACTAATTTAATTACTAAATTCTAGTATTATTTTAGGTTCTTTTTATAGTTTTTACTAGTCTAATTATTAAATTCTAGTATTCTCTTAAGTTTTTTTTATAGTTTTTACTAGTCTAATTACTAAATTAAGGTATTATTTTAAATTCTTTTTATAATTTTTATTAGTCTAATTACTAAATTAAGGTATTATCTTAAGTCCTTTTTATAGTTTCTACTAGTCTAATTACTAAATTAAGGTATTATTTTAAGTTCTTTTTATAGTTTTTACTAGTCTAATTACTAAATTAAGGTATTATTTTAAATTCTTTTTATAATTTTTATTAGTCTAATTACTAAATTAAGGTATTATCCTACTAGTCTAATTATTAAATTAAGGTATTATCTTAGGTCTTTTTTATAATTTTTACTAGTCTAATTACTAAATTAAGATATTATTTTAGGTCTTTTTTATCTTTAATATTATTCTTTTATAGTATTAATATCTTTCTACTTAATCTTTTTTAGAGTTTCTTTATCTTTAAAGTTATTCTTTTAGAGTATTACTATCTTTTCTACTTAACCTTTTTTAGAGTTTCTTTATCTCTAAAGTTATTTTTTTAGAGTATTACTATCTTTTCTACTTAACTCTTTCTAGAGCCTCTTTATCTCTAAAGTTATTCTTTTATAGTATTAATATCTTACTACTTAACTTTTTTTAAAGCTTCTTTATCTTTAAAGTTATTCTTTTATAGTATTAATATTTTACTACTTAACTCTTTTTAAAGCTTCTTTATTTTTAAAGTTATTCTTTTATAGTATTACTATCTTTTTACTATTTAACTTTTTCTAAAACTACTTAACTTTATCTTTTTTTAAACTTTAGTAGTAGTTATTTATTTTTTAACTTATAACTTACTATTCTTTATAACTACTTATTTAATATAGCTATTTCTTTAAATTCTTTTATAAGTTCTTAACTTATAAAAGTATATTTTTTTTATTTAATAAGAAGCTTTTTTTAGAAGCTTTTTTCCCTTTATACTACGTATTCTTTAACTATATCTTCTATTTTATACTTATTAGTTATTAGGTTCTTATTATACTAAATAATAGTATATAATTACTAGTTATTTATTAACTATTTAAGTAAAAAGTTATTTAGATATAAATATAGTTAGTTTATATAGAATACTAAATATACCTCTAAAGGTATATTTAAGGTAATATTATAAAAAGAGTTTACCTTAACTATAATAAATTTCTTACTTTTTTAGTTAAGCTTCTTATTAAAATAATTATTTAATAAATAGTTCTTATATTATAGCTAAACCTTATTCTTAACTTATAACTAAAGAGTATCTTACTACCTTTAATTTACTTAGAGTTTTTACTCTTATTAAGCCTTAGCTATTTATAACTAGGTATAAGTAAAGACTTTCTTAAACTTTTCTACTAAGAAGCTAGTAGCTTATATATAGTTATTAAGTTACTAATATTTTTTCTTAGCTTTTTAATTAAAGTTTAGTTAAATTAAGTTTATATTATATCTATACTATAAGAAGAAGAGACTAATACTTATTAAGATAGTATTTCTCTTATTAATAGCTATTTAGGCTACTAGTATTTATTACTTTTAGTTTTCTTAGAACTAGCCTATATAAGCTTAAAGAAAGCTTTTAATAATAGTATTTATTTTCTTAGTTATACTATTTATCTAGAGGTATTTTACTATAAATACTTTTCTCTTAACTTCTAATTTTTTATAAAGTATTCTTTAGAAGTTTAAAAGAAACTAGCCTTTTTTATTTAAGATAATTACGTTTAGTAACTAGTAGTAAGTAACTACTTTATTAATAAAGGCCTTAGCTACTATCTTTACTTTAAGGTCTAGTAGAGAAATAAGAATATACTTTTTACTTAAGTAATTAGTTATTACTATAAGATATTTATACTTTTTACTTATTAGTAAGCTTATAATAAAGTTTATAAATATTTCTTTTTAAATTTTATCTAAGATTAGTAGAAAGTAGAGTAGCCTTCTTTTTATTTTTTACTATAGTTTAGTCCTTTTATATATATTATAGTTCTAAATAAATTTATAAATATTAAAGAATATACTTAGCTAAAAGTAGTCTTATACTAAGATAATATAAGTATTTTTTTTTTTTAAGTATCTTACTACTAGAAAATAGTAAGTATTTAAGATAATAAATATTCTTAAAAGTATATCTTTTAGAACTTATTTTCTTTCTTAGTAATAAAGGTTCTCTTTTAGGTTAAGACTATACTTACTTAGAAATATTTTTAGTCTTACTATTAGTAAGAACTTTTAGGTATTTTCTCTTAGCGCCTTTAAAGCCTTTAAGTATTAAGTATTTTTTCTAGCTACTTCTTCTTAAAAGAGTATAGTATTAGTTAAAGTACTTAGCTCTCTCTTAGCTATTATTATAGTTTCCTTTATCTTTATTAAGATAAATAATTATCTTTTTTAATAGTTATTTTTTAGTATATTTATTTTTTATATTATTAGTATATTCTAGCTTATTATTTTAATAGTATAATTCTTCTAAATTAGTACTTATAATACTTCTTTTCTTCTTTTACTACTTTTTTTAGATTTATCTTTCTTAAATCTTACTAAGTAAGCTAAAGTAGTTTCTAGGTCTTTATAAATTTTTTTATCTAAAGTTATAACTAGTCTAAGTAGCTAAAATTTTTAAGTTTTAAGCTACTTATTCTAGTTTCTAAATAAGTAATTTTTCTTCTTTTATAAGAGTATATTTATCTTTTTATTTATATTACCTAGTTTATATTAAAAGACTATATTAAACTTACTAAAAGTCTCTACTTACTATATATATCTTTTAAATAGTAGTTAGTTATAATAAAAGTACTTTAAGTTTTTATAATTTATAACTATAGTAAAGTATTTTATTCTCTAAAGAAGGTAAAACTATTAGTTTAGGTATTTAATTACTATAAGTAGCTCTTTATTATAGATATTATAGTTTACTTTTATCTTTAAGTACTTTACTAAATAGTAAACTACTATATATAGCTTTTTATTTATACTATATTATAAAAGTACTTCTTTAGTTACTTATTTTAATATATTATATTTAAGTACTATATCTTAGTTTAAATTAAAGTTTATTAGTAAGAGTTCTTTTATAAAGGCCTTTTTTAAGTCTTAAAATATTTTTTTTAAGCCTTTACTTATTTAAAAGTAGTATTTTTTTTTATAAATTTTATAAGAAGTTTAGCTAAGCTTAAAAAGTTATTAATAAATTAATAGTAAAAGTTAGTAAAGCTTAAAAAGCTATAAATTTTCTTTACTAACTAAGAGGCCTTCTAGTTCTAAATAGCCTAGACTTTTTCTAGATTTATACTTATTTCTTCTTCTACTTTAATAATAAATTCTAGATATTTAGTCTTCTAAATACTAAATTTACTCTTCTTTATATTTAAGTAGAAGCTTACTTCTTCTAGTTTTTATACTATCTAAAAAACTTTAGCTTTATAATTCTTCTAGAATTTAAAGAAATAAATAAGTATATTATTTATATATACTAAGTAATACTTATTTAGGAATTTTTATAGTATTTAGTTAATATAATATTAGAAAGTACTAAGTATATTAGCTAGGCTAAATAGTATAATAAGCTACTTAAATAAGCTAAACTTTATCTAAAAGACTATCTTTTATTTATCTTTTTTAGCTATATATATCTTATAAAACGCTTATACTATATTTACTTTAGTAAACTATTTAGCTTTAAAAATTTAAGTTAAAGTTTCTTAAATTAAAAAAAGTAAATAATAATCTTTCTTAGTAATAGTATTAAGCGCCTAATAGTTTATATAAAACTTTAACTCTTTTTTTAGTTTCTTTATAAATAAAACTAGTACTAAGGTACTTAATTTACTTATTTAGATAAATTCTTAGTCTAAGTAAGATATAAGCTCTTACTTTAAGACTAGAAGTTTCTCTTAAAATATATTATAAAGTAGTTTTTATAGTACTTCTACTATCTTTTTATCTTTTTTTATAAGATTTATAGTATAGTTAATAGCTAGTTCTTAGTAAAGAGCTAGTTTATTAGCTTTTTTATATAAAAATACTTTATATTAAAGGTATAAGTATAGTAGTAGAACTTTTTTAGAATTTTCTATATTACTTTTCTTTTAAAGTACTTTTTTTATATTTAATAGTAATATAGTAAAGACTTATAGTTTTATATTTATTTTAAACCTTTTTTAAAGAGCTAAGAATACTAAAGCTTTTACTTATTTTAGTTTCTACTTAAAGTTTAATTCTTTCTTACTTTTAACTCTTATTTTAGTTAAGTAGATATATAGAGATTTTTTTACTAGTACTACTTATACTTTATTTTAGTTTATTTAAAGCTTTTTAAGTATTATATTATATAAATCTTCTTCTTTTAGTATAAATCTTTATAAGTATTTTTAGTAGCTATTTATATTTATATTTATTAATATAGCTTTTAATATTCTAAATACCTTTCTAGTAATACTAGTAATTATCTAAAAAAGAATTTTAATATATTTTAGTTAGTTATATTTTATAAACTTTTCTAAGATAATATAGTAAGTTAAGTACTTAGTATTAATTAGTATTAATACTATAGCTACTTCTTCTATAATAGTATAAACTATTATTAGGTTCTTATTTAGCTACCTTTACTAAAACTTTAAAAAGCTTAGTTTTATTTATTTATTTTTTAACTACTTTTATATATAACTTTATATAAAAGTCTTTAGTTTTTTACTTTATCTAAGAAGTAACTATTTTCTAGTTTCTCTACCTCTACGTTAGTTAGAGATATTTTAGCTAAACTAAAAAGTTTATTTATAAGCTTTAAGATATATTTAACTATATAATACTTAAGTTTCTTATATTATATATATAAGTTATTATCTTTTTAGTATTATTTTTCTTTCTTTAAAACTTATATTACTTTTTTTCTTTTCTAAGTTTATATAAAATAGCCTTTAGTAAGTATTTAGTTTATAGTATTTTTATTTAGTAGTTTCTTTTAAAAGTAGTTTATTTTTAGCTTAGACTAGTAGATATTTTCTTTAATAACTATAACTCTATTTATAAAGTTATAAATTAACTAAGTACTAAGTATATTAATAAATATTATCTTATTTTAGAAGTTACTTTAGATAGTACTTAAGTATCTTATCTTTAAGCTATTTATATTATTTTTTTTACTAGCTTTAAAAGTAGTATTTATAAATTCTATATTAAAGTTTTAAAGTTAAGATTTTTATTACTATAGTATTATAAACTAGTTCCTAGCCTTTTTTATTACTAGCTTATTAGTAAACTATTTCTTTAAAAACTTTTAAAGTTCTTTCTTAGTCTTATTAGAGTATCTTTCTAGCTATAATATTATTACTTTAGTAGCGTTTCTTTAAAGCTTACTAAAAATATATTTAATAAGTAATAATATAATATTTATATTATTCTTAAGTTTATACCTTAGCTAGATTTAAAATCTTAAATAGTCTTTTTAATTACTATAAAATAGTTCTAGATTAAAAAACTTTACTTTTTATCTTATCTAGAAGATATAAGTAAGAGTTTTCTTAATAAGTTTTTTTATTTCTTATTTAGCTTATAGTTAGTAGTTTTTATAAATTATTTATACTATTTAGGTTCTTATAAAGGCTAACTTTTATAATATATTTATTAAATAGTTCTTTTCTTATATAATTAGTATTTCTAGTATATTTCTTAAACTTTTTTAAGATAAAGATATCTAATATTAGTTATTAGCTAGAGCTTTATCTACTAGCTAGAGCTTTTCTTATTATTTATCTTTTCTAAAGTTTATTAGTAGTTAGGCGTTTAGTAATTCTTATATACTATTTTTATCTATTTCTTTAAATAAGAGCTAGATAGCTTCTTCTTTAAGTTACTTAATAGTAGAAGTTTTAGACTAGTTTATATTCTTTATAGTTATATTCTTTTAAACTTTTCTTTATTTAGTAATTAAATTTAAATATAAAAAGCTTAACCTTAAAGGTAGTAGTAAGAATAACTTTAATAAATTTAATAACTCTTCTTTAGTAAGTTTCTAGTAGATCTTATATATAGTAGTTTTCTAGTAGTATACTAGGCTTACTAAAGATAAGCTATCTTTTTTAAAAGCTTATTAAAAACTCTTTTACTTAAAAAACCTTTTACTTATAAGATACCTCTATTAAGTTCTTCTTTTACTAGAGCTCTAGCCTATTATATTATAAGTAAAGTAAATAAAGTAAGTTTTTAATAACTTTATAATCTTTATTTAATAAAATATATAAATTTTAAGTACTAGCTATTTTAATAATAATTCTTTAGTATTAATTAAGTATATAAACTAGCTTTTTTTTACTAATTATTTTTTACTATACTAGTTCTCTAACCTATCTAAAGCTAATTAAAGTAACTATACTTCTCTTAATAGTATAATAGTTAATATTATAATAATTTTTATAGCTTTAAAAAAGTTTTTATACTTTTTAGTAAACTTAAGTTAGCTTATTATAGTAAGAAAAAGATTTATAAAGTTAAAATTTATAATTAATATTACTTTTAAATTTAATAATAAAAGAATCTTTAGTACTAAAAGTATTTAAGTTATTAAGATTAATAAAAGCTTAGTTACTAGTTAAAGACTTAAAGTAAAGTAAGTATTAATTAATATATAAAAAAATTAATAAGGTATTAATATAAAGCTATTAAATAAAAGTAATACTAAAAAGCTATATTAAAAAAGAAAACTTTAAAATCTTATAGTAAAAGTAAGTTTAATAATTAATTTTAAAACTATTATATTAGATCTTTAGTAAAAATAAACTTTCTAGTACTTTTAATATTAATTTCTTAATTTTAGTACTATAATTTTAAGCTTTAAAGCCTTTTAAGTAATTAATAAATAAACTTAATAATATTAAGATTATAAAGTTTAAAAACTTATACTTTAACTAATATACCTATTAATTAATAATAAAATTATATTTATATAAAATAAAGAAAAAATTATAAATAAAGTTAATAAAAGAAGATTTTAGTAATCTTATAACTTACTATTTAATAAACTATATAGTTTTTAAGTAGTAATTATTTTAATAATTATTCTTAACTATTAATTAAGTATATAAACTAACTTTTTTTTACTAATTACCTTTTATTATACTAGTTTTTTAACTTATTTAAAGTTAATTTAAGTAACTATACTTCTTTTTATAGTATAATATAAGTAATAAAATAACTAATTTATATACTTAATTATAACTTAAAACTTTTATTAAGATAATTATAAATAAAAGACTAGTAAACTATTAAATAAATAAAGTTATTTATAGAAAACCTTATTAGAAAAGTAGTAACTAGTAAAAATAGTAGTAACTTATATAAATATATATATATATACTATCTTTTTATACCTATCTTCTTCTTTAAAGATTTAAATACTAAGAAAGAATTTATTTAAAGTAGCTTAGCTTATTAGTTTATAAAATTTAAAGTTTTAAAAAACTTCTACTTTTAATTAAGAACTTTAAAATAAAACCTAGAATATAGAGTTTCTTTTTAAATAAATTAGTATTAGCTTTTATCTTATTAATTTATTTAGTTCTTAAGAACTTATATTTTATACTTTACTAACTTATAAATTATTAAATTATTTATATATATATATATATAATCTATTTATAAATTAATAAGTATATTAGCTATATTAGAATATATAGTAAATATTTTCTATATATTACTATAAATAGTAATATCTATTTATCTCTTTATCGTATTACTATATAAAGCTAATCTACTAGTAGATACTAGTAGAAATCTTAAACCCTCTTACAACTTACTATTTGCAAAAGCTCTTATTATGACACCCTTTATCCGCGCCTACGGTTTGCCACGCGACTTTGATAATGGCTTGAATGTTGTATGCTTTACTATTGGTATTATTTATACTAATTAAGAACCTGCTAATATACGTAAAGTTCTTTAAGACGATTGACCACGATTTGAACTGGGAACCAACACGTACCTTAGGCTCCTATCTTTGGTACCGAGCATATGTTAGTCTAACACCGAGTACATGCTTTGTACTTGATGATGGCACTGGCCAAGTAGTTGGGTATTGCATCGGAACGGCGGACACTGTATCTTTCAGTCAGACATGGCGTGAGAGGTTCGCCCCAGCTATATCATCTACAATAGTACCTAGACCCGAGGTTGAAGCCGATGATGAGCTCATGGAAAGGCATGATGTGAAGGACCTTCGACGCAAATTCCACTACGCCGAGTGTAGCGCCTTACAGTCATGGCCCGTCATGCTACAGCAATATCCTGCCCACCTGCACATTGACATCTTGCCCGAGTATCAAGGGAGAGGATATGGCACGAGATTAATAAACGCGTTTTTTCAAGCAGTGCGGCCCCTAGGTGCGAAAGGTGTACATGTGGGTGTTGGGCAGGACAACGTCATGGGTCGGGCGTTTTACAAGAAGATTGGTTTCCAGTCATGTGAAACGGTACCCGAAAATGAAGTGATCGCAGAAATTGAGGCAGACGAGCTGGCAACTGTTCTCCTGAAGGTGCTGTGATTGCACAAACTGCGGAATTTATATTTTATCAGGGTGGCCTCCAAATCGAAAGTGCCGGAGCAGTCGAATAACCGAGTCGGACAGCAACAATGATTCAAAATATAAATTGAGTTCCTAGTGCTAGGCCCATATGGGGCCTTCCTTCTTTTACTGTTGGAACACTTTCAACATTCGCTTTATCCATGAAGGGATATAATAAACAATAGTTCTAAACGGCCATAAACATAACACTAACAAGGGCAACAATAAAGCTGATAGTGGCACTGCCCTTCAATTGGCCACCTGTGTTACCTAGTTTAAATCTTCCGTCAGTCTGCCTGTCAAATGTGACGTTTTGAGGAATTGTTGAGTTAAGACATTGACCGTTGCTGATATCCAGACCCGCCAGATCATTTGGTTCACGGAAAAACATATACGTCTTATTGTTCAGACCCTTGAAGCCCTCCGTATTATAAGGGAACCACATGCTGTTGTCGGTTGCTGAGGTGTTTCGTAGAAGAATACATTGAACTTGATTGGGGTGGTCATGAGCAAGCTGCGGGTAATCCTTCATAACATCGCTATTGGAGGTATCGGCAACCAGGACAAATTTGCGCTGAGGGAAAGTCATGAATATTTTTTTGAGGAGAAACATTCGAATACTTAATGTTGCGGACACATCCGAGAAGTTGAGAGGGCGGGTATCGAATGAGCCACCAGGATAGGTTTTGTAGATGAAATCCATGTATAACCGGGTAGCCTGCTCTGGCGTAGTGGTCAAGTAGTGGAAATGTGTATTGTTGGGCAGGCTACGCGACCAGTTGGCGTAAATATCGGGCATGTTCATCCAGGGGGTGAATGGGCGAGCAAATGAATTGAGTAGGCCTTCCTTTGGGTCCCATATTTTTGTCACCCGGAGGATGTCATCAATGTCAGATATAAATGTGATGCCATTGCTTGGTACCAAGAACGCAGTTGCATTCCCGGAGAGGGTGCCATTGGTATATACGTTGAGTCGTTGCACATTTTGGTTGGAGACATTGCCAGGCAGCAGGCCATTGGATTGAATCGGCAAGAAAACATCGAAGTCGCCTTCAGGAGTGGTTTTGTAGGGAAGAGTGAGATTCTGGACGCCCCCTGGTGCTGGAATAGCATTGCCGCCACCAGGTTCACCATCACCACCCTGCATTGGGGCCGGCTCCAAAGACATGGATACATTTTGGTCGCCTTGTTGGACGACAAAGATTGAGCGCGTAAGATTACGAGCCTGGTCCTGTTGGCTGGCGGGCAAGTCTTTAACGGAGGTCCCAATAAGGTATACGTTAGCCAAATCATCGACCTGTTTGTGAGTTACACGTTAGTGGCTTCCCACCCAAACAAATTAGGCAATGAACTCATACCTTTTCTTGGCTAATATTCGGCATCTTGTACACATTGCCATGAAATCGCACATTCCAACCTTGGTCTGTCCAATTTGCATATGGGGGTATGTTCAAGACTTGAGTGGGTTTTGCAGCTAAGTCATCACTGACACCCGCACTGGACAGCCATGTCGTACCGGTAGGGAGGCCTTCGAACCAACCTGGAATGCCTAGACGTCATATCAGCACAAGTCTTGACAGAAGTGTTGGAAGCCTTTTGCTCCTCACCTTCAGTAAAGAAGCTTGGTAAATCTTGTCCTATGACACTTGCCCATGACTTCTCGATGCCATTCACGCCGCTTTTGATATTGTCAATAATGTCGCGCCTTGCATACCTGTGGCGGCCTTCAAAGGGAATTGGTGCCGGAGTGACGATAGGTGCGCCTGGAGCGATGATTCTGCCAGGTACAGGCTCGGATGTAGGCTCAGGTAGGGCGACGGCTGTTGCGAGACCCAGTATTGCACTCGGCAACAGAACGAATCGTGCCATGTTAATCTGGTCTCTCTGGTTCCAACTACGATGCCCCTTGGTTGTAGAGAAGGAAATAAAAAATGGAAAGGAGATAGCACCGGAACAGCAACAAGCACTTAACTACAGGAGAAGAAGCAAGTGGAAATGGGATGGCAGTGCAAGTGCCCGGCTTGTTTCATGGCAATTTCAGGTTGTTGGACGCAGGCACGGCGCAGGGACATATCGCGCTATCCCGGCTGTATGATGTCATTCATACAACCATCGCGGACGCGTCCAAGATTGACGCTTTCTATTGGTCGTTTCCCTGGCGTCGATCTTAGCGGGTAACGAAGCTTGATTTCTTGTCATCGTGTTCTTGTCACTTGGCAGTTTCTTCCTCATGAAGGAGCTGGTGTTCTCTCGAGTAGAGGCTTTACACGAAACACATTGCAAAACGAAAGATGATAATAGGCACCAGAATGGCATGTTTAGCAATCTCAGAGAGTTCAGCGACTTCTGGTTCAGCAGCTTACTTTTCATGTGGCAGGCTCAGTGTATTTCATCATATAAGGCATTAATGACAACTGTATGAAAAAAAATCCATCGTGTCGCTTCTTTAAAAGGGGCTCTTCTGAAATGTTTCGTTATGTCTCGATGCCCGAGAGAGTTTGATTGACCCGGAAAGTGACACCAACAAAGACGAATTCTACTTGGAGTTTTGCAAGGAGTTAGTTGAAATTTATAGTCGATTTCGATGACGAGGCACATTTGATAAATCTGCAAGCTTGCTTTGTACTCATGAATTTAATCCGAGCTTTTCGTATATAGCCAAACTGTATCCCTCTCAACCCCTACTCAAGACCTAGTAATCCACTCATTTCTAAGTAGCATACTTGGCTGGCAAAAGTGAAGAGGTTTCCAACTTGGCCCCTTTGACCGTCTCAGCAGACAAAGGGGCTTTTATAAACCAAAATATCTTCAAGACATTATCGACCAAGTAAAGTCGCTCAGTCGACAAGGTTTTGAGCACGCTTGAAGACGAGTTGAGCTTTGTGGGTATAAACAGTGAAACCAAAACGGCGTCGACGCTGCTTTAGCCACCCAAGTAGACAGATGCAGCGCCCCAAGAGAATAGAAGTTAAGCGGGTAGGTAGCGAAGACATATCGTAGGAAAGTAAATAGATAGGGAATAATCAAGGAAAAGGTTGGGGCATTGCTCATGACAGCTCACGGAGCTCGTCGCTAAATTGCCATACCGGGTACCGGCTTTCGTGCTGGCATTTGTCCACTTATTGGCGCAACATTTGGATTCATAGGACTTGGGCCAGGTGCAGGGCCTCGCCGTTGGTTGCCAACCTGACTGGCCGAGTTGGACCTTGGGCGACCTTCCATTGGTGGGGGAGGAGCCATCTGAGGGCCACCTCCATATGGGCCAGGAGACATGGAACGCGGGGGTCCTGCATAAGGAGCGGCACCACGAGGGGGATCATATTGAGGAGCATTGCTATTGGATCGGCCACGGGAAGCACCTTGTTGCACAGGAGAGGCCATTTGGCGTGGAACAGGACTCATTGAATGGGGGCTAGGAGACATGCGACCGTTGTTAGGTGAGAGAGCAGGTGGGTGAGGTGAGTTGCGTCCACTGGCGGGCGAGAGAGGGCGTGGTTGAGGTACACCGCCTGGGCCCATGGGCGATCGGATGGGAGGGCCACGCATGCCTGGGGGCGGTGGACCTTGTCGAGGTGGGCCATTGCGAGGTTTGACGGGATGCTTGGACAGACAAGTACGGGGGACGACACCTTGTTGAGAGCGATCTAAGCGGGTACAAAGAGCCTACACACAATTAGCACAAGATTGAAGGTGATAGGACAGGGAGGAGATAACATACCCAGCCATCATCGTATTCATGCAACATCCTGACAAGCTGGCCAGCATGAAGTTCCAACTCGTCTTGCATGCTCGGAGTGAAGCTCAGTTGAATACGATGGACGTTGTTAACCGTGGCAGCACCGTTTGGACGAGAACTAACAACGGCTCCAGCAACAGGAGGAGGACCGGTAGGGGCAGGGCCCGGGGAAGCAGGGATGTCTTCAGTCCAAGCAGGACTGGAGGGGACGCCATCACTTGGTGCTTGGATTGAAGGAGGTGCAGGGAATACCTCGGCATCAGGCGCAACATTGCCCATTGCTGTAGTTGCAGCGACAAGATTGGGTTTAGCAGTAGGCATGGCGGTAGTAGCTTTGGTTGACAGACCAACACCCAGCTGGGCAGAGTTCAACGGAGAGGAATTCGGAGGCGAGTCAGGAATCTGGGCCTGCGTAGCATCAAGGGCGGCGTTATTTCCAAATGGATTCGTAGATGATGGGCTTGACTGCTGGGGATCACTGAATGGATTCTCTGCGGCGGCATTGGCTGCCCCGGTACGCTCCCAAGAGCTGGTAGGGCGGTTTGGTAAATCTTTTTGCTGAGACGAAGCAACAGGTGCTGCGACTGCGGCGCCTGCAGTAAGCAGGTTGCTGGCACTCTTGCGATTTTCAAAGGCAGGGTCGAATTGGGTAACGGGCCTTAGGCTCAATCGTGGCGCAGTGGACATTGTGCGCTCGGTACGGATACTTGGGGTTGGAGCAGGGGCGAGCGCTGTCTGAACCTGAGGGGGCGGAGGTGGAGGTGCATTATGAAGGTCAATCTTCTCGTTATCTGAATTTCCGCCCATCTGCTTCTTCTTGCGGCGGTACATGAACAGAATCCCAACGAGGAGAGCACCAACGACAACGAGAATTCCGAGGGCCAAACCGGCTTTTGCGCCTCCAGACATGCCGCCATCGGAGGCCTGAGCAGAGGCCGTGGCCGTGGCAGTAATCGAGGCGGTGGCAGACGCCAGACCGGCGATGGCGGATCCAGCGCTGGGTGTAGGAGCTTGAGTTGCGACCATTAGTGTCGAGTCGTCCTTTGTCGCGGAAGAAGCGCCATCTGTGGACGTGGAAGAAGGTTTCCGTGAGCTTGCAGTGGGCTTGTTGGTTGACTGGGCGTCACCTCCCGTTTTGGTACTGGTTGGTAGGGGGCGCTCCATAGGCGCAATGAGGGTTTTTTGATTATCTTGTGCTTGCGTCTGCGTGACCCAGACAACTTTGCCAGTGTAGGTGTTTTGCGCAGTGATGATGCGTACAGAGACAACTGTCTGCACATCGTCGTCTGAATCATCCGGGTCGCGGACCCGCTGTCGCCGCACCAGATGCGACTTGCCGTGGCGGTACGTCATGTTGTGGTGGATTGGCGATAGGGTGTGGGAGAGTGATTGCGTGGTTCGAATGCAGTGCCAGGAAGGATCGCCAGAATCGCAGGACAGAAAGACACTGCTTCACCTCCTCTTGTTTGTGTGAACAGCCCGAATCGTCGACTGGTAGGCGATCAGGGCCAATGGATATTTACAATGGCTGTGGCTGTTGCCAATCCAAGGGAGGCTGGTGCAATGTGTGTATGGCAAGGAATGTAAAGCCTGCGGGCAGGCTTCAATTGGCTCGAGGGTGGCGGAATGCTGGAAGAGGTGGGGATCGTAAATAGTCACTAGACATCAAAAAGGAGCGTGGTATTTGGTGGGTATAGACAGAATAAGGAGTGTACAGGACGAGGGCTGCGCTCGATGAACGAAGGGCGAACGACAGCCGGGTCGCGGAAGGGATCCAAGGCAGGATTAGGGCGAAAAGGAAGGTGAAGGAGAAGGAGAAGGAGAAGGAGAAGGGGAGGAGAGCGGGAGAGCGAGAGAAGAGACGGGAAAAGGGCAACAGAGAGCAGAGAGCACGGCTGGGGAGAGCAGCCAGCAGGCGCAGGAGGAGGAAACGGGGCAGGCGGGTGGTTGGCTGATGGGATTGGAGCGTCGAAACGTCGGCGCGCCTGACCAGGACCTCGAGGCCATCATTTCCCGAAGGGGCTTAGTGCCAGGTACCATCATTTCCTGCCGTGCCCGTGCTTGCTTGCTTGCTGCGACTTTGCCTCAGCCTCGCGCCCGCCCGCAATTCTCCATACGAAGTGCTACACCATAGCCCTCCCAACTTTGCTGCCATTGTCTCAGCAGCCAGCATGCGCGTGCTTGGCCCTGCTTCGTACTCGGCAACACTGCTCATTGTGGCTGACACATGATCGCGTACCCTACTGTCTAGTATCTACTCCACATTGCTCTGTCGCCTGTTGCCTGTCGCCACATTCCTCCCACTGCACCTTTTGCTATGCCAGAGCCGACGTTCCATGGTCAGCCTCGCAAACAACCATCTTATTTGCAACCCACTGCCTGCAGCCTTTGCGCTGCTGCGGCTACTTCGGATGTCTGTTGCCATGCAGCCATTAAACGCAGACCCGGTCGCCGGCATGCCACATCACGCTTGACCCCCCATGCCATGTCCAGTCGCAATTTCGGGTTGCTGCCAACTTCATCAAACCATGTGCCGACCCGAAGGCTGTGCCCTGTCAGACTGCGCGTGCCCAAAATGGCCTTTGCTTCTGTCCAATGTCTATTTCTGTTGAACTTGCAACCATCGTAGTAGTGTAGTATTACCTGGCACCTGCTCCAGGTACAGCCAAAAGTGGAACAAATACCTTGGACTAGTGCAATACCATGATCAGGTAGAATTGTTTACTATTACAATCTTACCCTCATAAGTTTTTTTTTTCACTCTCTCTTCAGTACACTTGAACAAAACCTGGATAGCTCATGGACAGGACATACAACCCCGAAGCTGTTGACGCTTGCAGCAGTCAACAAAGAGAGCTGGTCAAGCGTGCAAGTTTAGCCGAGGCTCTCCCAATCGTCTGTCCGCAAGAGTTTGCCATCCAATCCCATCTCTGGTCCACCCTCAAGCAAACCTCGACCATCAGCATCTCGTATTCACCCAAGATTGCCCTGGACGCTGGGACTTTTCTGTGACACTTTTGGCTGTTCCAATTGATGGCCAACGCTGCACCCATCCAAAACAGGCCATACCGCTCACACAAGGTACCAGCCTGTACGCGATGTCGATCTCGCAAGATCAGATGTCACATTGACATCCCTGGAGAACCATGCTTGTCGTGTCGCGAGAGGCGACTGAAATGCCAATATGTCGACAGCACAACCGCCACCAGTTCCCCCACAGAAGATGGGGGAGAACGAAGACCATCCAAGCGACGCCGACACAGCGAGCCGGAAGATGGCCCTTCTCGCCCTCGCTCAGCTCCAATTCTACACAAGGCCACCAACAACCCTTCTGCATCCATCATGTTGGCGCCTCATCTGGCCGAGGACGTCGACATCTTCAATCGCCACATCTCACAGCATCGGAAAGCCGGTGCCGAAGAGTCGGAACCTTCCAAATATCAAACTTTGCTACATGATGTCAAAGACCCTGTTGTCTATCTCACCGTTCCTCGTTTCCGAACTGGCTTGCCTCCCGGCAGTGGCTGTGGGAGAGAGCAACTGGAAGTCGTTGAGCAACTCATAGGACCTTTCAAGCGCGAGGTCGTCGATCTCTATTTTCATCATGTACACTACTGCTTCCCCATTCTGGATGACGAGACCAGCGAACTATTGCGCTCAGGACAGTTTGGCAAGATTTCAAACAATTTGATGTGTGTTTTGTATGCCATGAGCTCGCCTTTTTGGAGAAGGTCAGATACCCTGAAGATGCACCCGCGACCAGATTCCCATTATGTCTGGAACAAGGCTATTTCTGCTACCCTGGAAGACTTTCTCAGCCCAGGTATGCCTACCATACAAGCTGCTGTTCTTGACCAAATTGGTCGACCATCTGTTTCTATTGTTGGGAACATCACCCTCTGCGGACGCACCATCTCCTTGGCCCAGACTTTTGGTCTTCATAGAGATCCCTCCAAATGGAACATCACAGAAAACGAAAAATCTGTCCGAATTCGTCTTTGGTGGTGCTGCCTGATCAATGACCATTGGGGCAGTATTGCTTATGGAACCCCTCCTTACATTACCAAAGGCTATTATGATGTCCCTCGGCCAACTGTCAACACATTGATAAGTTCCAAAGCAACCACGCATCAAAAATACGCAACAACTTGTTTCGTGCATTTATGCGTACTGACAGAGCTTTTGGGCGATATTCTCCCGTTGGTCTACCAAATTGAGCCGAATCGTGAGCATTTGACGCGGGAAGTTGAACGATTCAAACGCGAGCTCAACGATCTGGAACAGCAATTGCCAGATTGGCTACCCTTGCCGAACCGCCCAGGATCATGTATGCTCTGGCTCTGCTTCCTCTCCATCAGACTGATCCTGGCTCGGATAACGTTCCGAGCAGCAATACTAGAGGGGGCTAGCAGTTTGAGTCGCGAGCGCATGGAACAACTGCGCATTGCTTCTTCGGCCGTTCTTGATTTCATTCTCTCGTTTGAAGAGCCACAGTTTCACGACTTTTGGCTGCCGTATGCTACTCAGATCCTTGTTCACGCCATTACAGTGTCTTTACGCTGCACTGTAGAAACACAGGATCCAGAAGTACGCAATACGTCCGTGTCTCGACTTGAGCGAGTCATTGCACATATTCAACACGCGCGCGACAATTACGATTGGGACATTGCTGTATATTGTCTGGAGAGATGCGCCGACCCTGTTTCTAGGATAGCATCGCTGAATGCACGAGAGGCGCCTCAGCCTTCCGAAACTGAAACGACCACTGCCAATGGCCATGGAGCTGGAAACGATATACCCAACATTCCCAGCATTGACGACACAAATTTTTTGCTCTCTGATATCCTAGATCCAAATGCTTTTGATTTTTCGTGGGATGCCCTCTGGGATACACCGTCAGGCATGACCAACTTTTCCATATGATAGATCATAATAATATACCTAAAGTCGAGCAATGAAGATAATCGTTACCAAAGGACGCTATAGCTTATCGCTAGTACAAGTAGTGAAATTGAGGTATTTCGGGCAAGAAGTCTGACTTAAGCTTTTCTGATGCCTTCAAAGCTCTTCCGTACAGAACACGCTATTGGATAATTTAATGGAACTGCGTTGCAGTAGATCACAAATTGGATTTGGTTTCGTATCAGGCTTTAGTGATGGCACCATCTGCTACTGTTCGAATTGATTTAAATTAACATAACAAAAATAATATATAGATCGACTTTCACTGGTTCGTTCAATGACCATTACTGCTGTTGTTGAATATGATCTTAGTTACGGTATAAATCCTTCAACTAATCTCCAGATGCCATCGGAAGGAATTGGTGGTAGAATCTGTGTGCCTAAACTCATACCGAAGAAAATTTGATGGGTATATGGAGGAATCCGGTTTTAATGAGTGGAAACCCAAAGGTATTTCAGGGACTGCACTGAGGGATATAGGACCTGGTGCCAAAAAAACCCTACCGTCGCGGGCTGAAGCTCACAGTATTTTATGCATTCATTGGCGTCCTTCTATGTTCTTATTTGTCATCTTCTGCGGTGTACTTTCGTGTCAGGCTTCCTGTTCGAACTTCTTCATAGTAAAAGTTTCAGTGGTCAATGTTAGTGTAGCATTTTACGAATGTACCGCTCAGTATTGGTGAAGTATTAATGAATGCTTCTTTTAGGTGAACTGTACCCAATCGCGATCTTATATCATTTTGCGCGCGTTCAGTAGGGTTGATCTCGTATCGAACGAAAACGTGCTGGTTGTTTCGCCTGCTAATTCTGTAGAAGCAAAGGTTGTGAATGTCTAATGATAGTGCAAATTTTGGCACAAGATAATAAGAAAAACAAATTTAACGGAAAGAATGTGTGCACTGTTTACTTCGACGAATGGGTTGTTGACGCAAAATTTGGTAATGTTGGCCTCAAGGGTCTTCACTCATTGGAAAACGCCCGCGCCTGACCTGAAAAGGTATCATCGAGTCCACTCACGCTCTCTTGTGTTGATCCTTTACCCTTTTCATGTATGAAGCTACCGTTATGCTCAGGTACTATTCTGCACATGCAAGTGCACTTGATCTCAAAATATCAGCATTAAGCATACTTGAAGGCTGGATAGCTTAAATAGTTTCCATGTCATGTCTGATACCTTGTAGAACTTCACAGGCAGTGGGTGAAGCTCCACCATTCCCCGCAATATGGCCCGACAATGGGTTTAAACTCTGGATATACCTAGTTAGCCTTCGTGCTCAGCCTGCAGGCGCGGCGATATTAACTATTCGTGTGTCTGGATCCACCGCTATTCGGGATTACCGGCAAAGACATAGTAAGCTTTCGATGCATTGGCCTCAAGGGAAAAAATTCAGGATGCGACACCGAACAGATCAAAATATCATTATTTCTAGTTATTGTAGAACTCAATAGCTTGAAGACTCAACAGCTCGGCTCGTAGAAGTGACGTTCTCCCAAGTGGTATGAAGCCACAACCTAACCCACATCCCCGCATCGTGTTCACGCCAAGACATGACTACTGCACCCCACACCACCCATACGTGACGCGAAAGACATGCCGCACGCCACCCCGCACAATGGCGTGGAGCTAGGATTCCCTAGGCAACGTCTGCGTTATCGAAAGCAGAGCAGTCTCAAGAGCCCTTCGTCTTCGCTTCCTTTCTATTTGCAGTTGACTTGATAGATCAGCATTGCTAGGAGATTATGTTTACTTATCTTCAGATACCTTATTGCAATACTTGTATTGTAGTCTTCAATTTAATTATATTTCAATTGCTGTGGCTACAACATTTGGCTGCTCTCCTTTGCTGACAATTGCCAAGTAAATATTCCAATTGGGTACCGAGAGGATATGCATGGTTTTCTACATTTGCAGTCGTTACCATCATTGCTCGTTACCTATCGTCTTTTTGATGCAAATTGGTTGCAAGTACACATTGGCAACATCGAGTCCCAACATAAAATACAATACCTTCCAAGGTGCTTTGTTGAATTCCATTATCTGTATGAGAAGATCACAGGCTGGCGGAGCTATGCCTCATGGTCGATTACGGGTCCGCACTCTTCGTGTCGATGAGTGGGCCTGAACACGCAACCCAACACATATCCCCACCAGATGCATTTCCCCGCACATCAGACCAGCTTATCCCCTGCAAATACTAGCTCGATCTTCATACATGTACCGCTGCGTCGTGATCCGAAGTCTGACTAGGTTGTTCAGACCAATCATCGGTGTGACACCTCCATGGGGTTATCTCAAGAACAGCCACAGGCGTATCATTCCTGCGGATCCGCAAAAGCTTCACCTCGAAGACGAATGGTGTAACGCACAATCTAATCACGGGCACATGGATAGTATGAAGATTTGGGAATGGAGTGTAATCCTAGTCGACACGAAGCACGAATTATGCAATGTACCCCTCTTATGCGTCTGCGCACTACTCGTACCGGCATCTTAGATTTACAAGGCTCGAAGAAGCCAAGCTGCCATTGATGCGGGGTTTTGCGGTTTAAAAGAAGGGCAGAGCTCACTTGTTGGAGATACACCCAGTTGCCTGTCTCCTGTGGTTCCCCTACTAGAACAATAACAGCAGCAGCACTGTTTACCTAAGAACCTAAGCATTCAAGATGACGATCCCAGATGAGGTATTGAAAATTCATGTAAAAATCTAAGTACTTCAAAAGCCAATGCTGATTTTTGCAGGTCGATATCATTGTCTGTGGTGGAGGGTCCTGCGGCTGCGTAGTCGCCGGTCGTCTCGCAAACCTTGATCACAACCTCCAGGTCCTCTTGATCGAGGCCGGCGAAAACAATCTAAATAATCCATGGGTTTTCCGACCAGGTATCTACCCTCGAAACATGAAACTGGACAGCAAGACAGCTTCGTTTTACTACTCAAGGCCTAGCTCCTGGCTGGATGGTCGCCGAGCTGTGGTCCCTTGCGCCCACATCCTTGGGTATGTATATCGTGTAATACTTGGTACATAACTAACATAACTCAAATAGCGGCGGGAGTAGTATTAATTTTATGGCTAGTATATCGAAGTATAAAGGGGAAAATCGGTTTGACTAACTCATGAATAGATGTATACTCGTGCCTCAGCCAGCGACTACGATGACTTCCAGGCAAAAGGTTGGACCACCAAAGAACTCATTCCGCTTATGAGAAAACACGAAACATACCAGCGTTCTTGTAATAACCGTGACATTCATGGCTTCGAAGGTCCAATTAAAGTGTCTTTTGGAAATTACACTTACCCCATCAAGGAAGATTTCTTGCGAGCAACCGAATCGCAGGGCATCCCGACAACCGATGACCTCCAAGATCTTGTAACTGGGCATGGTGCCGAGCACTGGTTGAAGTGGATCAATCGGGATACTGGGAGGAGAAGTGATTCGGCACATGGATACATTCATAGTACTCGAGCTGTGCATCAAAATCTCCACCTTCTGACTAGTAACAAGGTCGAAAAGGTACTTTAGTCTCCTGTGCCAAAGGTTGGAGTTGCTGACGAGTAATTCTAGGTCATCCTTGAAGGTGACCGTGCGGTTGGCGTCAAAGTAGTCCCTACGAAGCCATTGAGCCCTGGCCAAATGACTTCCCGCATCATCAAGGCTAGAAAGCAAATCATTGTCTCTGGTGGCACACTCAGTTCACCTCTCATACTCCAGCGATCCGGTATTGGCGACCCCGAGAAACTTCGCAAAGCCGGCGTCAAGCCTCTTGTTGACCTTCCTGGAGTCGGCCTTAATTTCCAGGATCATTAGTAAGTACCATTTGCAAGTCGCACTCGTATGATGAGGAGTTCATATGCTAGCTCAATTCAAACTTCCATTTGCACTCACACTTTTAGCGCCACTGCTGACTCGTTTTAGTCTTACATTTGCGGCTTATCGTGCGAAGCCCCACGTCGAAAGCTTTGACGACTTTGTTCGAGGAGACCCCAAAGTACAAGCAGAAGTTTTTCAGCAATGGAATATCAATGGTACTGGACCACTTGCTACTAATGGCATTGAGGCCGGGGTGAAGATAAGACCGACTCCAGAAGAGTTAGATATGATGGATAGTTGGCCTTGTCCAGAATTCCGATCTGGATGGGATAGCTACTTCAAAAACAAGCCGGATAAGCCGGTGATGCACTACAGTGTCATAGCGGTTCGTAGTTCGACTTCACATTGAGTGTATCAAACATGTCCACTGACTGTACAAGGGTTGGTTCGGCGACCACATGGTTATGCCCCCGGGCAAGTTCTTTACCATGTTTCACTTTTTAGGCAAGTAAATCTTAATGTCGTTGAAAACAACTAGCTGACGTCTTGCAGAGTATCCTTTCAGCCGTACGTGAAGTTTCATTTGTATCCGATTACATTAAAAATTACCCTCCAAAATAACCATGAGCGGCGATCATGGAATTAATGCATTAGTCATTGCTGTTATGTCTGTTTGCCGCTAATGTTGTACAGGTGGTTCGACGCATATCGTCTCGCCAAACCCGTATGAAGCTCCCGACTTTGATGCCGGTTTCATGAACGACAAACGAGATATGGCCCCAATGGTTTGGGGTTATATAAAGTCTCGCGAGACTGCTCGCCGTATGGATGCGTATGCTGGTGAAGTCCAGGCTATGCATCCGTACTACGCCTATGACAGCCCTGCCCGCGCGAACGATTTAGATTTGGCATCGACCAATGCATATGCTCTTCCAGGCAATCTGACTGCTGGAATTCAGCACGGTAGTTGGACAATGCCTCTCAAGAAAGGCCGCGCTCCGCCGGACACGTATCTATCGTCAAACTGCCAAGAGGTCCTCCAAGATCTCAAATACTCTAACGAGGACATCAACCACATCATAGATTGGACAAAGAAACATGTCGAAACAACATGGCACAGTTTGGGAACGTGTTCAATGGCCCCTAAGGACGGGAATGCGGTGGTCAAACATGGGGTGGTAGATGAAAGATTGAGCGTCCACGGCGTCAAGGGTTTGAAGGTTGCCGACTTATCCATCTGCCCCGACAACGTCGGATGCAACACGTATTCCACAGCACTATTAATTGGTGAGAAATGTGCTGTATTAACTGCTGAAGATTTGGGTTATTCAGGGGCGGCGCTCGATATGAAAGTACCCAACTACCACGCACCGAGGGAAGTCGTTGGCCTTTCCCGCCTTTGAATAGATATATAGGTAGGGTTCAAATCATTGGCTCCTAAATTTATGTTGTACTGGGAGGGGCATCACTCATTATGTAGCTCTGTATTTCCAATTCATTTGCTAGACGCTTTTTCATATACTGGGTCTCCAAAATCGCATTAGCTCCACATTCGTTACAACACGCGGTCACATGTTTGATCTATCGTTTCCAAATCCACTGTAATCTACACACAACATTATCATTAAAAAATTCCTTCGGACACTGCTTGAGTATAGGTCTGGTCTAGATATCGATCGAGAAGATCAAAGCTAGTGGGGCATGAACTCATAGCTAACACAAAGAAAATCCATGATCTATATTCTTCACATACATCTCCTAGCATACATAATTGCTGCGAGTAAAAGTTCAAGGAGCGTCGAACAACGTTGCGGCAAAGAGCCTATATTGCACTGTGGTAGCATGCCATGATAATCGAGTAAACATATCGAGAGACCTACGAAGGCGATGTATGGGGGAAGAGTCATAAATATTGAACCGTTGAAAACAATTGGCTTGTGGTGGAAATATTGATAGTAAATTTTCGTGTATAAAATTTCCTGAGCGAATGGGTTCATTACCAACGAGCGCGAAAAATTTAGGTGCTAGAAACACTAAGAACACTCCACCGCAGAAGATGACAGACGATGCCAATGATCACGTTGTCAACAACATACAGCCTTGCAGGTTCCCAAGCAAGCGTACATAAACGGTAGAGCGTGCATGCATGGCAAACCGAAAAGTATGACCCATGATAACCTGGTTCCCTATTTACACGTCGCCATCTTACCTTGCCGGGTCGATTGCTTCAGCAGTTTTGTGAGTTGCTGATCAGCCTTTACCTCAGATACCTGGCGAGTCAGCTATTAAGTACCCTACTCAATTTTGAACTTTCAACAACGGGGCTCCACGATTCCACAAACCGCAGTCAAATTTAGGTTGCTAAATCGCCCACATCCGACATTAGTGAAAGACACTTAGCCTGAGGGTATCCCGAATCGAGAAGCGAACGGAGAGTGTGAGCAACCAAAGGATCTACAATTGGCCGAGAAAGTTGCAAAGTCAAAGGGCACCGCAAAGCCTAAAGCTCCATCTTTAGCAAAAAACAGCTACGAAGATGATTGTGGCAAAGAAGCGTGCACCCCCCTTACTTTTACTCTTACTGCCAACTAGTGTATTTTGCAGATATCTGATTACTGCTTGGATTCTTATGCGTGGATAATTGTGATTCATATTAATATATCGCGTGGCCAAGACTGAAGCGAGTTGAGCTGGGCTTGATTGTCAGATCAAAACTGAATGAACAAGCTACGAGCCTAAAATCTATCGTGACTCCCATTCATCAAGTGTGCTGAAATGCTCTCATCGTCCAGGCAACCTCATGCCATTGTGGGAGTCTGCGTTGATGCCAGGCAATTGTACCCACCCGAAAACAGAATTTTAGATACAGGTCAATCCCTTGTATTTGCGTCATCAGTGCAACTGATTGCCATACATAAAAGAAGGCCAAATTCAAATGGCCTCGTGGCGTTCCCAACCTTCTGGTTTGGGAAACGCAAGATCCTTGCTTGGATGTGGCTTATGTATGTCTCGATATTCGGATGCAAAGGGGTTTGGGTCTTGTTTTTGATCGAGATTGCCAAGAGTATGATTTACCTCACGGTGCTTACTCTCGTCAGCGCGAATGTAGAGAAGCAGATCCCGCATTGTTTGATGGCCTTCGGGCATTTTCCAGTACTGAATTGCAATTTCTGGAGCCATCTGTGTCTCCCATTTTGGAAGACGGCCTTCGTTTAAGTCTTTTATCTGGCGCGTATAGGTAATTACTGCCTCTTCTTCTAGGTAGCCGACGAACCGGTGAACTGTGCGTGGACTGCAGAGATATGCGAAGAATAGAGCATTGAACCAGACCCCCTGGGCCGCCAGCACTGCCAATCGCATGAACGGCCCCGGCTTGTACATTTTGAGGAAAACGAGTAGATGCATGCGCTCGTTGTAGCTCTCTTCTAGGAGTGTTTCGATCCTGTTTGATGCGTCAGTACATCTCACAATTCACCCCTCTCATGTGACAACCCTAACACTCAATACTCAACAATAAGCACTGAGAAATAAGCATCGAGCAATGTACACGTAATGCCCAACACAAGGCTCCTTGAGGACTACGTAGGTACTCACCATCCATTGTCGCGTCGCATTCTTCGCATACTATGAAGATGTCTGATCATACCCGCTACCATGCCTGGGACACCAGCTACACTTTCAAGGAAGACATTCCTTCGGAGATACTTTTCCTCTGTCATGAGAGGAGCTCGGCGAGTGGTCTCAGGGTCCTTTTCATCGGGATCTATAGCTCTTTCATGCTTATATCCAGTCACCAGGTCAAGATTCCAACGCAGAACTTTTACAGCTGTCAGGGCGACTTTGTCGGACAGTGTCTTCGCTTCGCGATGTGCAACAACAACAGCATTCATCTGCTCTTGTGTATATACTGAAGTTCTTTAAATTATAGCTCAGCCAAAAGGGGAATGAATAGATACCTGGATGGGGCCATGCTGCTGGCGTCTTGCGAACTTTTTTTGTTTCCGTTTTCTCAAAGAACTTCTTGATCTTAGGGTTACTGGGTGAAGAGGAAAAATGCCGTTGGCTGATTATGATAAAAGTTTGGCGGCACTTGAAGCTGCTCAAGAGTTGAGCTGTTACTTTATGGGAGGCCAGTGGACCTCGAGTTGCTTCGGTCAATAACATAGATTATACTTGAATGTGATGTATTCTTCACTGAACTCAAGTAATAAGCAAGAAGAGGCATGGCTGGCTTTATATCAAAGACAGCCCAAACAAAAAGCTTCTTATGTCAGTCCGAGTCCCGCCTGGCTTGTGTGTACAGTCATCAAAGGGTGAATCCGGGATGTTACTTGGATACCTAGCGGATGCAACCGCGCCGACTCGCCGTCCACGTCAAGCGGCATTCTCGGCGAGCAAATTAACCTCAGCTGAGTGGTAGATAGCGTCAAGGACTAATCGGCATGATCAAAATTGGTTGGTCTCGTGCAGCAACGACTTTTGAGGTGGTTATGGTGGTACGTTGCTGCCGGCCTCTCGGTGATCAACGGTTCGCCGATTTGATTTACTAGCGTGGTAGGGCTGAACAATACGAGCCTCATGCCATGGGTGGCTTAGTGGGAGTTTGCAGATGCTGGGTGACTGTACCCGTTCGGACACAAATTTTGAAACCAGGATCGTTCGCTTGTATTTTCCTTGTGAGTTTAGTCGATGTATGATCTGTTATGCTTATGATTGCGCATAATATAATCTGGTTTGTTGACGAGTGAAAGTTTGACTAAAATCGACCCTCAGAAGACGATGGTGGATGACAACAACACTAGTTATCATAAAACTCTTGAAAACTTTACAATTTCCAATCAACCATGGCTGCTGAGGCTCTTCTGGTATTCCATAAACTTCTTTGTATTTGTTATGTTGTTACGCGTTGATATGCCTCTCGCATTTAAAGATTTCAGAGGTCACTTCTCGACTGGCACCTGTAATGGAACTCCAAGATAATAGACCAACAGCCATGATCGACTTCATGACTTTGCCGGGCGATAATTGCCCGATCATAATGAAATGGTAGTTTCATTCTGAGTATACACAAACATCTTGGCATAATATCAGGCACGAATGATGGCATCATATTATGCCGACACCCGTAGTTTCAATCATACCACCAAATGATACCATCCACGCAAGATCATGCAGACAGATCACTTAATGCTGAAGCTGCTCTCCCCAGTTTTGGTCGGGATATCTGAATGCTCGACACCCGTTACAGACGCTGCCCTGGGGCCAGTGTGAAGATGCTGGATGAATTGGTCGATAGATTCATGAGTGCCTTGAGCTTCGCCTTGAACCTGGGAAAATTGGCGAAGAGATCGAGGGCTCGGGGTGATATGGACCTACGCTTCCGTCGCTGGCGTTTGTCACGAAGCCGGTGACACCAATGCTCTTTGCATGCCTTTGTGTGGACGATCTGAGAGAGCAATTAGACCTTGGAAGACGGCCATCTATGGTTCTTGTCGTCGCACCTGAAGTTCACTCCCTGTACAGTACCACTGACAGTATAGGCGATCTAACCGCATCAGTAAATGCATAATACCATTACATTGTCCACGTGACCCACTCGTTTGGATGACATGTTGGCGTTGAAAGTATTGCTTTATTCACTCAATCAGTTGTTGATTGATTCAGACAAGCTGTCTGTGTTAACAACGGACAAACAATGATGAGCCGCATACGTCACTGGGCTAGGTGAAGAAATAGGCACACGTTTGATTGACTGGACGGCCACAGCCCAACCCCTGCGACGATGGAATGCGGGGTGCACTTAGCCCCGAGCATTTCTCTTTCTCTCTTTCACAGCGACAACAATGCCTGCGTGTGCGAAATTGCACCTCATATGGAGATATACAAGCCCAGAGCCCAGAGGCGACGTGGCTTTGGCGGCTCTGGGCCTCGGTGATGGCGGTTGAGGCGTGAGGGAAATGACGCTAGGCTCGCGCGTTGTTTTGACAATTTCGTGACTGAAACCAACCCCTAACCACTCCCACCGCCAACCGCCAACCGCCTACGATCACCACCTGCACCACCACCCATGAGCCCTAATACCCGCTGCTGAATCCGACGATCCGCCCTGCTCGAGTCGTTGCCGTCACCATAAATGTTCACCAGGACCAAGTACCGACTTTCGAACCTGGTTCTCTTGAAAAAGGCCGCTTCGCATCACCCGCCCCTGTCCAGCACCACCACCATGGACTCGACTGCCTCCGCTACGGGCGACCGCGCCTCCTCGCCAGAGCCCTGGGCAGTGCCTTCGCTCGCGTTGGGGGCTGTTCCGCAACTCGACCGCTCCGTGTCGACGGCATCGTCAGTGTCATCAGTATCGGGCCGCTCAGCCAGCTCACGACTCTCCGATGGCGGCCGCCGGCGAGGATACATGCGACCCGAAGGCACAGAGTTCTCAAAGTCAGCCAAGAATAGAGAGAGCGTGATGAATCTGGGTACTATTGCCCATCTACAATACTACTTCGCCCGCACTGGTTTGTTGGACACTGCCACTGGCCGCGTTGCCCGAAACCGGAAGCCTGGATCTCGTACTGCCAGCGGCAACGAGCCTACATCACCCGCAATCGACGATGACATGTCAATGCTATCACTCCCTTCACCGGGAGGACAGATCGACCACCTGGGTGAAGGGTTGGTCGAATCTCCACTCGATGAAACGGCGTCCATGACCTGGGACGATAATGAACCTGTCATGCTGCCGCCAACCGTCAGTACTTACAAAAACAACCCTGTATACATCCCACCTCCACCAGACATGACTGTCCTACGTCGGGAACTGCGTGAGTCGCTTGAAGAGGCCATGAAACACTTGCGCGAAATCGAAAAAGCCCCGAATGCTGCACAGTCATCTGGCGAAGGACAGACGTGGTTTGAGATACAGGGTCTGAATCTCCTCGATGTGACTACACTGGCAATCCGAGGGGCAAAGAATTACTACACTGCTCATGAAGAGCCACAACGCTTGTACGCCATCAAGTCAGAACGCCAGATCCGCAAGGAATTGTATGAAGTGCTTGAAGTACTGAAACGCCTTGCTATACGCAACTTTGCAAATGGAGTTCAGCCATATGAAGTCACTCAAATTAAGGATTGGGTTCTGGACATTGGCAAACTCCTCGACACTGAGGAAGAGAAGGAAAGACTTGAACATGCTGAACGGGAAAGCTGGTCATGGCGGGAGGGTGACTGGAGCGGAAGGGAAAGGCAGAGGGAGTTTCTATTCCTACAGTCCTTTGACAATAGCCCAGAGCCGCTCCCTGAATGGACGGAGCCCAAAGATGGCCAGCTGCCCACTCCCTTTTTGGCAGCCCTTCAGAATGGGCTGCGATTAGACCATCTGCACAATACCCTCGTCAGGAAGTCGAGACGGCATTTTGAAGAAATCAAACAATACCACACCGACACTGCGAAGCCCTACCGGTGTGCTGACAATCTGCGCTACTGGGTAAAGGCAGCCGAGCTGCGCTGGGACATCAAGCTGGACATTGATGTTATGGGCATTGTGCAAGGCAAGGACGACGATGCGTGGAAGAAGTTTGACGCCGCACTCCTCAAGTGGTGTCGGGGAGTGCGCGAAGAAATCACGTTGGAGTGGCAAAAGCAGAAGAGCCAGGCCAGGACGCCGACACTTCAGATTGATCCTAATTACGAGGCGCTTTAAGAGAAAGGCCTCAAGCGTGTTGGACAAGGTTACACCAACATTTTCATTCGCTGTTTATTTTTTTCCTTACATCCCTATTAATTGCACGACGACTCCGATCAGCATGGCCTACCACTCAATCTCAACTCAACATCACACATTTGACAGGAATAACAGAGTCCAGCCTTCGCTGGACAGGACAATGGTCCCTTTTTTTGTTCGGGGACAGCACCATTTTTCATTTATATCATTTATATACACTCCTACATACATTTCCCTTTGAACGCGTCTATGGCAGACGGCTTGAAGTAGATACCCCCTTTAGCAATCGAGATGCCATAGCAGCTATAGTAGCCATAGAAAGTCAATGTAATCTCCCCCAAGAAGGCCCGGCAGATGAGCCGGAACGGTAATAACAGACGATGATAAGACACGAGATTCTAGCATGCTTCTGGAAAAGGCCACGACTCAGTAGGGCAGGCGGTGGCGTTTGAGAATGAAGGGAAATGACGCCCAGACGTGCAGGCCCCCCCCCCTGGCGACGATGAGGATGGCATGGACGCGGGAGGCGACTGAAGTTTCACCAAGTCGTAGATGGCGACCGAGTGGGCGTGGACTTTGTGGTGTAGTTGTGAATCTGTTCTTGTTCATCATCATCATCATCCTCTTCCGTTGTTGTGCGCGCGCCCATTGTTGCTAGTGCTTGGCTAGTGTTTATTGTCGCAGTGGCACGACATTTGTTATTAGTAAATAGAACGCGTCGCAACGATCACCGTCTCTGGCCCAATCACCAAGCAGCCGTGGATTTGCAGCGCATCCGTGCATGCAGCGCATTCACTCGAGCGCCCGCCCTTCTCTCCTGCCTGGACTGCGACCTGGAGCTACTCTGCAGGTCCCTCAGTGAAATGCTCAATGAGCGACCCGCCGGCGACGCTTTCAAGCCAGAGCAGCAGCAGCAGTGCGCCTGCCCTTAATCCCACAGTGCCAGCAAACTCTCCGCCCACCCGTCGCACCTCGCTGTCCTCGCAGCTTGCCAGCGCGCCGCCCACCTCTACGCCCACGCCCGCGCCCGACATCTCCAAGAAGCTTGCAAGAAATGTTGCCCCCGGCCTGCTGGCTCGCATGAAGTTCCTCAACCAGGGCAACGACACCAGACAAAAGGACATTGACGTCGGCCGCATCGACGAGGAGGAGATTCGCCGCCTCGACGCCTTCCACAAACGCCGACGCGAATTTGATATTGAGCGTCGCGGCACCGCCTGGAGTGGCATAGGCCCACCTCCAACCGGCAGTAATCAGTCTACTCCCAACCCCAATAGCAGCAGCAGTAGCAGCAGCAGCGGTGCAGCGGGCTTTGGTGCTGGTGCTGGGTTGGGTGCTTCCATAGGCATCACGCCGCTGATCACCCAGTCAACAGGCGAGAGCGTCCCCACGCTGGCCATGGAGCCCGACACAGAGAGCGACCACAGCAGCGTCGTCAGCACCAGCGACAAGGTCCTGCCCTCTGAATCCGAGGCCGAGGGCGACGTGCTCGACATGCAGAAATACCGCCTGCCAGACATCACCAAGACGAAAAGCCTGAGCCAGCCCGTCACTGCCGTCGAAACTCCGCCGCCGCCCACACCGCCGCCCAAAGACACGCCTCCCATGGAAGCATCCCCCAAACTTGCTCCCGCAGTCCTCGCCCAGGATCCCACCCCACAACCTGCTGCTTCAGCAGCTCTCACACCCACAGAATCCCCTCCTGATTCTATCCCCGTTTCCCCAAAGGCCTCTGATGAAGAAGAGGTCTCGGTGCTTGATAGCAACAATGACATTGACATTGGTGCCTATTTTCAAAAGCGCCATTTCTCCCGCGCCAACTCCATCTACACTCTTTCCAAGGCCAGCTTCACCAACCAGATCCAACAGCTGACGTCGATGAAGCTGCCCCCTACCACTATCGCCTCTGAAATTACATCTCTCCCATCGTCTACCCTTGCTGGTCGTGCACTGCACAGAGCCGCAAATGACATCAAGTTGTGGATGGCCAAGGCCGCCGAGGTCCTGAGTGGTCTCGATGCCGACGACGACGTCGAGTGGGCTGCCGCTGCCGGAAGAGAAGGACTCGCTGAGGTCGATGCTGCCGTGAGCAAATTCGAGGGGCTAGTCACGGTCTACATCAGCGCCATCGAGGACTTGCAGGCCAGGCCCGACATCACCTTGCTACCTACAAAGGACCAGACGACGCTCATTAGCCAGATGGAAGAAATTGTCAGCAGCTGGGCCAAGATCAAGCAGACACTCAAAGGCATCAAGAACCAGGTTGAGATAGCCATGGAGTGGGAAGAGCTGTGGAATAACGTCTTGGGTGACATTGGAGCCGAGATTGAGAACCTTAGTCGACTCGTCTTCGAAATGGAAGAGCGCAGGCACCGCGTCATTTCCGACTCAGTCGCCGAGTCTGCAGAGAAATTCGATATCGCCGAACTTGAGACAATTGTGGAAGAGACTCCACGACAGGCCAAAATGCACAACAATCGGTTCAGTATGCCACCGACGCTCTCAGTCCTGTCTCCCATTTCACCCATTCCTCAAATCGAACAGGAAAACTCGCGCTTACTAGCTCTTTTTGCCAAATTGCAGCCTTTGCGTGCGTCGCTTGACTTCCTCCCCATGCGCCTAGCTTCTTTCGAGGTCAGAGGGAGTAAGATATTCCCTTCGGCATGTGACGAGCTGACACGGAGGAAAGAGCAATTGGAGGAGCAGGAGAAGAAGCTTGAAGCTGACGCCGATGCCCTGAGGGAAGAGCTGGGAGAGGATAAATGGGTCCACAGTTTCCGTCAGGCTGGTAGTAAGGCCGTAGCCATGTACGAATCATGTATGAAGAGCATTCAGAGATTGACGCAAGCGATTGAAGAGATTGACGACGAAAAGATTGCTTCACGCATTGCTACGTACAAAGATAAGAGGGATCATTACCCACCGTCGATGAAGCGTGTGCTCGAGCTCATTGACATTGAGATGAAGCATAGGTCCACGGTCAATGGCGAAATATTGCGCATCCAGCAGGATGTCAGACAAAAATATACCGACCTCGAGTCTGTCATAAAGGATATGGACGCTATCCTCGAAGAGTTCACTGCGTCGCGAAAACTTCGAGATTCAGTCTCGACCGTGGTCTCTGCTCGAACCGAAGCATCTCTGACCAACTCAGCCGTAGACACCCCTAACAGTTCCCCGGCATCCAGCGTTGTTATGAGTCGGAAGGGCAGCGATCAAGGTGTATCTCCAGCATTCAAGAGGTCTCGTCAACTAAGTGGAACGGCTTCGAAACCTCCTGTGCCTACCAACCGTCGCTACTCCAGCGTGCCTATGGGCACGCCCTCGAAGTTTTACATTTCCCAACTCCCATTAGGCCGTGATACCATACCACTACCACCGCGCGCCACATCCACCATGTCGACTCGCTCAGTCACTCCCAAATCAGAGCGACCTGCAGTCAAACCTCGTTGGAATTCGAGCACAAATATGCGTGACACAGTGGTTGGACATAACTTCAAACCCCTGACATTGACAACACCGTCACCCTTCCGTAGGGATTCCAAGACGCCTCAGTCAGTCAGGAGCACATCTAGCCAGTCATCGATACCTGTTCGTAGCCCCTTGGGTCGTACTGCGACATGCTCGCCCTCTCCATCAACTCGTCCAGCATCAACGACCCCGGCACAGCAGTCCACTAGGCGTTCCCTGGCCAGCCCCAAGCAATCGCCTGCAACACCTGTCAAAGGAAAACTGTCTGTGCGATCTCCGCCAGGGTCTTCCACACCTGCATCCACCCAGCGCATGGGCATTGCCGCGGATGATGGCGATACTACTGTCAATGATGAAAGTCCAATGGCTCGCCGCAACACCAGGCCACCTAGTGCAGCCAACAGTCGGCGCAGTACAAATTCTGTCACGTCAAAGCCCGCGAAAACTTTGATAACACATGCCGCACCAAGCCGCACTACTAGTAGAATTGCCAGCATTGACGAAGGCAGGGACAGTAGGGCCGGCGGTCGAACAAGTCGTGTCAGTGGACGTCAGTCCAGCCTAGGTGACAGACCGCCTTGGAAGTAGGCCTTCACACAACGCGCAAATCACCTCTACACATGATTAACGTAAACCGACGACCCACTGGTCTTGATGTAACAATGTTTGCCTGCAACTTCAGCAACCCCACTCAATTTGTTCATTTCGCGTCTTCTGGATCCTGGCTTTGGTCCCACCATTCTCTGATATCATTTTAGTATCACTCTAGCGCTTCTGTACCTCTGGCCAGGCATCATCGACGTTTCTCTGCGATTATCATCTCAATATTTTTTTTTCACATGGGCGTTTTGGTGTGGATGGGACACAGCATCCTATACCCCGGCACTTGTTTTGTTTTGTTTTCACTTTGACCATATTTGAAATGGCACATTGTACTCGTTTGCAAGCACTCCGCAACAGGGTTCAAATTGACCAACAATGTTTGAGCCTAGATGCGAGCTTGTGGAAGAGGGTGTGAATAGCCGATCAAGGTAGATGTTAACCGTGCATGTCAAATTGTGATTAATATAGTAAATATAACGCTATAGCGATATACCAATTCAACTATCACGCCTTCTGAAAAAGGCTGCAAATTTGAGAAATGCGTGCTTTTATACTGTCTGTCCCACCGTATCAGGTCTTCGACTACTTAATCTGGCGCGCTGGGTCACAAATCATGATACGATACGGTACAGTCGCTGTTAGGTCACGTGCTAGCGCGTGCTTAATTCGAACTTTGCTTTAATTGACGCGACTGCCTACGAACATGTTACAACAACCGATGACTTGATAGACCTTACAGGATTCACAGCTCCTTTATGAACTAACTTCTCACTTTTCAAATGTATTAATCATACGGAGTGTACCGAAACGTCAATCTGCCACATGGCGCGACATATCAACTATGAACAACGGACATGGAGAACGGGATTTTCATCACCCGTATAATCCATACGACATTCAACTCGATTTTATGAATGCTGTGTACGATTGTCTAGAGTCTGGAAAAGTTGGCATTTTCGAATCTCCGACTGGGACTGGAAAATCACTAAGTCTCATTTGCGGGTCTCTGACTTGGCTACGGGATCACACAAGACGTCATTTCCAAGAGGGTTCTGCCACCAGTACAGAGGCCAGCAGCGAGCCGTCATGGATGCTTGAACATGCACGAAATCAAGAAATACAAAGTGCACTCGATCGCAAAGCAGATCTCGATGCCCGCCTCGCCAAAATTAAGGCAAAAGAGAACCAAATAAAAGAACGAGACAGGGTCAGAGGCCAGCTTTTCAAGAAGCAAAAGCTAGCCGTTGGTGATGCATATGGGCATGGAGATGAAACGCAATATGTCCTGGATGATTACGAAAGCGATGAAGATGCTCCGAGACCATCAAAAAGCACAATCTTCAGCGAATCTGGCTTGTCCTCAGAAACGCAAGCTTTAATGGCAAAACTTGGATACTCAACAAATACAAATGCTTCAGAAGACCAGAGCTTACTGAATCAAACCAAGATCTTCTTCTGCTCCCGAACCCATTCACAATTGACACAGTTCTCGAGCGAGATTCGTCGCGTAAAAATGCCACCTGCTATCTCTTCGGCATCTACATTGAAAGATGTCACCGAGAATACGCTTGTAGAAGATGTAAAGTATTTGACTTTGGGTTCAAGGAAAAATCTTTGTATAAATCAACAAGTCAATCGCCTCGGCAATGCAACCGCGATCAATGAGCGTTGTGTAGAGCTGCAACAAAGCACTGGCGTTACTTCTCGCTGCCCACATATGCCCAACAAAGAGAGTGAGGCCCTTGTCAATGATTTCCGCGATTATGCATTAGCAAAAGTCAGGGATATCGAGGACCTTGGATCCTTGGGTAAGAAGTTGGGTGTATGCCCTTATTATGCCTCTCGACCTGCCATTCAATATTGTGAGGTAAGCAATATAGAAACTTCGTCTCAAAGGGATGTACTGACACCTTTAGATGGTCACACTGCCGTATCCACTTCTTCTCCAGAAATCAGCGCGTGAGGCTCTTGGCCTCAGCTTGAAAAATCATGTCGTTATCATTGACGAAGCCCATAATTTGATGGATGCAATAGCGGGCATTTACTCTGTATCTGTAACACTCGAACAAGTGCAGCGAGCACGCACGCAACTTACCGCATATCTGCAAAAGTTCCGTAACAAGCTGAAGGGAAAGAATCGAGTGTACGTGGCACAAACTGTGCGAATATTAGATTCCATCGTCGCGTACCTTGAAGCTATTGGGAAGAAAGCGGGAACTGTAGATGGCCTTGCCG
This sequence comes from Shiraia sp. slf14, assembly GCA_000498155.1. Taxonomy (NCBI): domain Eukaryota; kingdom Fungi; phylum Ascomycota; class Dothideomycetes; order Pleosporales; family Shiraiaceae; genus Shiraia; species Shiraia sp. slf14. Next base: position 42,838 of record AXZN01000037.1, read on the forward strand.
ACATGGTCTCTATCATGGCGGGCCGGGGCGTTGATCAGATAAATCTGTTCAAGTTAGATGCCTATCTCAAGGAGAGTAAACTTGCACGAAAAGTCGACGGCTACACGGCATATTTCGATCTCACTGGAGACAATGATGCGACAGAAGCTGCAAGAAAGACTATAAACAAAGGCGTACGCCAGAATGTCCCTGTGTTGATGCACGTCCAGTCATTCCTTCTCTCGTTGATGAATCCGTCAGCTGAAGGTCGATTCTTTTATTCCAAAGAGGGCGAATCCAGCGTTACACTGCGATACTTGCTCCTCGACCCTACTTTTCACTTCAAGGATATCGTCGAGGAAGCCCGGGCTGTGATCCTAGCAGGCGGTACCATGTCACCCATGAGTGACTACAGGCAGCATTTGTTGCCATACCTGGAACCGTCCAAGATTTCGACACTTTCTTGTGGCCATGTCATACCACCTTCCAATCTTCTCGCCATCCCCGTGGCACAATCCGTAAGTGGAATCGACTTCGACTTCACATTCGAGAATCGAAACAAAGAAAAAACAATAATCGACCTTGGTGTTTCCATTCAACAAATCGTCCGCCGTATACCTGATGGAGTTGTGGTCTTCTTTCCTAGCTATGCATATCTCGATACTTGCATGGTCGCCTGGAAACGATTCTCCACACCTAAATCAACGAGTACGATTTGGGACAATTTGACAAAGGCGAAACCAGTTTTCGTTGAACAACGTAGCCAGAAGCAAACAACTGCGCAGGCTACAACATCAAGAGAAGCTATTGCTGATTCCGTGCTCGGTGCTTATAGTGCGTCAGTTGCAAAAGGTCATGGTGCACTATTGTTTGCTGTTGTTGGCGGCACCCTCTCCGAAGGCATTAATTTCAGCGATGCACTTGGGCGAGGGGTTGTAGTAGTCGGGCTCCCCTTTCCAAATCCTCATTCGGCCGAATGGAAGGCAAAAATGCAGTACATCGCTGCCAAAGAGAGTCGCATTGGGGGTGATGGTAAAGCTGCGGCTAAGGACTTTTTCGAAAACACTTGTATGCGAGCAGTAAATCAATGTGTTGGCAGGGCCATTAGGCACAAAGGCGATTACGCAGCAATATTGCTGCTAGATCGGCGATATGGTACCAAACGCATACAGGACAAATTGCCGGGATGGATTAAGTCAAGTTTGACAGATGCATTAGGTGTCAAGGTCACCGAAAAGGAACTGAACGATTTTTTTCAGGCGAAGTAGTGAAGCGCGTCTGCTGGGAGAAGCTTCTTCTCGTGTTATGATATCTGGTGGTCAAGTTATAATGAATCGATCAATCATGGGTGTATGTGGCTGAGATATTGTGGCTGGGTGATTATTCAAGACCGAATTTGGCTTAGACGATTACCTTGACCCGTCTCACCTCTGTTGAACGTGTGTCGTGGCTTCAGACCAGACAAAATTCGCGCCACAACTTCTTGACATTCGTTGCAATCAATCGGCAGTACGATATTGATGAGAGGGCTACTATTTTCCTAACTCATTTCTGCTCTTTCTGCAACTGCTTTGAGCTATTCCGAGGTTGTCTTCTGTATACATAGAAGCACGTGAACTCAAGCGGGACATGATGATATGAGAGCAATTACATTATTTATCACTCAAATTGACGACATTTGAGATGCCTCTACAATGGAAGAGCCAGGAGAGGGGCGCATACACAACTGTCGCACAGACAGAAGATATTGCCGTTGACTCTACAACCCACAGAAAGGAGTCATTAAGCGAAGATCTCGACACGGACTATCAGCAAGATAACGAAGATGACTGCCTTTATGGCGATATCCCGACAGCAGAAGAATTACTTCATCTACCCCGTGTGGCAGACAAGCTTCCGTTCGGTGCTTTTCTCGTAGCAATTGTAGAGCTGTGCGAGCGTTTTGCCTACTATGGGCTTTCTGGACCATTCCAGAACTACATATCGAACTCGTACCGGGATCCGAATGGACTTCCAGGGGCTCTAGGGCTTAAACAATCCGGGGCCACAGCTTTGACGAATCTTTTTCAATGCTATTGCTATGTGACGCCAATTTTAGGCGCCGTGGTCTCAGACTCATTTCTCGGGAAATATTCGACGATCAAGTGGTCCAGTTTGATTTACATGGTTGGAATCGTCATTTTGTTTCTTACAAGTTTGCCTTGGAGTATTGAAGCTGGCGCGGCTATGCCAGGTCTCGTTGCAGCGATGATCATCATCGGCCTGGGCACCGGTGGCATCAAGAGCAATGTTTCACCTTTGATAGCGGAACAAGTCCGCTCAACAAAACCGTTTGTGAAAATATTGCGCGGAGGGAAACGGGTAATTGTCGACCCTGAATTAACTGTCCAGAGAATTTACATGGTCTTCTATATGTGTAGGTAACCCCTGGGTTCCAAAACAAGGATGATCTCTGAACTAATTCGGGACTGCTACAACCAGGCATCAATGTTGGCTCCGTATCTGCTATAGCGACAACAATGCTCGAATTGCACGTTGGATTTTGGAGCGCATATCTGCTTCCATTGATCATGTTTGGCGTTGGGTTTGCCGTGCTAGTAAATGGAAGGAAGACCTACGTCATCAAGCCTCCACAAGGCGCCATAATATTGAACTGTATACGAGTTCTTTATATTGCAATTCGAAATGGCTTCGATTTAGAAGCAGCTCGGCCCTCAGTTCAAAGCCAAGGTAATTGGACCGGTAAAATCACCTGGGATGATAAATTCATCGACGAGTTGAAAACTGCACTAATGGCATGTCACGTCTTTTTGTTCTTTCCCGTGTATTGGGTCACTTACTCTCAGATGATGAATAACTTTGTCTCCCAAGGTATGTGCTTCCACGTGATACTAAGAGCGTGCTAATAAAGTGGTGCAGCTGGCCAAATGCAGCTTCATGGCTTACCAAATGACATTCTCCCAAACATTGATCCCATTACGATTATCTTGCTCATTCCTGTCATGGATCGGTTCATTTATCCGTTCATTCGTACTCGTCTGCATCTGACTCTTGGTCCAATTTCGCGCATCACATTTGGCTTTCTGATTGCTGCGCTTGCAATGCTCTACGCTGGATTTCTACAGGTAGCCATATACCATACAGGCCCTTGTTACTCCAAGCCATCGCGATGTGATGCCGGCAAAGTTGGTGAGGGTAGCTATGTGCCAAACAGCATTCATGTGGCATGGCAAGCGCCAGCATACATTCTCGTTGCCTTGAGTGAGATATTAGCAAGCATCACGGGCTTGGAATTGGCGTACGCAAAAGCACCAGAGAACATGAAGAGCTTTATCATGAGTCTTTTTCTTCTCACGTCAGCAGGTGGGAGCGCATTGGGTCTACTCATTGCACCACTTGCAAGAGATCCCTATCTGCATTGGTTGTATTTTGGCTTGGCAATGGCTTCTACCTGCACTGGATGCATATTTTGGCGGGTTTTCGGAACTGACCCAGGGGATGTTACAAGATCCGATTATGAGCTTACAGAACGGCAAAGGGATGATGATAGTGGTAGTGAGATATCTGAAGGAGAACGAAGGGACCAAAGAGCTTTGGCTTATGTAAATGGAACTTTATGATTATCAAAAGTCATTACGAAGGAGCTCCTTTTTCATGAGTGGAACCCTAATAGACTAACGACGAACACCTTGAGTTCATAATAGCGCAACAGATATACATACCTTTTTCCAAATAGAGTATTGTTATAGTGGTATAATGAGCTAAAGCTTACAAGGCTTCTTGAAACTATTAACATTCTTGTGTACTGTTATCTGCCGTCTTCTGCGGCGTAATTTTATAGGGCTTCCACTTAATAGAACCGAGCTCGTTCGTAGATAGAAAGGTCTAATTACTGACCTCGATTCGAAGTCAATGCGTAAGGAGTGTACAAATTACCACCGTTCTTGGTAAGTGCCAACAAGTCTCTAGTCTTATTCCAAAGTTTCGTTCTCGTGAAAAACCAATGCTCTCACTTCGATACTCTCACGACCTTCCTTTTCCTCGGTACCTGGAACATGAAAAGCTGTGTGTGGGACACGTCTCGCCCTGCCGTCGCCCTTTGAATCGAAGCATTTTATCAGCAGAACCTCATCGGGGCCAAGGCTAGACTTGTAAAACCATCTACAATGCACCTGTTAGAACATGTTGATTTTGATTGGAAGACGAGTGCAAGACGTACCGATGCCCTGGATCGTGTTTGACTGCATAGGTTTCTCCCCTTCGATTGGGATAAATTAATTCTGTAACCACCAAGCTGTCGTCTTGGACAGTGTTGGCTTCAGCTACTGCCAAAGGATCACGCTGCACCGTCTTGATTGGGCGCCAAACGTTGATGATCTGTACTCGGCTACGCAACAGCTTCTCTGCTTCCTCAGGGAGATGGTGAGGTACACGTGAAAGTGCAGCAGTGTACGATTGATCAATGTGGACGCGCTGGACTGGACCTCTCAAGTTGGGAGCTCTGGATGATCCGCCCGGTGGCTGACGCCTAATTGTGTGGTCAAAGATGAAGACTCGACTGGCGCCAGTGCTGGATACTGTCAGTGAATATTGTTTTTAATTATGGACGATTACCTACGCTTCTTTCAAAAGCTTCTCCGTCTCCGCATAATACCCGCTTTTGATCTTTTCATCATCCAGAAAGTCTTTCTCGGCTGCAGTGTTTTTGTAAAATTGAAATCCATTCCCATCCAATGTAAACTGATTCTCTTTGCCTCTCACATCCAGCACCGTGACTGGATGTACTTCGAAGGGACGCTCGTATGTTTCTGGCCGATCTACATAGGTTGGGTGAGGTGGAGAGCCATCTTCATTGGGTTTGTGGTAGTGCAGTACAGTATGGACATCCTGAGGAGTGTTGGTCGCTAGATATGATCCAAGAGGCTTTGATGTGTGCGTTGGCGTAGCAGAGGGTGCAATAACGGTTGCAGTAGCCATGATTATTTTTTGTTTGTGATTTTATCAGCTTTGACTTTATGGATGGATTCGATGCGTATTCAACTGAGTTGGGATTTGCTTTTGAGTGATCCCTCAATTTATAGACACCTTTACATGCTACTTGGAGGATAGGTCAGCTTCCCAGCTTCCCCGCAGCACGCAATATGCTTTGGTGATCGAGTGATTGGCTTTGAAATAGAAGCTGATTGATCTGAGCTATCCGCGGATCGTCCGTTGACCATTGATAAATGCATCTACGATTTGGATTGGCTGCGTGCCTACGATGCTGACAAATTCCATGCACACTTTTCCCACATCTGACATCAAAGCAATATTGTGAACATCACGTCATGTGAAGACAACAGATAACAAGCTCATTGTATGATTATGTGCGGCCTAATTATTTGACCGTTTCCGATGGAAGCTTGACTAATGTTGTCACAATTGCGCCGTCTTCCAGAACAGATATCTCTTCTTCGTAGTGAAACCCCTTCCACCTTGGTATCAGCTTGAACCATATATACCAGTATGCCAATCCGAACAGTAAAATACTGACTCCAACGACAGCGTATGTGGCATACCAAATACTACCTTTTGGTTGCCTTCCCTGAGTCGGAGGAAAAAAGGGTGCGGTTAGCAAAGCCACACATAAACCAATCCGCAGAAAGATTGCCCCAATCCAAGCCTTAAAAGGCCTCTTGAGTTCTGGCCGACGATACCGAAGCCAGAGTAGGCCAACAGACAATGCCAATGCATATATTTGCCCTGGGTACCCTTCTACTTCCAATATAAATGAGTAGACGTCCTTGGAAGGAGGAAGCGCAATGACTAAAAGCGAAGGAACATAATGAACGAGAAGTCCACCCATTGGGGAATTGAAAGGCTTTGAAGACGCGAGAACTTTGGGATAAGGCAAAAAACCTTGTCTCGCTATCTCTTGGTTAACTCGGGCCTATCCAGCATTAGCCAAGAAACTACGATGCTTCAACAGGAGGATTACGAGCATACTAATGCAAAAGTAACCACCATTACATTGCCAGCCCCAGAGAGAGCAACAGCAAGGGGTAAAAACACTTTGCCTACAGTTGGTCCAAAACACCGCTCGAAGAACAAAGCTGCAATAAGCTCTTTGCTTTCTTTGATCTCGGCCAGGGGTATAATAATAAAGTAGGCGATATTAATCAACATATACTACTGAGTGCAATCATGGTTAGTGTATGTTGCATGAGAGAAAACGGGACGCACACAAAGCAGAAGGATAGTATGAACTTGCCATAATGCATGCTGTGATGAGTGCGACAATGGAAACCGATTTGAGCGTTCTTACTGGGTCGCGGACTTCATTCAAGACGTTGTTCACGTTGTTCAGGCCGGCAAAAGAATAAAAGACTTTGAAGAGCGACGTGCAGATGGTGCCCAGACTCCAGTCTGTATCTTTCCAGAGGTCTGGACCTGTCGGGAAATGGTGGCCTGTACCGGCGATTCCATGGGGCTGAATTACGACTACAAGTAAGCCAGATAGGATCATGAAGATGACCAGAATCACTTTGATCCATCCTAAAAAATCTTGAATCTTGATACCAGCCCGCGGGCAACAACCGTGAACCAAGGTTATAAGCGTGAGGAGAAGAACAGCTAGCGATTTTTGCAGTAGATCGGACGGTGCAATGTTGAAGGCATAGAGCGAGTATTGGGCAAACACAATACAGTTGCTTGCGGTAAAGCCTAAAAGGACTGCCTGGGTCGCTACCAACGTACTCGCTAGAAATCGTGGCTTGCGGTAGACGAATTCTAGATAGACTTTATCTCCACCTGATCGCGGTAGCATACAACCGTACTCCAGCCCGACAGCAAGCCCACATGCTGCTATGAGAGCTCCAACAAGCCAGAGTGAAAGGCTAAGACCCACGCTTCCAACACTTTTCACAATAACACCCGGTGTTGCGAAGATGCCACTGCCGATGACGCGCGAAATAACGAGGATGTATGCGCTCGACCATGTAATAGTGCGACCAAGGGATGACGGGGTGGGCAGTACATCATCTTCAACGGACCAAGATATCGCTTGGGCTGTGTTTGGCCTGGATTCGATGTCCGCGTCTGTTGTGCGTGATTTGTGGCTATCTGCAGGCGATGTAAAGCGCGATAAGAGGGGCTCCTGCTCTGGTGAAGACATGACGCATAACACAGAATTATGTCTTTTGATACTGGTGTTCAGAGTGGTGAACCTTGGTTGAGAGAGTATTTATCATATCAAATGAACGCAGGTGAATCAAGTCATTATACTGCGCTTGCCTGTTGTCAGTAGGCAAGACGTGATTCTGCTCACGGATGTCGCGGATCATGTTGTATGAAAGTGATGGCAGTGAGTTGTGCTGATACGCGTCTTCATTGGTGTTCCGAGGCACGCCATTCCTGAGGTGTTGACGCGATCCCAAGGTAGTGGCGCTCATCTTTTTCCAATTACTAAGACAAGTTCAACCTCACTATAGCTCGCTGAAGCAATCGCACCGATACCGTAATGCTGTTGGACTCAGGAGAAATCGACAAATGGGCCAATGCAGTTATACAAAGTGGGCGTTTGAAGAATTACTGGGCGATATGATAGAGATTGCGAGAGCGAGCGCTATGCTACGTTGTTCAAGTGAGCACAAAGGTCCCTTCCTTGGAAGATGAAGTAGCGTTTCGTTGGAACACATGGGACAAGTGCATAAACACTGTGAGAGGGTGTCAGTAGTACAGGGGCGTAAGCAGTCAGTTGTTACAATATGGAGTCGCAGTCAGGATAGAAGATCAGATGATATTTCTGATCAGGTCTGTTTCCGACTCTGGACGATGAGTTTTGCCATTAGACATGAGATTTACAATTTCTTGAGGGTTTGAGGTGATGCTCGGTGCGATTGTCATCAGATAATTATAGATGGGAAGGGAAAGGCCAAGGAGCAGGGGTGTGGCCAAGACGACAACACCGAGTTGGAACTAAGACCAGGTACAGTACAAGAGATATAGGCGCAGTGTATGTATAAGCAATACTACGCCCTGTTGGACAAAGGAGCTGATAAAGTCAGACGTGGCCAATGAGGAAGCAAGAAATTACCCCATGCGCAGAGTCACTCCGACACCGGAGGCGGATGGTGATTGGCTGGGCAGATTGCAGGAATAATGTGAAGAGACAATGATTTGAGTTTGGCTGATAACCACCCACGAGCGATGACGGGAGCCGCTGAAATACGGTGCATGGCAAGACAGGAGATGGGGCTTTCTTGTCGAGATTGCAGATTGCAGATTGGAGATTGCAGAGTGCAGAGTGCAGGCAGGGTAGGCAAAGGACCCCACGCAATCGAGCGCGTCCCCACTGTGGGCTTCTGGAAGGCTGGGGGAGCAGTCACATGCTTTCGCGACACACGATGGGCCCAGCATCGCGGGACGGGCGGGAAACAAGGCTTGACCTGCAGGCGCCAAGGCAACTGTATTTGCATGTATGTATGTACCACCACCACCATAGAGGCCATACTCGCATGCGCATGGGATGGATTGGATCGACACATATCCAGCTGAATATACTGTGTATGTGTGTCGCTTGTCGCGTGCGTCGCATAGTCACAGCTCTGCATGCATGTATCATTATGACCATACTAAATGCTAATGACTACGGTACCTGGGTGTTGTTGCACCATGTTCAATTCGCGCACATTGCACGACGACGGCGACGATTGCTATTCCATGCCTGGCCGGGTTGTTCCTTCTTCGGCTGGATGGCCCGAATCCGGCGAAACGGGAAGATATTGTCGAGGGAGAGAGATGGATTGGGATCTAATAAAAAAAGAAGAAGAAATGGCTCATGCAGGTGGTCCAAGGCTGTTGTAAGTGTGCAGCGACGTCACGGCTTGTTGTTTGTAGGGCGGCGTCAGGCCACGGCAGGTCGATAATAAGCTACAGAGCTGGCGGTATGTCGATTGTCCGAGGGGCCTTATCGGGGGCCAAACGTAGGCAAATGGGATAATAATGAGTGGCGGCGACGGGTGCAGCAGTCAACCCGACTGCAACGGCGGTGCTCCAAGACGGCTAGCGCGCCCCACCAGCCGCCAGCAGCCAATCAGCGGGCGGTGCCTTATCATGGAGTTTCCAAATGCCTTTACCAACACTCCCACTCCGCCAAGTCTTCCGCTTCGAGATGAAACCCAAATCTGCTGCCAAATCTGCCCATTGTCGATGCTGTTGGGCCCGGCAACGCCTGAGCCCTCGCCCGCCGCTCTGCTGTTGGGCCGCTGCCTCCAAGAACCCGCCCATGGCGCTTGTCATCCACTCGCACGCGCCGCGAGCGTCAAGATAAGCTGCTCCCAAACATGGCCGCACCGCGCCTCTTCTTGCCGGCCACAAGGGCACAGGCGAACAAAGCTGCTCCAGATCTCTAGCCTACCCCACGGATTCCTGGCCCGCTTACGCCTGATGGCCACTTTTGCCTCGACTCCTGGCCCGTCGACTAGGATAGATAAGACCTGCTCAGGTAGCTGGTAGCTTCACCCATAAAGCCACCCCCCCGGCCGCGCTACCACCTCTTGCAGCGATAGCCCTCCGATTTCTCCCTTTACAGCCGTATATTACTGCCATTGATCCTCGTGCTTGTACTTTGTCTGTCTTTCTTTCTTCCCACCAGCCTCTTTCTCCCCAACTTGACCCTTCTTCTGGTTGACTGTCCTGTCCATCGCCACACACACACACACACACACAGCCTCCAGGTACATCAGTCGCCATGTCGTACTCATGGACGGGTCCGCCGACCCAGTTCAATGGCACCGGGCCCACTGGTGGAGATTCTGGTAAGTCCTCGACGCGCGCATCCAAATCACCACAACACCGTCTCTTGCAAAACCAGATGGCTAACTCTCGACAAATCTATAGTCACCGAAAACTTGAACCAATGGTACCAGTCAGGTGACCAGGCCTTCATCATCGTGGCCTCGGCCATGGTCTTGATCATGATTCCTGGTCTCGCCTTTCTCTACTCTGGCCTTGCCCGCAGAAAGTCGGCTCTCTCCCTGATTTGGGCCTGCATGTTCTCCGCATCCGTCATCACCTTCCAATGGTACTTTTGGGGTTACTCGCTGGCTTTTGGCCCCTCGACAAATGGCTTCATCGGCAATCTCGACAAGTTTGGTCTCAAGGGTGTGCTGGGTGCACCTAGCCAAGGAAGTCCCTTGATTCCTGAGCTTCTCTACGCTTTCTACCAGGTAGGCTATATCCGATTTTACCCTTTTTATCAACCTTCCTTTGTTCTAACATGAAAAAGATGCAATTCTGTGGTGTCACTGCTGCCATCGTCGTTGGTTGCGTTGCCGAGCGCGGTCGCTTGATTCCCATGATGGTATTCATCTGGCTTTGGGCCACCATCGTATACTGCCCCGTCGCGTACTGGGCTTGGAACGCCAATGGCTGGTTCTTCAAGTGGGGCGGTCTCGACTATGCTGGTGGAGGCCCCGTCGAAATCGTTTCTGGTTGCACAGCTTTGGCCTACTCCATGGTTCTCGGACGTCGTCAGGAGAAGATGATGCTCAACTTCCGCCCCCACAACGTCTCTCTCATCACACTGGGAACCGTCTTCCTGTGGTTTGGCTGGTTGGGTTTCAACGGTGGTTCCGCTTTCGGTGCCAACCTGCGTGCTGTCATGGCTTGCTGGAACAGCAACTTGACTGCCATGTTTGCCGCTATGACTTGGGTCCTTCTTGATTGGCGCCTGGCTCGCAAGTGGTCCATGGTCGGTTGGTGCTCTGGCGTCATTTCCGGACTCGTTGCTGCCACCCCAGCTTCTGGTTTCATTCCACCATGGGCCAGCGTGGTTTTGGGTGTCACCACGGGCATCGTTGCCAATTTTGCCACCAAGAGTAAGTTCTACAACTTTTTCAGTGATATATACTCCGTGCTAACAAGGTCGCAGTCAAATTTTGGATCAAGATTGATGATTCCCTCGATGTGTTCGCCGAGCACGGTGTCGCTGGCATGTGGGGTCTCTTCTTCAACGGCATTTTCGGCGCTGACTATATCATCGGACTCGACGGAGTCAACAACGGCATCGCAGGCGGTGCCATTACTGGTACTCCAGCCACCATTTACAAGCAGATTGCCTACATCGTGGCCTGCACAGCTTATTCCTTTGTTGTTTCTGCCATCCTCGCTTTCGTCATTGACAAAATCCCTGGCCTCAAACTCCGTGCTTCCGAAGAAGCTGAGCTTCTTGGAATGGATGACGACCAGCTTGGCGAATTCGCCTACGATTACGTCGAGGTTCGCCGTGATTATCTTGCCTGGACTCCCGCTAAAGGCGAGCCTCTGGATGGTGAGCACTCGGTTCCTCAAGGCGAGCGTCACGGCATCCCACAACACAGTCAGATGCTCGAAGGCAAGGCGCCCTCGGAAAATGACTCGGGGCATGAGCACACTGGAATTGGCGGTGACCGCCATGCTGTCGCCATGGGTCCAGAGCATGAGAAGCAGGTCCAAACCTAAATCTTTGCTCTTTTTAATTTCTGTTTGTTCTGCAACTTAATATGTTTCAAGATACCACCTGCGCCGTTCTTAGAGATTTCCTGGGATACGCAGAGAGCTAAGCCGCTCGACGGACGTCTGCTCAAATAGCATCATTTCATTACTCGTTTTTATTACTAGACAATACATATTTGTACATATAATTCAACATGAATTCAAAAATCTTGAGGATTTCATGCGTTGCAAAGTTCTGATCCGAGTGCCTTGTTATTCTGTTTCAGTGCCAAGGCTCTTTTATTTTGGTGGTTTTGGCTTTCCGATGAATTCATTTCTTGAACATCCGTTGCTTCTGGTCTGTGCTCGTTGGTAGATTTCTAATATGGTCCTGATTAGGAAGGACTGGTTGATCGTGGACTCGCCAAGCACATCTTATCACAAGACCTACCACCTTAATCGGCCAGTCTATGACGACGCTTGCGCACCCCAGACAATCAGCTAAGTCACGGTTGGAATTAATGAATAGTACCTATTTTCTTGTATGAACAACTAGATGAGTTGAAATCCCCTTGGTATGGCCCAATACTCGAATGTTGACATCAACAGATTCATAACTTCTGGTTTTGGATGAGTCCCTCGAACATCATTGCCTTATCTTGCCATGTTCCATAAATAAACCCACCTGAATTTCAAATGAAATATCCCGTGACACACCCTTCGCCATAGTAACAAAGCCTCAAGTTGGGTTGATATGACTTATGAGACGTAAGGCCGTTGTGGCTTCAAATTCCTGGCCATGAAACAAAGAAACAAGCAACTTTCCAAATGCCAACCCAAGTGCCGTGCGGGAATTTACAAAGGGCCTTTTCTGCCAAAGTACTCTTTGTTGATAGGTGCTATTGTGCCAACAAAGAAATTCTGAGCACGTGAATTATATCGTAAATTTCGCCTTGTGAGATGCGCTACATAATGGTAATTACTGCTCCAAATTGTTTTTGAGATATTACCAAACCTTCCTTTACTACAACCATTATTCTTATTGGTAATTCGACAACGCAGGACGTTGCGTGCAAAGTCATCAAATTAGGGATTTCGTCCAAAATTATCACAAGACTTATATCCAAAATCCTTTGGATACCGATATCATGCCAGACTATAAGGGAAAGAACTCCACACTTACTATCGACCCGACGCCCTTCAAATCGTCTCTTCTTGCGATTCCTCCTTCGCCCTTCTCGCCACGCACACCTCTTACAATACAACTCACAGTAGATTTCTCGACCCGAGTTCAAGCTTCTGTTGTTTACACAACGTCTGGGATCGCTGCCCCTTCGAGTCCACTGTCATGGATCTGGGAGTGTCACCAATGCCATCGTAGTTACCAACTTGGAGTAACGCGACGCTGTCTCGATGATGGACACCACTTCTGCTCCGGAACGACCACAGTGAAGAGCTATCGTAAAGGCAATTTGCCAAAGAGAAAGAGACACAAAGCATGTGCAAGTGAGTTTGACTATCAAGGTTGGAAAGCTTGGGGCCGATGGAAGAGAGCAGGAGGCCGCAATACATTACAATACCCAAATGTCAAATTAGCTACAAGTCCAAGCGGAACGTATGCGCAGGTCAAAAGCGCCAGACCCAAAAAGGACTGCTGGAATACGTGCGACTATCCCAGTGAGTGTAGATGGGGGAAGAGCTTCGGGATTCAAACACCTCTTGAGCAAGAATTTCCAATCATTGAACTTGCTTCAGAGCCTACAGTCCTGCAGAAACCACCAGAGCATACTCAAGAAGGTGTACTGAAGCCTGAGAATTGTGGTCAATTTAGCACGAAGAAGTCAGATCGAGCAGATCTCTGGACTGCTCTGGTTGCCAGCGCGAAGAGGAGGAAAAACAATGTACAATCTTCCCCGCTTGCTACAGTAGTGGATGAAGAGCCAGAAGCATTATTAGAAGTCGGAGATGTGTCGGAAAGCAAACGTTTCGAAGGAGATCTTGATACGAAAACCATAGACCCAGCGTTATTGGTTGGACCAGACGAGTTATTTTTACCAATACTGTCCGATTTGAAGCCACTAATTGTAGATACAACAAATCAGGCAGACCAGGTATACTCAGAAAACGTATTAGGTGAGCTTGCTCAATTAGAGAGAGTATCAAGTAGAGACAGTGGTTACCAATCGGCGGTCGATGCTGTGTAAAGCTCAGTGGACTACTTAGATATACGGGATGGCATGACAGATGCAACCTGCAAATATTGACAACCATGTTGCATAAAAAATGTAGTCTTATTGACGGAAACACAATTGAATGGGCCTTTTTCAAGATTATTGACGAGCAGTCACTGCATGTCGTAGTATCGTCTCACGGATGGATGTCCGACGACAGAGGCGATGGAGACGGCTAAAAGTGGGGCAAGCCACTATCATGCAGGGGTGCGCCCACGCGCCGCTCGGCCCAAACCTGTGAACGAATGTCCCTGCCCGTCTTCATTCCGATAGCACCACGCCTTGCATGCGTGCGTGAAGTCAAGGAAGATGGTGCTTTCTTTTATCCTCATTCAGAATCGCCAGTAAGTTCCCGGCCGAGCCCATCTCTCAGAGCTTCGCATCAAAGCTCAACACTGACGATATGATTCTATAGAGGCAAGACACGGCTAGCAAAGTGGTATGCGCCGTATAGTGTACGTGGGGCATCTTCAATTTCTTTCTCAAGGTCCCAATTGTTAATTAGTCTACAGGATGAGGAGAAAGTCAAGCTGAAGGGAGAGGTATGGGGCCCCGCCATGAGTGGCATGCGCATACACCATTAAAGCGATCAACAGGTCCACCGCCTCATCGCTCCTCGCGACCAAAAGCATCAATCCAACTTTGTCGAGTTTCGCAACATGTCCAAAATTGTGTACCGTCGATACGCAGGTCTGTTCTTCTGCGCATGCGTCGATACGAACGACAACGAACTGGCTTATCTCGAGGCAATACATTTCTTCGTTGAAGTGCTGGATGCGTTCTTTGGGAATGTATGTGAGCTAGATTTGGTCTTCAATTTCTACAAGGTATGTGCAGACGACCGAGGTGTCAGGACAGGACAGTCCAATACTGTCAGGATCTTGCACAGCACAAGAGAGAGAACTGAGGAATATGAAAGGGCTGACAGATGACAGGTTTATGCAATCCTCGACGAAGTATTTCTAGCAGGGGAGATTGAGGAGACAAGCAAACAGGTCGTCTTGACGAGACTGGCACATTTGGACAAGTTGGAATGAACAAGCATGAATCTTACCATTGTCTCGATGCGATGATAGTAGCGCTACAGGCGCGTCAGAGGCGTGTGGCACACGACTATCTTTCGTGCAATTCCTAAACTCATAAGAATTGCATTGGTAGCTATTTGTGCTTACGGAATTATACCAAGACTACACCTGGCAAGGCAGGGGTATTGAGCCTGGTCATAGTGACAAGTAAGGAAGGGCGAAGGGGAGTGATTTGGACAATGTGCTCTATATACTCAATGGTAGCACCTGGCGCGTCAATCTAATCGGGCGCTGCAGGACATGGAAGTGTTCAATTGTTTGTCACGTATGCACATGGTTCATGCATGCGCTTGATTGCTCTCGATCGATTTGGCATGTGAGGGACGCCGCACTGACCACCCTATCTGGAAAGTGTACAGTTGGAGAAACCAGATCATCAACTTTCAAACTTGGCCGTTTGGCGGCACCAAGCCTGAAACCAACATGTTTAGCTGGTGATAAAATCGCTGCCAGCAATTATCCGCACCGCCGTATCTCTCAACCTTAAGCTCGAGCTACGTTTGCCCGCCCTTAAGCTTCGACCTCTCTTGTAGCATCCCCGCGCCCGCGACCATGTCCGAATTCGCAGCATATCATGCTCCCGGCACAGGCTCACAAAACACAAATGGCAGTGGGCCTCCCGAAGAGCCAAATAAGTGGCGACCACCTGTCGCAGCAAGCCCTGCTGGCTATCAGCAAAGTGGTGGTTTAGCACATACAGGAACGCCGTCGCAGGGGAGTTACTTTCCTGCTCAGGCTACTCCTCCTATACACCAAGGCGAGCACGATGTCAACAATTTGGCAACTCAAATGGGAGCTGTAGGATTGGGCGTGGACCATGGAACGCAGCCTAGGCATAAGAAGAAGAACAGACATGCCTATCACAACATCGAAGGACCAGGAGTCAGTTCCCCAGCGCTCCAGGGTATGCCGCAATCAGGTACACCATCGCAATATATGGGCCAAACCACGCCTTCAGTGGGAGGGCCACAATGGCAAGAGCCTCAAATCACGCCAGCCATGTCGCAATTCCCAGCGCCTGCTAATCCGTTGTTTTCGCCTACAAACCAAGCATCGCCTGCTCAATATGGCACGAGAGCACCTGCCGCACCACATGAAGTTGGAACGCCAGTAGGGTCAGCTCAAGGTCGGGTTGATCCAGAGCAAATACCAAGCGTTCCAAGGTCTCGAGACGCTCCTGCGAAGTACTATCTTGAAAACATATACCCCACGATGGAACACCATCTTCCACCTCCGGCTACTGTTCCGTTTGTCGCGTTTGACCAAGGCAATGCATCTCCCAAATTTGCCAGATTGACATTGAACAACATTCCCATCTCAGCGGAAGCACTTAGCGCTACTGCACTTCCACTTGGTCTCGTGCTGCAACCCTTGGCTCCGCTTCAGGAAGGCGAGCAATCTATTCCCGTGCTGGACTTTGGTGATACGGGCCCACCACGGTGTAGGAGATGTCGAACTTACATCAATCCCTTTATGCAATTTGGAGCTGGTGGGAACAAGTTCATCTGCAACATGTGTACTTTCCCGAATGATACTCCCGGTGAATACTTTGCGCCTACAGACCACACTGGCGTCAGATCTGATCGATTACAGCGCCCAGAATTGATGCTTGGCACCGTCGATTTCATAGTCCCAAAGGAGTATTGGTCTAGAGAGCCGGTAGGCTTGCGGTGGCTCTTCCTCATTGACGTATCTGCTGAAGCAGTCAATCGTGGTTTCCTTGATGGCTTTTGCCAAGGTATCATGAACGCACTATATGGCACGCCAGACCAGGATGCCGGTCAAGATGATGCTACAACCCGTATACCCAAAGGTGCCAAGGTTGGTATAGTTACGTTTGACAAAGAGATGCATTTTTACAACCTGAGTCCGAGCCTCCAAGCTGCCCAAATGCTTGTAATGCCGGACCTTGAAGATCCATTCTTGCCATTCAGCGAAGGCCTTTTTGTTGACCCAGTAGAGTCAAAAACGGTCATTACATCGCTTCTCGCGCAATTGCCGGGCATGTTCTCGCTAGTGAAGAATCCGGAGCCTACGCTACTCCCCATCTTGAATTCTGCGGTGGCAGCATTAGCAGCAACCGGGGGTAAGATCGTGTGTTCTCTGGCAGCTTTACCTACGTGGGGACCTGGCCGACTTTTCCTTCGTGATGACGGGAATGTTCACAATACGGATGCGGAGAAAAAGCTACTAAAGACAGAACATCCGGGCTTCTTAAAAGTTGGCGAGAAAATGGTGCAAAGTGGAATCGGCATTGACTTTTTCCTAGCAGCACCTAGTGGAGGATACTTGGACATCGCAACCATTGGCCACGTCGCAGCCACAACAGGTGGAGAGGTATTCTATTACCCTAACTTCCACTCGCCGCGAGACACCCTCAAGTTAGCCAAGGAAATTACTCATACTGTTACTCGGGAGACTGGATATCAGGCTCTGATGAAGGTTCGATGCTCTAACGGTCTTCAAGTGTCTGCATATCATGGCAATTTCTATCATCACACCTTTGGTGCAGACTTAGAATTTGGCGCAATCGACGCTGATAAGGCTATTGGTGTATTGTTCAGCTACGATGGCAAGCTTGACCCCAAACTAGATGCTCATTTTCAAAGTGCACTGTTGTACACAAGTGCCAGCGGTGAGCGCCGTGTGCGATGCACCAATATTGTCGCAAGTGTCAGTCCAAATACGGGTGAGTGTATGAAATTCGTTGACCAAGATGCGGTGGTCAACATCATTGCCAAGGAGGCAGCGGCTCGCATGACGGAGAAAAACCTCAAGGAGATTCGGGGAGCACTGACAGAAAAGACTGTTGACATCCTTGCTGGTTACAGAAAAAACTTCACTGGTAATAGCCCACCTGGCCAGCTCGTCCTCCCTGAGAATTTGAAGGAGTTTAGCATGTACATCTTGGGCCTTATCAAATCGAGAGCTTTCAAGGGCGGAAAAGAGCCCACAGACAGGAGGACTCACGATATGAGAATGATCAAATCGATGGGGCCTCTAGAGCTATCGTTATATTTGTATCCTCGCATCATTTCGATACACAATCTTGACGAAAAAGATGGGTTCGCCAATGACAAAGGTCACCTGGTCATGCCCCCAGGCATACGGGCATCATTCTCCAAGGTTGAGGAGGGTGGTGCTTATATTGTGGACAATGGGCAAGTATGTCTGCTTTGGCTGCATGCTTCAGTCTCGCCAAATCTATTGGAAGATTTGTTCGGCGAGGGCTTCAACAGTCTAAAGGCACTCGATCCTTTCCAGTCAACACTCCCTGTTTTAGAAACGCACTTGAACGCTCAAGTCAGGAACATACTTCAATATTTGTCGAGCACCAGGGCTTCGAAGGCTCTCACGATACAGCTCGCCCGACAAGGGTTGGATGGTGCAGAGTATGAATTTGCTCGATTGTTGTATGAAGATCGAAACAACGAAGCACAAAGTTATGTCGATTGGTTAGTGCATGTCCATAGGCACATCCAATTGGAGGTACGTTGGCTCTATTGACATTCAATGAACACTGTGCTGACCAAATCGTTAGCTTGCGGGACAGCGGAAGAAAGAAGACACCAGTGACGTTGGATCAACATTCGTAGGCCTGCGCACACCATATTGGGGCTAAGGACTCTCTTCGGGGAAGACATGAATTTGCATTGCATAGCGAGGGAGGCAGCACATGAAATAAAACACAGCTACGAAGCCCGTAGAAATAACCAACACTATATTTGATTCCAATCGAAAACTTATGTTCGCGTTGTTCATTCTCTATAGCGGCGATTTCGAGGGGTCGCGTGACCACGTGATCGCGGAAAAACTAACGGTCCGGTAGAAAACTCGCTTAATGGTTCTTGTGCCCACTCGAGCAAAACACCAGAGTCGGATCGTTCAATCTCTGTACTAACCACAGGATATCAACATGCCTTCCAGGTATGCATATTATGAATTCTTCTACTTCACCAACATGCTAATAATGATCGCACAGACTATCCAAGACCCGCAAGCATCGCGGCCACGTCTCCGCCGGTCACGGTCGTGTCGGCAAGCACGTTAGTTTTCACCCTGAACAACTGGATGTGGACAACCATTGACAATCGTACAGAGGAAGCACCCCGGTGGTCGTGGTATGGCTGGTGGTCAACATCACCACCGAACCAACATTGACAAGTACCATCCCGGTTACTTTGGAAAGGTCGGAATGCGTTACTGTATGCAGAATCCACCCAACAACATTTTAATTCCACCAAGCTAACACAACTTGTAGTCCACAAGATGCAAAACGGTTTCTGGAAGCCCACCATCAACCTTGACAAGCTCTGGTCTCTCATCCCCGCCGAGAAGCGCGACGCCTACCTCGCCAAGAAGGGCGACAAGGCCCCCGTCCTCAACCTCCTCGACTATGGCTATGCCAAGGTTCTCGGAAAGGGTCGCCTTCCTGATGTCCCAATCGTTGTCCGTGCCCGCTACGTCTCTGCTGAGGCGGAGGCAAAGATCAAGGCGGCTGGCGGTGTTGTTCAGCTCGTCGCATAATTGTCCGGAATGATGTGCATGACTATGGCGTCTGGTGGAACAAGGATAAAAAGTCAACAAATTTTGGGAAGGATTATTAGGGTCCATGTTGCCGACAGGCACATGTGTGACTCTCAGCGTGGTGGCTGAGGGATGATGTAGCAATACATGCATTCCCTGAACAAACCTTTACCTGCAAGGGCATCCGAAAGGAGCCCTTTCGCCCTTCATGGGTGCTGCAGCTTCGCTCCATAATGGTCCTATATGTTCTTCATATGTGATGTGTGATGTGATTGAAAATTGTGGTGTCAAACCTCTTCCTGTTCACAAACAGAATACGTTCCAATTCCTAATCTTACTAACTACCTTGGGTTCACTCGATATCCTGTCAGCTAGCCCGAACATACCTTGAACAATAACCTTGACTTTGCGGGTGTGTGTGTTTGACAGTACTGGATATTCCGAAAATTATGTATTGACGTCTAATTTACTTGAGAAGATTCAAAACCAGTGAAATAACATCTTTAATTGAATTTGTGAGGAGTTCTTACAATCGCCTTCTTCAGCCTGATCAATATGCTTAATGTCAATATCCACGAAAGAAGTACCACTTATGCCTTGCGGCTCCAGATGCTGTAGGATAATCTTAGATAAATGCATGACATTGATCCCTCTTGGCCATGGCCCTACAAGATCGTCTCTCCTCTCGTGGTCCAGATTAAGCATCAAACTTCTAATGCGTTGTCGTGCCTCTGGCGATAAACGCTCACATCAACAAGATGCGTGTGACGAAGTTGGCGGTTCAGGTCGAGAGCTGAGCTTGATGGTGAGGCATGTAATACTTCGCGAGACGTAGTGGGGGTAGAGAGGCTACAGATGCTATCAGGTGCTCTACGAATTGTTTTCGATAAATGGGTTCGGCCTTGGAGTCCTTGTTCAGTTCCAATATGTCCTGCTGACGTACTTCCATTTCGATGTCGGACGGGCGAAGTTAGCGATTGATTTGAACTGCGTACAGTTGTTGTATTGGGCATACTTGGCGCTGCCGCCGTGGATGAAGACGCAGTAGTGCGATGGACATTCCTTGAGGAGTTTTCAGCCATTTTAGGCTTTCTATTCCAAGTGGAAAGGACGCTCCTAACTCTGAAAGCCGGTGGAAACTTTTTGCTTGCACGAATAGGCAGAAGACTTTCCTTAGAAAGTAAAGATGGCGAACCTTTGGTTCTCTTTGAACTTGTATGGCAAAACACCTTGCGCAGTATATGCGAGGCTAAGCTACGTTCTCCCGAACAAGCTGGGGCCGGAGAAGAGCACTGGTAGCTTTTTCGGTAGAATTTATCAGCGAGTCCTAGTTGTGGTTCAAACATAGAGCTGCCCCTATAATCCGACAATTCTTCCCAAAGTTGGTGCCTTTGCGAAGTTGGCACATTGTGAAAGGGGTGACCAACAGGGAGAGTAATTTCACTGTTGGTTTCAAACGACTGCTGAGAGCGTTTCGGAACAATCCAACGATATGGCGCTGGAGCACGCTTTGGACCTGAACAGTCGGACCGCATGGATGAAAGCTTGCTTTTGACCTTCTGATATCAGTGATGCAGCTTTTAGGTTGCAATCGTAAACTTAACTCACCGTACCCAAATGACAATACTTCGTTTTCAATTCATCAAGGCGGGATTTTCGCCGAGAACCAGAATTAGCAGAGTAGTACCTCCATCTCTCATCATCACCTCCAGTTGCGTAAGCGCTATCTCTTCTATATGGCTCATTCAGTGCAGCCATTTCATGTTTGCCTGCAGTTTTGATTGACTGATTTGGTGCTTTGGGTCTGGCGTGACTCTCTCCCATTGGGTCCTATAGGTATTGCACAACTTGGTCAGGTGCATAGCATGAGGCCGTAGTAGTAGTTAGTGATGACCGAGACGGCTTAAGACAGGAGAAGTGGACTGGGTCAAAAGAATTCCAAGGGTCTAGGCTGTTATAAAATCGTCGTCGATGTGTGTGGTACGCAGTGCGCCGTGCGTCTTAGCCCCAAGGACAACCATGGTTCCAGGCTACGGTTGCGTATCACAATCGGTAGGCCACAAATGTAGACAGATCGTTCATGATGGGTATCATAGGTAAAAATGTCACATTTACAGTTGTTGTTGCGTCACTATCGCTCTGTTCCTTTCAATCCCAACAACCGCCGTAGTACATCTTCGGCAACATGGGGTTCGACACTACCTTCAGGACTCCTTGCCATCATTTGTCCAACAAACCATTTGAGCTTTTTATCTTGCTGTTTCTCAACAATGTCTTTGACCATATCAGGTTTCTCATCGAGCAGAGAACGAGCGAGGCTGAGATAATCATCTGGAGACAACGGCTGCAAAGTGAGGTTATCTTCTTTTATGATATGCTCAACAGAGCGACCATCACCCTCAAACTTCGCAAGTAGCAGCTTCTTGGCAGATCGAGAAGTAATTTCTTTGCGTTGAAGGTGAGCGATGATAGATGCGAGGCTGTTGGCGGATATTCGAGAGGACGACCAATCTTGGTCTTTAAATAGGCTGCCAAGTTCCATGAGAACCCTATGTTCGATTAGCTGATGGCAACCAAATTCGGACAGATGTCAAGTACCAATTCCCAGTCAACTTGCCTAAGTGGAACGAGTCCATTTGGTCGAGATTGGACTCTTGAAGTTCAGTCAAGACAGAGAAAAAGTAATCTAGACGGTTGCCATCATCAAGAGAGAGTAGGGTCATAGCATCTTTGGTGGTCAAGCCGTAGTTTTGAGTCAAATCGTGAATCATGGTTTGAGGGAGCTTGGGCATGGTAAGTCGAAGATGGGTTATGAGGTCCTGATGCTTGATCAGTACATGCCCAGTTTCCTTCTGCAATTGGACTGGAAAACACGAACCTCTCCTACGATTACGGGGCCAATGTCAGGATCGGGCATGTAACGGTAATCGATTTCGCCTTCCTTGCCTCGCAAGCGCTTGGTCGTCTTACTTCCTAGTGTCCAGCCACGGGTTTCACCCTCAACCATGCCTCCGCTCTCAAGCAGGTCGATTTGACGGTCCCTTTCCGCAATGATGGCGTCTTCGACAGCTTTGACACTGGCCAAGTTCTTGATTTCGGTCCGTTGACCCAGCCCCGTTACGCCGTGATACGCATGGCCATCATCCGTTCGATTATTGCGCTCACGGACGGAGACATTGACATCAGCACGTAGGCCGCCCAGCTCCATGCCCGCAGTGCAAGCGTTGACCGTCTTGAGTATCGTCTGTATCTTGCGCACACATACGGCAGCTACAGTGGGATCATGTATCTGAGGTAAGGTTATGATTTCGATAAGGGGGTGGGAGACGCGATTGAAGTCGAGTAGATGAGTGCTGGGAGGCTGGTGTATCGTCTTGGCTGTGTCCTGTTCCATCTGCACTTGCTTGATGCCAATTATTATGGGCTCAGCGGGCGCGGTGCCAGCGGGGAAGTCGTGAGGGTCGAGGGAGATGTGGCCATCGCGGGCAAAAGGTTCGTAATATTGTGTAATTTGATAGCCGGCAGGCTGGTCTTGATACATATAGTGCTTGCGGTCGAAACTGCTCCGGGGCTGTATCGTGCAATTGAGCGCGAGCGCCCCGCGTATCGCTGGTATGAGCGTCTCCTTTTGGAATTGGGGCTGGCTGCCAGGGAACGCGACATCGAAGAGTGCAACATGGCTGTTGGGCACATCGCCCATGGATGTTGCCGCGCTTGAGAAGAGCTTCCGCCCTGTGTTGAGTTCTGCATGTACTTCAATGCCCACGGTCAATTCCCACTTCTTCAACCGCCGAGCGCCATTTGCAGCATAGCTTTGCTGTCCCCCCTTATTCTTCGAGCTGCCAGCTTGCTTCTTTTGTTGTTTTGCGGCATCTTTCAAATGCTTGCGAAAAGGCCCGTTGTGTGTGACTGTGGTTTGGTTCGTGTCTGTGGAGAAAGTCTTGATTGAACGGCGCAGACATGATTGGCATACATACGGCCGCTTCCATACTATTCCAAACATCCGCTGCGATCCATGACTGAGCATGGCGTCTTTATCTTGTCTGCCACTCTGCCAAGCGTCAGAAGTCAAGATGCGCGAGATGAGCATTAACATTGCGGAGAGTCCGTGCTCACTTCCGAAGCGACGTCACTCCTTTCTCCGGTTCTTTCGCTGCTTCTTCCTTGCCCACACACGTAATCTCTTGAACCGACTCCAGTATCTTTCCCAGGCCTCAATGTCTCTAAGCTTGTCTGCTGCTGACTTGAACTCTCCCGGGTGGACATACACGTCTGGCCATTGTCCAAAATCAGTTTCTGGCGGGCAGACCATCAAAACCTGTGAGCTGTCACGGCTTTCAGTCCTGTCTCGTTTTCTGGTTTTAATTGGCCTCGAACGGCGAGCTTTGTGCTCAATCTTCCTTGACTGTTTTTCGATCTTCTCGAGATGTTTTCGTGCTAATTGGAGCTTCTCTGCTGGAGTCGCTGCCACAAAAGTCGGTACTCTGATGCGTACTTCTGATCTGATTGGCCGTTGCCGCCTTCTCATACGCGTGTGCTTTCTGTGATGACCACCAGATGGTTTATGGGCTTTGATTCTTTCTTGAAACTTGCGGTAGCCAGCATTTGCAGATTTGGCTTCTTGGTCGGTTTGAGGAGAAGGTGGAATATCAACATGGAAAAGTGGAATATGGAAACGCATAGACCTCTGGTTTCACGCGCGGTACACAAAAGATTGGAAAGAAATGTGTGAAATGTCTATGTCATGGAGAATACACTAGTTATAACAGAAGGATGAGGTATGTATGAATTGATTGCAGGAGGCATGGGGTTTATTTGGGTAAAATTGTATGCTCCAAAGCACTTTCCATCTGTTATCAGGATAGTAGGGGCATCCGGCATCGTCACCCGCAAAGTCGAAGCAATAGCATATAATATGACCATAATCAACATGCAGAGCTATCACCACTTGTTTCTTACTACTTTACAGGACACACAGTGCAGATGTTTTGGTGATCAATAGTTCTTTATAGCGCAATTAGCTAAGAATGAGAAAGTAGATGTATCGGTTTCTATAAAAGGAGGATCTTGAAAGGCATGGGGTATACTAGTCTTCAACCATGAACGCCCTCTAATCTTGTAGGAAAGCCATGAGAAATACCCATAGTCATCTTTTGGATGAAAGAAAATGAACCAGAGGAAATGATGCTGATAAAGACGAGGCACCAATGCAACATGCCTATGCAGGGTATCGAAAGAAGCTTGCAAGAGAGACCCATCATCAATAAACAAACTTGCGATCGCCCATGATTGCCCACAGTTGCTCGACGACAGCCTTTTGCTCCTCGCGCTTGGCGTGCCGAATTGCGAAGTAGAGACGGCCTTCGACACTTGGGTCCCAATCACCCGGGTTCGCGGAAGCAACGATGCCACCAGCCTCTTCCAAGATAATCCAACCCGCACAAACATCCCAGATCCAGACGCCTCCCTCCCAAAAACAATCCAGTATGCCTTGAGCGACATAGCAGAAATCTAGAGCAGCTGACCCGTTGGAGCGGACCGATTTGCAAAATGCTCCGCCTTCTTCAGTGTCGGTCAGGAGCTTCTTGTGCACATCGGCGCGGAGCTCCCAATTTGGACCCTTGCGCTGATTGCCCCATTCGACAGCAACAAGGCAGGATCGAAGAGATGGCATTGGCAAAGGGACTGCTTGAAGTGGCAGCTTGTATGAAGTGCCGGTCGTCATCTTGGTGAGGAAAGAACCCCGGTTCTTGATGGCCCAATAAAGGTCGCCGCGGAAGGGGTTGTAGACAACACCAATAATGGGCTTTTTGTTGAGTGTCAATGCTAACGAAATGGCACAGTTAGGAACACCTTTGGAAAAGTTTAGAGTGCCATCAATTGGATCACAAACAAACGTCGGCGAATCTGCAAGCTGGGTGCCGTGTTTGTATGTCTCCTCGCCGAGAAATCCAAAGGTAGGATAGGCAGCATTGGTGCGTTGCTCGACCATGGCTTCGATCTGGCTATCATACTTTGTGACTAAGTCGGAAGTATTGTTCTTGGCGACAGCCGCGATGAGGAAAGCATGTTCTGCTTCCAACATGATTTGTCCAGCATCTTTGGCAATGGCGAGAAGTAGATCGAGGACATTGGTAAGGTCGTCCTCAGCCAGACCATGCTTAGCTAAAGCCAAGTTGAAGTCCGGAGTTGTTGATGGCGTTGTCGCTGGTGTGGATCGAATGGAATAGTCGGATTCTTCTAGCTCTGTCCCGCTATCCAAATCATGGAGATCGGGCGAGAGGAGTGTAGTGGGAAACTCGGTGACCTGCATTTTGCTTGCCATTGTTCAGCAGCTAGCGTATCGGCTTGGGGTTTGGACAGTATCTCGATCGTATTGCACGTAACTAAAATCGCTGCTTTTGGATTGAGGCAGGACTCTAGTCGTTGTGGCTCTGGTCGAGTGCGGGCGTGGTAAAGGGTTTTGGTGTGAAGCGGCGAAAGGGGAGTTAGATTATTTATGATTAGAAATAACTGCGTTTGTGACACTGTGACTGTGAAAGTGTCATATCAAATCAAGTGAGAGGAAACAGGCCCTGCCTTGATGGGTTTTGAGTGACAGTAATCCTTGGGTAAGTAGTGAGAGCCATTGCGCAAGGACGAGCTGCTGAGCCATTGCGCAGATTAGAGGACGAGTAATTACAGAAAGATTTCCTTGTGAAAGCGCCTTAGTTTACACACTAATGCACGCTATCGGCACATGGTTGAAGTTGGAGATAACCAAGAGGTTAGGGCTTCTGTCTCATGCATCGGGCCTGCATGTGGCTGCAGAAGATTACGGTGAACACAGTCTCTCGGCAAACATTTGTTGAGGCCCTATATAGGCATTGACCATTCAGGTCTCGGTGTAGTTGCTACTCCAGCGACGTCCGGGATAGTCTTTTGACTCTGATGATCCGTGCACCCAATATCGATGCGACTTGTAACCCACTGTCATGGTCAACATCTTACACGTGATATATGGCCATAGCAGATTGCATGCTCGTATCCGAGGTACGAAGAAGCCCGTACTGTTTGAATTATCGCGCTACCAAGGTCATGCTGCATGACACAACACAGGACAGCCTGATAAGACTCATAGGAGCAATGAGAAAGTACTACGGAACGTTGCTATACATTTTGGTCAAATTATTTGACTTCGGTGTGGTGATTACGGTGTTGTAACAACGCTAGTCCCGATTGATAGCTCAGAAAAAAAACGAGCTGCTTCGTACATGACACCCACACGCTGTGCGTATGATGAGACGGATCACTCCAGCACCTTGAACGTGGTCATGACTGGCCTAACCAAGTCTCCCCGAAGGTTGTTCCGTTGGCCTCCGAAAATTGACCGGCATGGCCAGTCGTATTGTGCGTTTACGTGCTGTTCAAGATAACCACATAGTTCGATAGACATTCGCTTGGAATGCTCCTTGCATCAGGGAAGCCACCAATTCTCAAAGGAAAGAAGCTGAGCCTAAAATCTGTTTCAGGAATTCGCGCAGCCTTCACATGGCCATCATGACCTTGAAGTGATTTAATATAAACCAAAGTTGCAATATTCAGATTCATTAAACGTAAGCAAAGAGTGATGCCAGATGGCTCAAACAAATGTGGCCAGCCCATAATCACAAACTATGCCCTTGGTACGCCGAGTCGCCCCATTCCTTTCCCATGGTATCTTATGCACTGGAGCCAAGTCATTACACATATTCCACTCGAAAGCATGCTCATGCTGTCGCCTGTACAACCTTGAACCCATCTGTAATCATTTTTTGAATCTCTTCATCTTTGTGCTGTAGGAGGCCCAAGGTGTACGCGACATCGTCCCATTGCCTCTCATTCTCTGCCCGCGGCAATCTTGCAGCTAGCTTGTTCGAAAGCTGTTTGGCATGTTTATCCTGCATATGGTTAGAAAAAACTCTGTGGGAACATAGTAATAGTATCAGGAGATATACCTTCTCGATGAAGCCCGCGAGAAATTTGATGATCCTCTTGAATGCATCAACATCCAAGGCAGAATCGGCACTAAGAACACTAAACATGTCGACAAACTGATTGTACACAGCGTTATCTTTGGTAGCAAGCTCCGAGAAGAACATGCGTGCCATGTCTGCAATCTTCTTATCGCTGTCTTCGAGACACTTTGCCATCTCACCTAATTGGCCCTTGACTTTGACTTGCCCAGCAAGGATCAAAAAGGTCAACGTCATTAGACATGTCCGCTTTACGCTAGCATCACCATCGTTAAGGCGCCGATAAAGGAAGTCTGTATTCTCATCGATGAGATGATTGAAGCACACAGCCATATCACCAAGAGCGACAACAAGATTACTCCGCACTACGGCGTCTTGACTTCGTTCGAGAATGGTGAGTAGAAGCCCAAGATTGGTTTCGCAGTACTCTGAGCTCACACACATGAGTTTGGCTAAGCATAGTGCTGCCTGAGCTTGCAAAGTAGGGTGGTTGTATGATGTATTGTTCGCACAAATGTCTGCAACCAGCGGTCCAAAATTGGAGAGTAGGGACTGGGCGCCGAAGAGCAGCTCACGTTCACGTACATGAGCTATGGCCTCCGTGAAATCGTCTTCTGTGGTACCAGCCATAAGGTCTAATTCGTCGGCTGCTGCCTCCGGAGCGGGTGTTTGTTCTTTGGCTGGACCGCGTTTACGGCCTTTCTTGATGGGTGTAGGTTCCACAGACGCGCTTACCGATCTTCGAGGCGTTGGTGCGGTTTTCTTGTCCTTCTCAGCTTTCCGACGCTTGAATTCTAGCTCGCAAAGCTCAAGATGAACGATCTGCTTGATAGCAACGTGCCCAACAACGAACAATAATTGTGACAAGGCTAATGCCGAATTTTGTTTCGCTAATTGGGTTTGCTCATTGTTGGGTGTACCCGGGCGAACTTCCTTAGATGGTGTTGCAGGCTGGCTGAATTCTTCACTGTTCGAACTTGTTGTCGGTCGAGATTGCGCTGGCGTGGCAAACACACGTTTGGTTACCCGTCGAATGATCTCTGAGCAGAGCACGTCAGGGTGTTTTGAAAGAACATAGATAGCACCAATTGCCTGTTCCGCCACACCATACCACTCCTTGCTATCAGACACGATTTCAGTTATCGCAGCCAGTCTGACTAGGACTGCGTGGTCGTTGGGAAGTTTCACAACCTGTGTGGGAACGGCACCAGCTGCTGCAGCCTGTTTCCCTGGAGGTGGGCTCATCCGTCGCAATGCAATGCAAGTATAGCGAGCCAGGCCAAGATCACGACGACCTAGTTCCCCCAACCCGACACGTAAGCAAGCCTCCATCTCCTGTACTACAATGTCGGGGGATGAGAGAGCTAGCATGCCGAGGACAATAATCGCTCCCCGCCGCTGGTTCTTGGAAATGTCCTTTTTCTGATAACCATAAATTTGCCAAAGCTTTTGAATGACAAGCGCGTTGACCCAGCCTTGTTTCATCATGGTGCTTAGAAGCTGTTCGAGGGATGTGAGCTCAGCAGGCGTTGTGCCAAAGGTCAAACTGATCATGTTCTTTGAGATGTAGTTGGCGACAGCATTGTCGTCAAAGCCAGGAGGAGCATCAAAGAAGAGGCCCTTATAGCACTCTAAAAGATGAGTTTGAACGCCCTTGCCTTCGTCACTGTTGCCCTTGGTCCATATGAGCCTCAGCATTCGGCGAATACCAAGCTTGGCATTTGCGATACGATAAGCATCGATCGTGACAAAAAAGTCCATGGCCTCAATCACCTCACTTTTGTTTTTAGAGGAGAGTAAGTGTGTGACGACCTCTGCAGCCTCGTTGACAACCTCTATGAATTTGAGTGCCTCAAGAAGGAATTTGCGGAGCGTTTGGAACTTCTCAAGCTCTTGCGCTGTAGCAGCATCTCTCTGAGCTTTTTCGATGGCAGCAGCACGTTCTTCATCAGACATTTCAGAAGGGTGTTTAGGTGCATCGGTCATGTTATCATCAGCTTGTGTTGCGTCTTGCAACAAAGACTCATCCACGGTCTGGTCCCCGGGCTGCCGTTCTCGTAACTCTTCTGGGGGTTGAAGTGTACTTATTTGCTGTTCAACATCATCTAGACGATGTGTCCAATCTTTTGTTGAGAGCAAGCCACCATCGAAGGCAGTGAACGGATGGGTCGAGACCAGCTTGGCGATTAGTTTGATGGCATTTCGTCGCACATTACTACTCTTATCTTCGAGACTTCGTGCGGCAAGCTCAGCAACTTTCTGTCGACGTTTGGGGTATTTCTGCTCCAAATCACATAGCTTGACATAAACCTGCATAACTCGGCAGCGGCAGTAAGGATTAATGTCAAGGAAGCGGTCCTCTAGGACATCGAAGAAGATGCGGATCTGAGCCTTGTGGTTCTCACTCCGGTCATCCTGGCTCAGCTTGCTCAGCATAGCAATCAAGTTGCCACAAACTTCGATCAGAGCACAACGGAGCGTATATGACTCGCTGTCCAGCAGATTTGCTAAGAGTGTCATCTGCTTGATTACCAGGTGTGGACTGAGCTCAGATATTTTGGTCAGAAAGGTTGAAATAGACTTTGGGCCTTTGAGATCTGTAGCACTGAACTCCTTCGCACTGATATCTTTGAGTACGTCTTCGGTCAATTGTGGATAGTCGTATGCATCGGCGAGGGTGAAGAGGAATTCCGCCATGGGTTCAGAGAGATGCTCAAAATACGTGAGACTCTGGTTAATGGATGTCTGAGCAGCTGTGTTTTGGGTCAACGGAGGCTTTCATGAGAGAATGATTGATACACTTACTGTAGGCATGGCCGTGGTGCTTGATTGCGATGCACAAGACTCTGAAGCAATGGTTGCGAATGGCATTGCTCTTGACTCTGGCTTCGTTCTCGAGGATGTGGTAGACAGGCTTGGTAAAGAGACCGATAAAGGTATCACGTTCTGAGGTAGTGACAAAGATGCGGCCCAGCTTGAGTCTCAGCACCTTGCTCATGCGGTCGAGAGCGGTCTCGAGTTGCGCCGATGCGTCCCAGCTGCCGTCTTTGGTTGCGCCTGATTTCGTCTTGCCCGCTTTGCCCCTTCCTCGAGCTGCAGGGGCAGATGCTGACTTCTCCAGGGCCCTTGTCTCGATGGCAGAGATGGCCCATCGCAGCAAGAATCCGTACATCTCCAAAATGCGCTTGTGGTGGGCGATTGCATCCTGCTCGTCCGCTTCGACATCTGCGTGAATGACGTCGGCTTGGGTCGCCAGGGCCGAAACGACTAGGTCGAGGATCTTGCTGAGGGCTGCAGGTGGAATTTGCGACGACACCTTGAGGAGAAACTGCAGCGTATCAAACACTGAACTGCGAGTGATGGCATCTGGACTGTCAGCCACGGCATCAACGACCGGGTTGAGCTCGCTGTTAATTAAAGCCGGTGATGAGAGCGATTCGGGATCTTCTTCGCATTCTTGCAGTGCTTGTGCTGCCTCTGGGGTGGGGATTGTGGACGGGTCGCTGTCGAACAGCTTGATGGCCTCATTGATGTCGAAATCGACAAGCGCCTCCATGATGAAGCGCCGAGGTTGCTCAACTCCAAGGCGAGAGGATCGAGATTGTGCGAGTGAGAGAGAAAGAATAGAATCCCTGGCACAGGGTATCTGACTATACGTGCCGCTGCGTGAGGAGTGTGATGATGATGCAGGCCTTGTTCTCCCCCACTGTTGCACTAGCACGCGCGATGTGGTGGAGGTGGGCGGTTTGTTTGTTTGGGCAGGTCCCAATGCAGCCTAGGTTCCGACCGGCGCGTCTGCAATTCCGCCTGGTAATTACGGCGTACAGCAGACATCACACAACAAGACAACACTGACATAAGTCTGACCTGGCTGATCGCAACACGAAGACTTTCCAGTTCCTCCTTCCCTCACAGGCCCTTCTATCAAGATGGCCAAACGCTTGTCTTTGCAGCGACATGCGGAACCAATTGACGTGCACGAGGACGTGGGAGACGACGATGCACAGGAAACATTGGACGAAAGCATGAACCCACTCGAAGAAAGCGGACAGACCATTGACAGCAGCGACGAAGAAGTTGAAGAATCGGTCCAAGAGGATATGGCCCGGTTTGAAGAGACATTTGTTGGTATCAACAAACGCTTTCGATTGATTAACCGCATCGGAGAAGGTATGTCTTGAACCATTGGTTTGGCTGCATGCAGGGCAGTGGGGGAGCTCACGTACTTGGACAGGTACCTTTTCCACTGTATACAAGGCTGAGGATCTTGAGTACAACAAGTACGACAATCACTGGGATGTTGACGAACGTGAGCAGCGCAAGTGGTCCTCGCCTGGACACCGTCGACATCATTCCAAGCGACCTCACTACGTCGCCATCAAAAAGATCTATGTTACTAGCAGTCCCATACGCATCTTCAACGAGCTTGAATTGCTCTACGACCTCCGAGACTCAGACTCGGTTTGTCCCCTCATCACCGCTTTCCGCCATTTGGACCAAGTTGTGGCTGTGCTGCCTTACTTTCAACATCGCGATTTCCGGGACTACTATCGCGACATGAAGATCTCGGAAATGCGTCTCTACTTTCAAAGTCTTCTTACTGCTCTGCGTTCGGTGCACGCAAAGAAGATAATCCACCGTGATGTCAAGCCTACCAACTTTTTGTACAACCCCGCCCAATCCCGTGGTGTCTTGGTCGACTTTGGCCTAGCCGAGCGTGAAGAGACTGACTGGCACCAATGTACTTGCCGCCTGCCGGACGAGGAACGCCGTTACAAGGTAGCTCATAGCATATACGCCCAGTCTCAGCAATCAGGCCACAACACAGCCAGCTACCCTAAAAACGACACCAGAAACAGCCGGCGAGCGAACCGAGCAGGTACCCGTGGGTTTCGCGCCCCTGAGGTGCTGCTCAAGTGTACGCAACAGACATGCTCCATCGATATGTGGAGCGTAGGCGTCATCCTCCTAACCATGCTCTCGCGTCGCTTTCCTTTTTTCCATAGTGCAGACGATATTGACGCTTTATTGGAAATCACTACCATTTTTGGACGGAAGAAGATGCGGGAAACTGCTTTGCTACACGGCCAAGTTTTTGAAACAAACGTACCCAGCTACAGCGAGGGCGGCCATAGTTTAGAAAAGATCATCCTTTGGTGCACTGGACGTACTGGGGATAAGACACAACCAAAAAAAGAGTTAGATGAGGAAGAAAAGGAGGCTGTCCAGTTTCTGTATCGTCTGCTGGAGTGTAACCCTGCCAAACGTATTACCGCGGAGGAAGCTCTTCGCCATCCATTTATTACCAAAGCCTACGAGGATAGCGAGGCGGATGAAGATATGGTCGATCTTGTGGAGGTATAACATCATCAATGCCGCGACTACTACGACTTGTAACGAAACATGGATTGTATTACGAAACACGGTTAATAAGCATGGGTGGCGCAAAGCCTGGAGCATGATAAGGAGTTTTTGGTCGTTTGAGGAATAGGTTGTTGGACAACGATTGCGATACCCTTCAGCATTGTATACTATCCTGCAGTCATGTCACAGATGTTTGAATTTTGAAATGCAGACATGATCATTGCACAAATTCAACATGTCGTAACGTTTATTCTTTGACGAAGGTGCCCGCCATCATTGGCATAATTGAACAATGTACAGTATCCTACACGAATCTATCTCGCATTGAGGCTCATGACGTCTGCTGTCTTGCTTTCCGGGCTTTCTCTTCCGCTCTGGCCTCTTCTTTCCTCCTCTTACCCTCTTCCATTCTCCTCTGCTTTGATGTTAATTGTTGTCCCTCTTGTCCCTTTTGTGACGCCTCCTTCGCTTGACCTCGCCCCCTGCTCTTCAGCTCCTCTTCAAATTCTTTCCCTGCTTTTAATGCTTCTTCTAAGGTCGGTATCTCTAACCCCTGTTTTCTTGCTTGTTGTAATCTTTGTATACTGGCTTGTCTTCCCCTCTGTGCCGACCGGACGTCCTTGAGCAATCGTTTATGAACACGCTGCTCGTCCAATTGTGCCTGAGAAAGTACAGGCGGCCTGTTTTCAACGGGTTCGCCGAACGGAGCGACTATGGTTGTGACGGCATGTTTGATTGCTTTCGAAGAGGGATTTCCAGAAGAGATTCGCACAACGTCGCCAGGAACAAGCGAGGAGTTTGGGTCGCGCACGAGATATGTTTTGGGCGCCGGGAAATGCTGTACGGTATATTAGCGAGGGCGTCTCCCTAAACAAGCTATGATGAGGTCCTACTTTTCTAAATTTCTTGTTCCATTCTTGCTCTGCAACACGCACTTTCACAGCGCCCATCATCTTCCCCGCCGAAACCACAACGCCCACCTTCTGGCTGTGAGCAAGCGGAGGGAGGAGCGCCTTAGCGGCATTGGCCAAGGTCGCCATGTTGAGAATGTGTATGGCCTGCAATCAATGTTGCGGGCAAACGGAGGTGAATGCGGAGGTTTTGTCAAGCTTTGTCGAAGGAGTACGCTCGTGGACGGGGAAGTGCCGTAATGCGCAAAGAGCATACAAAGCAGTCAACAGGCTGCACTTTGATTAGCTGCGGATGCGTATGCGACGACGTTCAGATGTCGCTTCGCTCAATTGATGTTGTTCGTCATGTCTGTTGTTCAGCGTAAAAAGAGTCGCGTGCCAAGCTTGGCTCCGATTGGCTCATGTTTTGGAGTTAGGCGTTACGGCTATCGTGTCCCAAAGCTCCCGCATTTATCAACTTTCAAGTTCCACGACGAATTCTCCCCAGTCCCTCCACACCTTTTTGTTGCACGTGTCGCACTCTGCTTCTATCTTCCATGTTTATATAGATTTCATCTCCGGGAAATCCCTTGGATCGCTCCGTCCACTCTTTCTTAGGTTAGAAACACCTAGAGGTGTACTACAGCCAGGATGCTCTTTAGATTAGCATTGCTGCTGGTCTGTCTGGCTTTGCTTGTCTTGGGTGCAGAAGACTATTACAAAGTATGTGGAGCTCTACAAGCCTTCTTACATACGTCTGCTTGAAATTGCATACAGATGTTACATTCTTTAATCATGAAAGCTAATACTATTTGCAGCTCCTTGGACTTAAAAAGAGCGCTACCGATCGAGAAATAAAAAAGGCATATAAGAATCTCAGCAAGAAATTTCATCCAGACAAAAATCCGTATGCTCACAAACTTGTGCTAGTCGGTTGGCTCTGTGGCTAACATAGGATAGTGGAGACGAAACCGCAAACCAAAAGTTTATTGAGATAGCCGAAGCCTACGAAGTTCTGAGCAACGAAGAACAACGCAAGATCTACGACCAATACGGTCACGATGGTATCAAGCAACACAAGCAGGGTGGCGGACAACGACAGCAGTATGATCCGTTTGATCTCTTCTCGCGCTTCTTCGGCGGCTCAGGCCACTTCGGACATCAAGGCGGAGAGCGAAGAGGGCCAAATATGGAGGTGCGAGTGGCCGTTCCTCTGCGCGACTTTTACAATGGCCGCAAGACCGAGTTCACGATCGAAAAGCAAGCAGTCTGCTCCGCTTGTGAGGGTTCAGGTTCTGAGGATGGACACGTAGATACCTGTGATCGGTGTTCAGGAAGGGGTGTCGTCATACAAAGACAACAGCTTGCACCAGGGCTTTTCCAACAAGTACAGATGCATTGCGACAAATGCGGTGGAAAAGGAAAGACTATCAAGCACCCATGTCCCGTCTGTAGCGGTAGCCGTGTGGTTCGCGAGTCGGAAACGCACGACCTTGAGATTGAGAAGGGTATGCCTAGAGGTGTACGCATCACTTATGAGAATGAAGGAGACGAAAGCCCAGACTGGGTGGCCGGAGATCTCATCGTGCACCTGGTTGAGTCAGATGCTGCGCTGGGAGAACAAGATCACGAGCGAACCGACGGTACATTCTTCCGGAGACGCGGTAAGGACCTTTTCTGGCGCGAGGTGTTATCGCTACGGGAAGCTTGGATGGGTGACTGGACGCGCAATGTGACACATCTTGATGGGCATGTTGTTCAATTATCCCGCAAGCGCGGCGAAGTTGTGCAGCCAAATACAGTCGAAATCATCAAGGAGGAGGGTATGCCAATATGGCATCAGCAGTTGGAGAACAATGAGGGAGAGGTTTATG
The DNA here is from genome assembly GCA_000498155.1 of Shiraia sp. slf14. Taxonomy (NCBI): domain Eukaryota; kingdom Fungi; phylum Ascomycota; class Dothideomycetes; order Pleosporales; family Shiraiaceae; genus Shiraia; species Shiraia sp. slf14. The sequence continues at coordinate 78,236 of AXZN01000037.1, forward strand.
GGGACCTACATGTCGAGTATGTAGTGGTACTGCCCGACATGATGGAAAAGAGCATGGAGAAAGACTTTTGGGGTGTATGGGAAAAATATAGGAAGAAGAATGGCGTCAAACTTGACGAGACATTGGGAAGGCCTCAGGGACCTATTCAGTTCCCAAAGGATGAGAGTAGGCATGATGAATTATAGATGAGTGACTTGCATGATATTGGATGAGGATACCCGAAGGTGTAGGAGTTGTGGAGTTATTGTACCATAACATGATGGGTGGTCTGTAGAATCGAGCGATATAGAATACGTATACCTTTCAAGACCGATTAACAACGAGTTTTGATGATGAGATTGTGTATGTGTGATTGCGCGCGCGATTGTGAGTGAGCTTGGATTTTCGAACACTCCAATCCTCTGAGCTAAAGACAACTTGGCAGTGTTGATTTGCTAGCTGTCTTACTGGACTTCAACATTGGATTCTAATGTAGTTCGTTAGGTCTTTCGCAACATAACTAGTTTCCATGCTAAATTAATTCAAAGTTTGCGAAACGATGCTCACCAACAGTCTCAGGAAATTCTACCAATACAACGTACGTTTCTTTGGTCAAGAATAGTTATACATGCAACATTTACCTCTCAGAATCAAAAACCCATCTGGTCAAATACAAAGCCTTCGAAGTTTGGGAACGTATCAGAATCTGACCCTATCCAGTAGAAAGTGAATGAATACGAAGCAACCAATAAGTACCACTTGCAATACTCGAAACTGAAACCTGAATTATTAATCGCCTCTTCGCGAGAGCCTGCCTGCCAGCCAATCTACAACGGAATCCAAGAAGATCCTGCCACCAGATTCATTGCCCAGATTCATGTTCCCAGCTGCACCATAATACCCCATCAAAGGGAAAAGCGCCACTTGGCAAGTTGGCAGCGCTACATCACGCTCTGACCGCGAAGGAAGGTCGCACAACCCGCAAGAGTATTCTTCCCTTGGCATCTTCCCGTTGCAATGGTTGTGCATGGTACCAATACACTCGTGCAACATGCCATATCCCTATTCCACTTGTCCATGATGGAGTTTTGTGCCGCAATATCCATGGTGGAACCTGCCAAAAACTGGTGGGGCGTAGCGAGCGGCTCTTTGCTGCCACACCAATCTTGTTGGAGGTGAAGATTAGCTGTGTTGGTAGATGGTACTAAATCTACCTAAACCAGTGAGATGTACAGAGTACTAGGTATGTAATTTGAAAATTCGTAATCATCGCTTCTTGAATCGTCAAAAGATTTTTTTTTACCGTATGCTTGGACCTCGGTCTAGGTGGCTTTATTTTATACGGCATGCTGGGGTTGGTAATTGGCCTCTTGTCCCCACTCGTGAGGCCAAGAATGAAAGCTTGAAGCCACGAATCCTTCCCGTATATGCGGTATTCAGGACCGCACCTCCTGTGTGGAGACTTGCAAAAATTCGTGAGTAAGAAGAATCTCGAAGATAGAATATTTTGTCTCGAAGTATTCCACTGGTTGTTACAGAAGGTGTAGTCCACAGCTGAGTAAGATAGGCAGCAAGCCAAGGACGTTTGATCTAACAATATCCGTGCATAAACATCTAAGATAAGCTGTTTGCTGTGCGGTAAAAACGGCAGCTCGCATGGCGTTTCACAATCAGCCCTCGGGCCGGATATAACAGATGAAGTGTCACATGGGTAATAAGAGGACAAGAGTAATTGCGGAGCTGATCAAAAGTACCCCCAGTGTTGGTATCTTGTAACATGCCAATTGCTCAGGAAGGCGCCCATCGAGAAGCTAGAGCCTATGTGTATGACAGGTGAGTAACGTCGCTGATGTGAGAAATGTGCAACGGCACTGCTATTTAGAAGGAAGGACGCTGGATAACATTCGAGTAAGCGAAAGAGCTGTTCTGTATGCACTGTAGTTTTAGAGGAGTGCTTTACGAGGTCTGGCGTTGAATAACTTGACAAGACGAGCGAACTGGTAGCGAGCAAGCCATGAATCTTAAGCCATCGCATGAACCGGGATCTCGGGCCCAAATTGTGCGCTTCCACGATTGCAGCGCCGTTGGATTGGCAGGTTAAATTCAAGGCAGTATCCCGCCTTCGCTGTCGCCACAATTTTGACTACGGCTTGTCAAGTTGGGAATTAAGCGGGTGCCGTGGACTGCGCCTCTTGCTTGGCTTTTAGGTGGCTTCGATAATGCAATCCACAGGATGGAATATGGACTCATTTTCGGGTCGCATGCGGTTTGACAACGGGGTGGAACTCCGGTGGCGGCATTCTGGACAAATGTTTAGGGGCGTCTTTTTGCACAGGTGGCACTTGCGAATTGCGATCGATGGTGCTAAGATGTAGCTCGCGCGACTTGTGAGTTGAAAGCCGATACTTACAGTGCCTATTCAGAAAACATGACATGTCAGGTGCCTACCAAGCGTTTAGTCACGAAACCGAGTATGTTGCAGGAAGCCAAAAGTTTTGTAATATTATCAGCTGATTAGACCATTGTATGATGTTCAAGAAGTTTGTGAATTCGGCGGGTGGCCTGAGGCGAAAAGATGCCTATTCCGGGCGATCAGCGGCGGGCTCGAAATTATGCTTAACTTGCTCGAACCTTATCAGTACCCTTACACGCGTAAGCGAGCTGACTTATTTTCTAAGCCTCGGAGTAGAGGGAGACGGATTTACGTCTAGAGCGACGACTTTGGGCGCATCGTATTTTCCATCTCTCGTACGCAAATGCATTTTGTAATGGACTGCAGTTGTATAGAATAGAATTCTTGGTTGACTCACGGCGGTTGTATCGGAACAACATGTCACATTCCAAGATGCCGAGCTGTGGAGTCACGGATCAAAAGTCTCGGTGAGCTTGTCATCTGGGCTGACGCGGCCCTGGCGCTGAGGTTCCAACAATAACGACAAGCCGCGGCCGTTGTCAAACGTGGAGTTACGAGGCTTGGCCGACGGTCGAAACAACATTCGTGTTTGCTGCTTGGCAGGCTTGAGTGTGACCTGCGCCAATAAGGCATGACTCGGGCCTTTGTCTGTCTAGGGTCAAAGTTGGGAGAGTGCGGAGCACTAGGCTTTGCAACGCCTCGCATAGATGGTCTTGAATGTTGGTGCAACTACCATACTGCCTTGGGCATCTTCTAACGAGGAATTGCATGTTGAGCCAGCTGGATTGGCTGGGCCCAGGCGCAGTGGTGAGAATGGAAAAATGACCTTGTGCTCTGCTGGATTAGCAAACAAAAACTGGCGCACATCACCAAAAACAGGGGTCAGAAACTTGAGCGGAAGAGGACGGATAAGCAGTCAAACTCAAAAAGTCGCGATAAGAGGAGAAAGGCTTGCGGTGAGGGCGACTATCCTTCAGCAGTGGTCCGTCATTACCGTCAGCGTGGGTAAATCGGCATCGCGTGGCACGGCAGAGGGAGTAAGCTTAAATCACAGGCACCAAGCTTAATCAATGCTCCTCGCCGAGGGATTAAGCGAATGGCTGAGAAGCCCCAGGTGGACGATTACGTTATTGTGGAGCCAAGCGGACACATTTCAGGGAGGCATGCACTGGCATGCTAGGAATTCCCCAGCAGAGATAAGTGTGTACGGCGGCGCGCATATCGCCAAAGCAGTTTGCCGAAAGGCGTTGTGCCATGAGGCGGGGGCGGAGGAGGACATTACAATACCGTAATAGTAGGAAAACGGGAAAGTGATGAAAGGACGCCGGCCTAGTAGGTTGGATACGACATGCTATTATTTGCTAGGCAGGACGGCAGCAAGCAGTCAGCTCAAGGGGGCAGCAAGCAAGCAGGTCCAATCGGAGCAGCAATCGGAGGAGAATGAGGGTTGTTTCTTAATGACGCCCAGACGCGTTTGTGCTTGTGCCCAGCGGCAACAGTTGGGGGCGTCTTGAGGCCAAGCAATGCCAGGAGATGGCACAAAGGTGATGAAGCAGCGACAGCACGAGACAGGGTGTGGCGTCAGGCAGATGCTGGGACGCCTTGGCCTGGCTTGGTTGAATGGATCGGCGGCGAGGACAGCGGTGGTGTAGCACGGGGGAGGGTGGCCAAGAAACACAAGTCGGATTGACGGACGGGAAATGCCTTGGAAGACGTCGCCAGAGGAGGCTTGGGGGGTGTCAGAGCCGGGGCTGAGGTGGGGCGGCCAAGCGATCGAAGCTTGTCGAATTTAGAGATTGGGTTTAGGTTGGCTAGCGCCGTTTAGAGTTATCCGGCTACACAAAGCTTGGCTGATCGAGGCCAACGCCGCTGAGAGCGACCGGCAGCCTGGGCGCCAGCTGATGGAGGGCCGCTTGCATCCTCCCTCCTCGAGCCAGCTGGGTTGCCCTAGGGGGTGGGTAATCTTTGGGAGGGATGGACGTGTTCTTTCTGACCATGTGGGTGGACAACTAGAAGAGAGCGAGAGCATCATGGCAGGTGCATGTCAACGTAGATGTAGATGGGGGCCAGCAAGAAATGATGAGCCCATGGCATCAGGTAATACAAAAGCACATCACACTCGTTTGACTGGGTAATACATGGCACGGCCGTCCAAAAGTAGCAGCTAACGGCGTCCAAACAAAGCTTGACCGGGCTTCGAGTGGGCCTTATTTGACTGTGTTCAAGACCAGCGCCACTCCAGGCCTGGGCGGCGATCAAGCCCGAGCGCCCAGAGCACCAAAGACATTCCTGGAAGCCAGGTTCCGTCCAAGCTGCAGGGCCCCATGGGTACATGAAGAACCCATCCTGCTGATGCTTTTCTCGCTTTTTCCGCTTCTCTCTCCCAGATCCATACCACCACCCCGACTCTCGCTGTCTCCCTGGCTTGACGTGACTTGCCTTTCAACCCGACTGCCGGTACCCATACCTCCTGCTACCTACGAAGTACCTACATAGATAGATAGCTAGTGTGGCCCACGCTATTCTACTGCTACCCGCGACCATTGCCAGCACTGCTATGCTCTGGATGCGAGTGACCCTGTCCTACAACTAACGGTAAGTGTGTGCTCACAGTCTTGCGACTCCCATGTTCATATCAACCCTGCACCAATCGCGCCTTCCCTGTACCGGCGAGGTGGCTATTCGCTCCTTCCTTGCACGTCGTGTTCTGAACAATGCAAAATGCCAGGCTAACATCAACATGGTAGGCTCCAATGACATTCTAACTGGACGCTTTCCTATACTGGCTCGACTATTCATCCCCCAATTCTTTTCACTTACATACACCCGCCATATATATACACCTTCATTCATACACATCCACATCTACACCCACCACCACCACCCTTGACCAACAATGGAGACTTATCACGGCCACGTTCGCACCCCCAACGATGCCATCATCTTGTTCGAAGCCTGCCGCATTGGTATCCTGCCGCGAGTCCAGCGACGACTATCAGAAAAAGAGCGACAGCAAATCAAGTCGGGCTCCGTTTTTGTGTGGGATGAGCGCGAGGCAGGCATGAGGCGGTGGACAGATGGCAAGTCGTGGAGCGCCAGTCGTGTGTCTGGTAGCTTCCTGACTTACCGCGAGATGGAGGGCAAGCGTGGAGGTACCTCACTTCCCACAGCGCCAGCACCCAAGCGCGCAAGTGGCAAGTCGCCCGACGGTTCAGCAACAGGCGATTCAGACGGCGAAGGGCCTGATGGCTATCGCTACAAGCCAGACGGACTGATGAAGCAATCCTTCAGTATCACCACATCAAGCGGACAGCATCTCCATTTGATCAGCTACTACTCCCGCTCCAACTCCAACAATCTCCCACAGCCCACAAACGACGCTCAATTGCGCCACATTCGCCCACCAAAGAACATGTATCCAGAGTCCACCGTCAACGAGACGCAGCCAGTCCCTGCCGTCACACGTGGTCCTATGCCAGGCTCTCCCTACAGCGCTCCACCACACAGTATGGGGCCAACATCACCTTACGCTCGCCCTGGGCCCGTAGCCCCAATGTACGCTGTGCCCGTCTACCCTCCCACGCCGCCCAACGGCACTCCGCCACTACATGCTTACTACGCTCACCAACCCTACTTTTATGGCGGAGTCATCTACGCTCAGCCTCCCTATCACCCACAAGGACACGTTTTTGATCGGCCCCCACCACAAATTAGCAACCCCCACGCGCCCCCAAGCCACCCAATGCTCGTCCAACATCCTGCCTATGCGGCACATGCAGCTCACGCCGCACAGCAGTACCTGGCACAGCCACCGGCCCGCACTCCATCCAAAGCAGAGCATGCTCAACACCAACCATCAAGCGTTCCACCGCCGCCTCCAGCCGCTGCTTCCCTCCCTGAGCAAGGTCCTCAACTTCCTGCCATCCAAGGAGCCGCTGTAACAGGAACCAACAAACCACCAACCCCTGAGCCTTCAGAGAAGTCTCAGTCTACGAGCAATGAATCTAATGGCCCTGCGGGAGCCCGACCTCTGCCTACCTTGGGTTCTCTGCTCAATGGTGATGTCCCAGAAAAGGAGACGCAGAGTAACAGCCGCTCCGGCAGCCGCAGTCCCAATACCACACAAAGATTTCCACGCGAACTCGCTGCCGAACGTCTTGCAAAGAACAGTTCAGCGGCCGATAGCAGCGCGTTGAATAAGCTCAACAGTGTTTTTGTCCGCTCATAATCTTCATTATATTCCCCTTTTGATTGACAGTTGTGGCATGGTTTTGATACGGGCTGGAGCGGACTTTGAGAGCATTTACGACTGCATTTTAGTGGCGTTTGTCGGGTTTACATATACCCTCTACCTTCAGGGTCAAAAGATGGATCGGTTCACGCCCGTGAGTGGCATGGAGTTTCGGTAGCTTCAGCATTGCTGAATTATGTCATTATGTCATTGTTGTTATAATCTGGCAGTCAGTGCTGCAATACATATTATGCCCCTCACATCTCTGACATGCTGTCCAATGATCTGTCTTGCCAACTTTGTTTTGCATGCTTGGTGTTTTAACTTTAAACTGGTGCATAACCCGGAAGTACCGGTTACATATCCCATAATTACGAATCAATTGTTTGCTTTGACTAACACTTCATTGCATGCAAATCCTGTAAGAAACTATTGCAGCAACGTCGAACATAATACATGCGTAAAAGTCTTCGCCGATCTTCGTTTACTTGAATAGATAAACCCTGCGATGGTTTAAAGCACCTACTTCCGTTGGTCTTATTGCCTCGTCGCTTTCTGCCACGTAATTGTCCCAGGGTTTGCACCTATTGAGACTCAGCCACTTCTTACACTCCCTACGAACATGACTCGGAATCGTGGGGCTTGTTGATGGTTGACAGGTTTTTGCGCGGAAATATTGTTTAGCAAAGCTTGTCTGCGGGCAGGAGCGGGTTGGAAACCTTGTTGCGCTCTCCAGCTTCCGCTTTGGGAACTAGTTCTGCATATCATGCAACCTCAGTGGCCATGCAGATCGAACTGCTGCTTGCCCCGCGTACTGTGACACTTTAGGATGGAGATACGGTGGCTTATCTCAACGTCAATGGCACTCCAGTGGGTGGGGATTGAATCATGTTATCTTTGGATCGCCACCGCAGGCATCAAGATTGAACCACCAAGCAATTGTTGTAGTGTTGCTGTTACACCTGAACATTCTTTAGTCTTGTGGTTATCGATTCATTGCCGTCGACTTGGCCGATATTAGTCCCCGAATCTAGTATAATTACTGCTCATCGCTGTGCAAATAAGACACCAATCAAAGCAAAATGGAGGCAACAACAGAAAAGGTTACTAAACCAGCTGATGTCGAGAAAGAGCTTGTGACTGCGACCAATAGCAACGATTCACGTCATGGTGTAAGAAGTAAGCTTGATGACAAACTACTTAAACACTCACATGATGCGGACGCGGCGATGCAAGCCTACCAGGGCTTGGAAGGGCAAGTCATTGAGTTGACTGAGGAAAAAAGCAGAGCCTTACTCCGTAAGATTGATTGGCATTTGATGCCTGTACGTCTACTTTGTCCCTAGAACCCAAAGAGATGCAAAATTCACCAAAGAGCAGATTATGTGCGTTGTCTATGGTCTAAACTATCTTGACAAAACAACCTTGAGCTATGCTAGCATCATGGGCCTCAAACTACCACCTTCGAACGACAAATTAAAATCTGGCATCAACCTCACTGGTGATCAATACCAGTGGCTGGGATCAATGTTTTATTTTGGATATCTTGCGTGGGAGTATCCGACCTCACGCTTGCTGCAAGTTTTACCATTGGGAAAATACTGTGAGTTGTCCCTCTATGGAACCAAAAGTTCAGAAACTGATTCTAATTGTATAGCTGCATTCAATATAATCATGTGGGGATTAGTACTTGCATGCTTTGCAGCCGTAGAGAACTATGCGGGCGCAATTGCAATACGCTTTTTCTTGGGTGTGTTCGAATCTGCAGTGACCCCTGGCTTTGCTTTATTTACAAGTCAATGGTACACAAAGAAAGAGCAAGGGTCGAGGACTGCTATTTGGTTCAGCTTCAATGGGTTTGCCCAGGTATGTAGTCTCTGTCATGGCCCTACAGCCCCTCAGAGCATACCATCCCTAACATGATTTCAGATCTTTGGGGGCTGCCTTGCCTATGGTATAGCCGTTGGCTGTCGTAAGACGGGTACTCTCATTGAGCCCTGGAAGATTGTTTTCTTGGTGACAGGCTTGTTGACCGCATCTCTTGGGTTCTTTTTTCTTTGGGCAGTGCCAGATAATCAAATGAACTGCCGCTGGCTCAGCAAAGAAGACCGGATCTTGGCCATCGAGCGGATTAGGATCAATAACCAGGGTGTTGGAAACAAGCATTTCAAGTTTTATCAATTGAAAGAGGCTCTGCTCGACCCGCTGAGTTGGGCATTCTTCTTCTATGCGCTGATTGCTGATATACCAAATGGTAAGCCCATACTCTACGAAACAAAAGCTTGGATATATCTAAGATCATACAGGCGGTATCTCCAATTTTTTTTCCCAGCTCATCGTTGGATTTGGTTACACTCCTGAGCAGTCACTTCTCTACGGAACACCCGGCGGAGCTGTCGAAGTTCTCTTCCTCATTGCATGTGGCTGGGCTGGCGATAAGTACGGATACCGCATTCTGATATCAATGATCGGTCTTAGCACTGCCTTGTTAGGCATAATCCTCATCGTGGCCCTGCCATTGAGTAACAATAGCGGCCGCCTTGCGGGCTATTATCTCACACAAGCGTCACCGACACCATTCGTTGCATTGCTTAGTCTCATTTCAAGCAATGTAGCAGGGTATACCAAGAAGACTACAGTCGCAGCTATGTTTCTGATTGGGTATTGTGTTGGAAACATTATTGGTATGTTCTATTGCGCGAGGAGACTCATGAGAGACTGACATCTTGACCAGGCCCACAAACTTTCCGTCCACAGGATGCACCGCGGTATGTGTCGGCTGAAATCACCATCATCGTATGTTACGCGGTATGCTTGGGTATATTGGCTTTTATACACTTCTACTGCGTACGACAGAATAAGAAGAAAGCGCTCCTCCGGGCTGCACCAGATTATGTCAAGCTGGAGAATCAAGAGTTTGTCAATTTCCACTTAGAAGTACGAATGAGTTTGGCTAACGAGCGAGCAGATGGTTGGATCTCACCGACAAAGAGAATCCCGAATTTACCTATACTGTTTAAGCTTGTCAAGATGGAGGGAGTAGGACTTATATCAGAGCAGATGCAAGTAGCTGGGTCGTGTTCAGTCTTCTATAGCGAGGTGCCAATGGATCAGACGACTGAAAGCTACCTTCCTGAGACGCGAGTGGTTGACTTTGACGCGACTTCATCCCGTCTCTCAGTGACTACGTAGTGAAGTCTCGTCCAGGCAACAGCTCCAAACCACGCGTTTGCATCACAACACCAATCCACCAACCGCGCGCGCTCACCTCAAAATACAGGTGAGTGTATATATTTCAGATGCGCACAACTTCTCATCGACAACACAGGACTCAGCTGGAGGGTCTGCCTGGATCCGAATCGTATCATTCTCTCGGGTATTCATTTACCCGGGGTGTTAACGCGATGTCTGACTTACCGCCTCCACCTGGGTCGTTGGTTCGAGTACGGCTTCGACCGTTTACCGAAAATCGGTTCTGCCCGGTTTAGGTCGCCTCTTACCTCCTCCCCGAACTTCCTCCAAAACGGAAGCATCAGTACGGAAGGAGTGAGATGTGAGGTGCTTTTTTGCTTCTTTTTATGGCATGGTCATATTGAGAAATGGTGGGCGGCCATGTGTGAGTCGAATGCCCTGATTTGATGTGATGTGATTATTATTAATACTTTTTGGAGAGACTGAAAAAAAAAAAGTTCACTAGGATTTTGATCATTGGAATGTAATAGGGTTGCGATTATAGATCCCATCCACCGTTCCAGAGCACAATCCTCCAGCCATCTACGTCTTCATACGTCTTGCCCTTCCCATCAGCGTCCCAATACGGGTTCCAGCTCTTGACTGCCTCGAACCCTGCGCTTTCCATCCTGTGGACCGCACTATCCCAATCTGCCTTGTTCGGCAGGTACCAGACTAGCAAATTGTCTTTCGTGGGTGCTCTGCCAGGATCGTGGCCTTCTTCTGTCGTGAACTCAAAATGATACGGTAGACTCGGATGGCCGAGAAATACGCCATCGAAGCCAGCATGTTGGGAGAAGGAGCCAGTAACTTTGAAGCCAAGACCTTCGGTGTAGAAAGGGAGGAGAGCGGAGATGGATCGTGTAGGACGCGCAATACGGAGATGCGCACTCATAATGGGGTTTTCGTTCGTCATGGTGGTAGATTGCTTGTCGTTTCTGAGTGGTTTATTTGACGATGCAGTGTATGTGGTATATATAAGTTATTTGTAGATGTTTCTTTTGTGAGTAATCCAGCGAGCCTAGATGGCGAACCCTCGTGTTTGGACCAATCATGTTTGGCTCGTGTCTAAAACATCCACCCTTTGTATACAGAAGTCTTCTTGAGTCGGCATTCGGCCTCTCGATAGACCGACAGAATATCTATTACCAAATGCCCAGCATTTATAAATTTACTGATGCCACCTTTGAACTCTAGTGGTTCCTCCATATTCCTTTGACCCCGATTTGACGGTCTTGTATACCGAGGCGGTCTGTTTGACATCTCCTTCAATGACTCTGATGTTCAATACTAGCAGCCTTACTCCCTTCGCTGTACTCGCAAATTATCTAAACATAACAATGACTATGCTAGCATCTTGACTTCTTTTGAATACAGACTTTGCTTTGATACACCTTTCTTTTGGAATCCTAGACCTCTCAGGCCACACTATTTTGAAACACATCTCTTAATCTTCGTACTTCATCAACGTCTACCTCTTCCCCACCGCCCGTAATCGCAGCTGAATGCACCCACTCCACACCAGTTCTGCTCCTCAAATCTTCTACATTCCCCGCTCTAATACCACCACCCAGAACAATGCTTATCCTTTGCCCAAACTTCTCTTGTAATATCTTTACCTTGTCAGCGCCTTCCACGGCACTTTTCTGCCCACCACTAGTCAACACACTCTTGAACCCCACCTCAACAATCCTCTCCATCGCAAGCTCCAGGTCCTCGACTTCATCAATCGCCCGATGGAACGTACATGGCAGCGGATCCGCTAGATCAAGCAGCTCGCAACACCGCGCTACATCGACATTCCCCCTGCGGTCCAGAATCCCAAAGACAAACCCACTCGCAAACGGCTTCAGGCGCACGATATCATGCCTCATCGTTTCAAACTCGGCGCTAGAATATACAAAATCGCCAGCTCGCGGCCTAATCATAATGTTGATTGGGGCTAGCACTTGGTCTGGAGGTTGATGCTGCTTGAGTTGCGTGTGCACATGAAACAAGGTTTCCAAAGACGGCGTCACGCCGCCGGCTGAGTAGTTGGCGCAAAGCTCGACCCGGTCGGCGCCAGCTTGCGCGGCCGCAAGAGCAGAAGATGCGGTAAAACAGGCTATTTCGAGCATCGTTCTTTTTTCCTTTGGGCGTGGTTGATATGTTGACAGTGCAAATGGGGAGCTGATGTTTGGTGCGGAGATGTGGTTAGGTTGTTTTGGGGCTAGTGTGCTTCATGTGCATTGATCGGGTAGTGTACAAAGACCAATGACAATCACCATGTTTAGTATGCTAATGATGCGAATCTACCATGGTTGTACGGAAGATAGGACTAGCTGGTTCGCATTATACGTGCAGTTTTCTTGAAACTTTGAACCATGCGCTAGGAAACGGCGAGAAGCTAGTATTGTCGGTAGTTTGTAAAAGTTTGATCAAATTACGTAGCTAGGGAGTACAAGAAACGCCTTGTTTGGATATACAAGTTGGGCCAATTACATCTATAGCCGACAGCCACAGTATAACTAAATGCTTATCCTGAAAGGGTATCTTCCATGGGCCAGCCAGCCTCATCATGCATACCTGTATACTGAAGAGGCCCATAGCAAAAGCCTAGATGAACGCCATTACCAATGCGAAAAGAGGAAATCGTCTCACATGAACAGATGCCAACATAGCGCTGCTCTCTACATAAAAGCGTACAACAGAAATCCCAAAATGGACATCCCAAAACCTCTAGTTCCATCCACCGTCACTTGCGCTGCAGCCCCTTTGCTCGACGTCGACGACGCTTTTTGAGTGACTGTGGCAACTGAAGTCACAGGCGCGATAGTAGTAGCCTGGGAAATGGTCTTCGCTGGGATGGTCGTTGTAAAAGACTGGCCGTTTATGGTGTTTACTTGCACTGTCTGAGGGACCGTGGTAGGAGCTGTGTAGGTTTCGCCTGGAAGGGTGGTAGTGTAGACAATGATAGATCCGAGTTCATTTGCTGGAATGGCAGATCCTACGCCGGTTCCGGTATACTGTGGTGGGATGGAAAGTGTTGACGTATTAGGCTTATCTGCTGGGGCGCTGGCGTAGATATTGCCTTGTTGTCCATTAGACGTATAGTCCCCAGTGAGCAGATTTGCGTTATTCGCTCCAGATGTGTACTGGCCAGTCGTCAAGGACCCGTAGGAGCCGTCTGCGAAAGCAAAATTGGTCGTAAATTTGTCATAGCACATGGCAATGTTCAAGTTTTGAACATTGACGCAGTTCAAGCTTTTACGGCAGCAGAACCCTGATTCGCGTTCAACTAGAGATCTTGCTTGGAACTGGATGCCTTTGACCGAACCCAATACATTTGTGTATAGTGAGCTGAGGTTTGGACCAATCGCTGGCGGTGTTGTACCAGTTGCTCCCTGAGGTCTGCACGGCACGCATGGATCGTCGTCTGCGCGTTTGAGGAGGGGATCGAAATCCGGTAGGGCATATGCCGTCGCTAGGAGAGCGAGGTAAAAGACTTTGAGTGTCATTTCGGAAAGTCTTTGATTGTGCTTGAACAAAATGTGGGTGAAGGATGAAAAGTATGGTGGTTTTATTAATTGTTAATAATAGGTCCAATCCAGGGTTTGCAGGGCTTTGTCTTTAAAGCGATCGACAACCGAACCAACGAACGAATGAGCGGTACGGTGAATAAAGAAGGGCGAGAGAACAATGGGAGGATCAGCAAGGGGGATGTCTCAGCTGGGAAGGCGCAAGCTGATTTATATACCAGATGGCTTCAAGTTAGCCGTGCCGCAGCCCTATTCTAGTCAAGTCTAGTAGAATTCCCCTCACATAGCGGTAAGTGGCGAGGCTTTCGTATAGCCTTTTCTGCACGCTCACCGAGCAGAAACAGTACCATCTCGCCTAAAGGCCGTTATCCGAACAGCCATTCAGCGGTTGTTGTGTTTTGAAACCCTAGCAAGCACCCCATGTAACTTCGTACAATCGTTCCTCACGCGACATTTTGTTCAAGGGTGACCCTCGTCTGTCAAGGCTTCTACTTGCCTCCACCTTTTCCGCCGAGCAACGAAACCAAGCTACCAGTCGTGTGCTGGCTGGGCGTTTGATTCTGCAACTAATACCTGTTAGGGTGCTTGCGATTTTGTGGTGTTTGGCAACCTCAACATGCAAGCGCTACAAAGAATGCACCTAATGTCGAGGCAGGTGATAGGCCGAGGCGATGAACCGGGTGGCACATCCTTAACCACGGCACTTGTCGCATAACGAGACTGCGCCGTTGCCAATTAACCATGCATATCTGGCGAATTACTCTTCACGGGTCTATTCACAGTGTGTACTAGCCCAAGCTTGACGTCAACTTCATAGGTCCAAGAGCATGCTATTGCCAACGATATCTGCATGACTATTGAAAAGCGCGTATTCTGCAGGTTCAGAATGCGTTGGTTGCTCGGCGTAGCCCAAACTTTAACAATGGGGAGATTCTCGCCTGCCACTAAATCGCCTAAACGTCCACTAATTGCGGCACTAGTGCCGTGACCATTCCTATGAACGTCATGGGAGCTGGCGGCAAGACGCGATGGCTGCGCGGCACGGCTCTCAAGCATACCGTATCTTGATAAGCCAGTCGCCATGAGTGACCTGATGCGAGGTTATGGTGGTGATGACGGTTGTCGGCATCTGTAAACATGCCTTTAGAAAATTTCTTCCTTGCACTGCGCACATTGCTTAGGAAGGACGGCCTTTGTCATGTGCATGTTTCTCAATAAGAGACTGGTCATGGGCTGATGGAGGTCCTTCGGGCCGATCACCTCAACACGTAAAGTGTCAAAGTGTGAGTTGGTGTGCTGTTAATGGAGCTGATTTGTCGTGATCCAAAAATAGACGATGAATTCACGCAGGTACGGGTCGCGTGGGCTTTGAGATGGCAACGTTTGGGTTGCAGCACTCGCCACATCATCGCATGCCTTCAAATGCCAATACTCCATAATGCTACTGTTCATCGGCCATGTCCAGGGTATCTAACGCCAAAGTCAACGGTGGGCCAACAGTCATTCTTCGCTTGCACTGCGGCTGCGTTCTCTCAGCACAAAAGCTTCCGGATCGACTGGAAAAGCTTTGAGGTCGACATGGTGGGCCTCAGCCCATGCCCGAACCTTTGCTTTGTTGATGACAGACTCTGCGCCGCCTCTTTTCCGGTGATCTAAGACGTCCATTGTTTGTAACGTTGTTACAATGTCTTCAGGGACAATGTATGTTTTCTCGCGAAGATCTAGAACCGTAAGAGTCTTCTTCGAAGGACAGGAAAGTATAGCTCGGGCCAATGTCGCAGACCAGTAATGCACATATGCCAGACGACCAAGGTCAGATAGGGCTATCGTAAGAAGGTTAGCTACCTGATTTGTGTCAACATAGGGAACACTTACGCTTCTCTGGGCCACCTAGTCTGCCCTCTCTTCTACTCATCTCGTAGCTCGCACCCATAAGTATTTGCCCCAGACCCTGCTTCTGCCATGGTGGAAAAACGAGGATGCATGCCAAGTTGTTGCTGTCCCAGCTCATTTTCTCCTTGCTGAAAAATCCAACAACCTGACCTTGCTCGCCTGTTTCATCGCCGTTCAAATTGGTATTGGGGATGCCCGGCTCCGGATTGTGCGCGACTAGAAGGTAGTATAGAAAGGTGGTCACATCATAGAAGACAGACTTGGTATCGAGGAACAGCTTTGCGAAGAGTGATAGGTTTTGGGCATACAGCTTATGCTTTTCCCCGTCAATTTCATATAGCGAGTAATTATCTTTGGTGTACACATTGACACCAAGGGGCTTAGTGTTGCGGAGGTGACATGTTTTCTGCGCGGTAGTCAGACATTAAGCTGTGTGACAAAGCATGCGTTTTGCAGATGAAGCTTACCAGGTGGCCTAGGAAAGCCTCAAGCTCTGTAGTGTACTTGAAGCACCATTGGCACACATACAAACGTGGGGCATTGCGCTCCACGAGTTCCTCTGGGTAAAAGGAGGGGTACCAGGGCTTGATGGCCAGTGAGCCAAGTACCACTTCGCCGACGATGGAACTGGCAGGCTGTTTTTTTTGCAGCGCTTTCACGGCAGGTGCTTCACCAGGCGTCCCGTTGAGAAAGCCCGCATCGGGGGCCATTGGAATCACAAACCAGATGCGATGGAGATTGTTTTGTTCGCATGCCGCGTGGGGTGACCAGGTACAATGACGTGCTGATATTTGGAGATGTAGTGGAGCCAATGTCACAAGTTTGGAGAAGCGCGTCGCGAAGGCACGTGCGTACATGCGAGAATCTCAATTCCATTGCTGTTTCAATCAGCCTGAGCAAACTATTGAGTATTATTAGCATGTGCCCTGTCCTCAGGCTCATGTATTCATATCCAATTTTGCCCCTTCCTCCACCCATCACGTTTATTCTTCTTGCTTAGCCTCTCTCATCTCGCACTGGTGCATGTGCACTGCTTTGATGACAGCCTTGTTCCTAGAATACTCCTCCCAAGCGCCTTGGTCTTCGATGATTGTTCTCATCCGGGCATCAATCTGGACAACGATGGCTTGACGCAGGCCACAATCCATCGGCGGAAATTTATCGTGAAAGATGTTGCTTGCTATGTCTACGATAACCAACGAGTCTTTGATGAATGGAAGACGATCAATGATTGCGTCAGTGACTTTTCTCTTGACTTTCTCGACAGTGTACTGCGCGCTATTAGTCTCTACGATACTGAAACAGATCTGTTATGTCTTACTTTGTCGCTTGCAATGAAAAGGTCAAGGAGTCGCTCCATGACGCGCTCCTTTTCCATCTCGTGACAGAGAGCAAAGTTGGTGAATATTGAGCCCATTGTAGAATTGTACGTGTCATACATTTCATCCAGTAGCACATTCACAGTGTCAGTGGATTCTGGAAGCTCAATGGATCGTTTGACGCTTTCCTGGTGTCTATTAATACCAGGGCATGGCGGTTGTGATGAGAGACTTACCGCAAAGGTCCCACTACAGATAGCGTTGAAGTAATACGATTCCTTACAGAGCCTACCGTTGATAAGTTAGACAGAGGATCTCGACAGAACCATGAGTATACTGACTTGACACGGTGAACAGCAAACGACTTGCTTCCGGCGGTGATAGTAAAGTCTGACCATTTACCCGTCTTACGAAGGCTAGTGTCGTCAGTGTTATATCTTGTTTGTCCCAGGCTGCAAATTGAACCTACCGGGGCCATTCTGAATCCGCTGGCACAGCCATCCATGTTTGATTTGCTCGACCAATGTAACCGTGCTTGACCATATCAAACTCAGCCCGCATGAATGGTATATTGCTGTTGAGTACCTGATCAGCTCCACTTCTAGCAGTATTGAATGGATGTACTCACTTTGGGGCGTCATAAGTGCTGAAGTAGTGATTACCAAGGCGCATCATGATGGCTTCAAAGTCGCTCAGGAATGCACGAGCTAGCTCAAACGAGGCGAATTCAATATCGAGTTGCAGTTGTTGAAAGAGCAACGAGATTTTCCGGCACTTTGCACGCCAAGAGGCTGCTCTTGCGCTCTTTAACTGGAAGTAGACGGCCTCGCCGTCCTTGTATCGTTCCAATGTCATAGTGGCAGGAGATTCGGCAACGACGATGCCAATCTCACCACTTCCTCGATCGAGATATACATGAACTGAACCTGATAGTCTGAAGTCATGGTTGACTGTGCAGGACAGAATGTTCCATATCGGCCCAACTTCATCCGCGTTTGTTCCAGTAAATAGTCCCATAATGTCGTATAGACAAAGGCGTGATGCAAAACGGACAAGACGTGAGGCCAAAGTTGGAAGAAAGAGCGGCGTAGGAAGGAGAAGTAGGGGCAATGCTTCATTTTATATTCCTAGTACCTCTAGCGCCGTGATAGGTGAAGATGAATGCGAGCAGATACACAGTACTGAGATCGGTGACCCGGTGAAGGTGAAAGTGATGAGATGCGTGGAAAAGAAACGAAGACAATCTTAGAGTTGATCAAAAGTCATTGGATGTTTTCACTCTGGGTAAGTAATGACAATACATAACATTGCGCTATAGTATGTGAAGTGGCCAAGAAGAAGCCATTTTAAATTGCAGGTACACCACGTTTTCCTGAACTACTCATCCATGATTGAAATATTATTTAATGAGTTGCGGGAGGCTACGTAATGGACGCCTCTACCAAGTTGTCAAAACTTGAGGATAATCCTTTTTGCTGATTTGCAAATCGTCGAAAATCGAATCGTCGCCTGGTCACAGATTAGTACTTCAATCCCACATAAAGATTCATCTGTTTTCGACATTCGAGAAGTAGAAGCTTCAAAGGCATTTATAGACTTGAGTTTTATGGAAGGAGAAGTCTTACCATGCAGATGTTGAACACGCAATTCGTCCTCGTGCTCCAGTTTTTCAAGCTCTTCTTGAGGGGTGTCCTTATTCTGTTTTTCATCTTTCGTTGTTGGGGCAACCCCCTTCTCTATGTTCTCACCAATGAGTAAAATTTGGCAGTACTCGTAATCTAGATACTTTGGTTTAACCTCGCTCCAGGCAAGACCACGAAATTCCTCGATGATTCTGCTGGTCATTAACTGCACGGTTTAAACAGTAAGGAGAACTTACTCTTTCGGGAAATCAGGCTTTTGGGGAAGTTGGGCAGCTGCTGGGCCACTGCGTTCTGGGTTCTTGACGCTGACAATGAAACTGCCCTGATCCTTAATACCTAGATCCTCTTGAACTTCCCCAAGTTTGGATGGAATCGTGGTAGAGTACACAAGGTGAGTAGTTGCATTTTCCGTACGCGTAATTGCCTATTGATTCAGATTCAGTTCATGGCACATTTTCGTTATAAAAAGTCAGTACTCACGTAGACCCCTTCTGCAAGAGGGGTGACGGGATCAACATGACGAGTACCTTGAGTCTTGGTTTCATACTCGCTGCCTTTAAAGAAATTTTCCTTCAGGTCTTGAATTGTTGCATTTGACTTTTCCACGAAAGCCATAAATCGGTCGCTGGCGGATTTGGGGAACATCTTTTTTGGCAACGCGAATAAGCGGTTGTTCTTAAGGTCTTGAATAGCACCGTCTCCAAGCGTTGCTCCAACTGACAGAGGACGCAACACGAAGAATGTTCTCTGCAGATCACCAACGCTATCGGCATCATCTATCCCGACACGGTTACGGGTGAAGAAGTAGATGATGCCCTTCTCCAAAATATTCGATGGCATTTGATTCTTGCGTTCAGAAGACTCTTCGACAGCACCATTTTGCCCATTGGAATGATTAGACTCAGCAACCTCCGCCTGTGGCACATTGCTGTCGTCTTTTCCGTTGGCATGACCATTATGAGGTTTTGCTACAGGAATATTGTTCGCATCTTCGCCCTGTTCGAAAGACTCTTCTTTCATCTCACTATCTTGGCCAGGCTTGGTATCAAAACTCTCCTCGATTGTTGTTTGCTTTTTGGCAGCCTTGCGATCAGGCTCTTCTATAGGTTCAGCTTCTGGCTTCCTTTTGGTACCTGCCACAGTATCATTGGCCTTGGAGAGACTCGAGCTATGGTCATCCTGTGTTGTTGGGTGTGTTGCGGGCATGATGGTGAATAGAGTAACGACTGATGGAACAAGAGTTGCAAAGAATTGAGGTTCACGGGAATCAAAATTAAATAAGGTAAGGTGTGTTACATCAACGCGAAGTTGGTCCTACGACTTATACTTCGCGTGACGTCAGCGAGCGGAACATCATGACGGTGAGAGACGCGCCAAAGCGCGTGAATTGCCCCAATGTTCGATCGTCGCATTGAATCGTCATTGATAGCTTGTTTAGAATGTAATTTCTTTGAAAGTGATGTTAATATTTAGTTATTATGTAGTCACCAGCTTTCGTCCTCCGCTAAACTTCATTCTTTGCTGAAACTACATAATTCACCATTTGATTTGCACGAGGCAAAGGGCATGCTTTCAGCTTGATTGCGAATAATAGTTTCGAACACCATTCGCAATTCCCTCCGGGCTAGGCGCTTCTGCGCATACCTGGGGATAGAATCCAAAATTGTTCTGAAGGTAATCGCGAGTCGTTGGGCCAATTGTTGCTATTAAAGTTTGCTTGGGACTCACGGCAGGCTTCACTCTCCCAGTATCTGCGTCCAACAAACCTAAGCTGTCGAGCATTGCTTGACATCCAGTCGGGGAGAAGACGACGACCCACTGATGATCCACTTTGGCCTCTACATTCCGGCCCCAAACTGTGGAGAAGTGTTCTCTGAATGAGTGCATCTCCCCAGTCTCGTAGATGACGAGTTCGTCGACTTTCATCCTTTTCTCATCTCCTAGCGATTCGGCCTGTAGGGTTTTTGGTATAATGTCTCGCCTTTTATCGCCAACAAGGAACAAGAGTGGCGGCTTTCCTGAACCTGGATATATAGTATTATAATGTACAAGCATTAATTCGGCCAGAACCTCTCCATTGCCAGATTCTTCGCCCAGGATGGGACACGGTAAGTTCAAAGACCGTAGTCCCCGCGCAGTAGCGGGGCCTACGACGTACAACGGGAGACTTTCAGGAAGCAGATCATCAATAGAGTGGATCCCCTCTGTTCGGATCTCCTCGACAATGTTGGCGAATGCTTCCACAGCCCGTTGGGAAGTGAAGATGCAAGCGCCATACGCGGCACGACCCTGTTGGTTTTTTGGAACGAAACCGCGGGTGAGAATTTGTCTGCGGACCTCGTCCAAAACATCTTGCCTGAAACGATGCTCCAGGACGGGAACGAAAGCGGGGGCATAACGGCCATGATCCAAGGTCGAAAAGAGCTCTTCATACGCATCAGTGGGCGCAGACTTGGTCTTGAGCAGTAGGAAAGGGATTTTCCCCCGGGATTGTTCGGCCATGGTGACTTGTGGAAAGTCGGGTAGTGTTTCGAAGGGGCAGCTGGGGCGTATATCAGAGTGAATGGCAAGGTGCGAAGTGTGGCTTGGGCGCACTAAGCGAAAGATCGCCTAGGGCCTTGTGCGGATGCAACGATTCACGGTCGAGGTGCCCCAAGCGACCAGAGGGCTCGAATTTGATATACTTGTCCTCCGCACCGTGTTTCCTCCGCTCAGTTACCGCTCTTTGCTGTGCCCTTTCGCCCCGCCATACCTTTTATATCTCCCCCTCCTTCTCCCTTTCTCCCCTGCGACGCACACACGCACGCGGGTTTCTAGCAAAAAAAAGTCAGTTTCCCGTCCCCAATTGACTAACCGAGTACACCATGGCCGACAGTGCGACTGCGACTGCGACTGCAGCCAAGCAACCAATTGTCAAGCCAGAGAAGCCTGACGACGACAAATTCAAGGAGGACCTCGCAAAGCTCGACAAGGAGCATGCCGCTGCACAGGAGAAGTTGGTAAGCATCGCCCCTCCCCACATAGCAGGTCTCTTGTGCTGGCGTTGGCCATACATGCAGCGAAGTCTTAGCACATGACTACAGCTGCTGATCCTCCCAGAACGCTTGCAAAGGCAAGCTCGACCTCGCCCGTCCCAACAACAAGGACTCTCCCAATGCAAAGCGCCAGCAGGAGCTCAAGACCGAGTTGAATGCCATCCGCCAAACCCAGCAGGGTAACAAGTCTTCGCGCAACGCCATCCACGAAACAATCAAGAAACACGATGAGCAGCTCAAGTCACGGCTCAACGAGCTCAAGACCAGCAAGGGCAAGGTCAACTTCAAGTCGGTGGAGGACATCGATCGTGAAATTGCCCGTCTGCAGAAGCAGGTCGACGGCGGCATGATGAAGCTTGTCGACGAGAAGAAGGCTTTGTCTGAGATCACCACCCTCAACAAGGCTCGCAAGCAGTTTTCAGGCTTTGACGATCAGCAAAAGGACATTGATGCTCTCAAGGCCAAGATTGCCGAGCAGAAGAAGCTTTTGGATGACCCCGAGCAAAAGGCACTTAGCGACAAGTACACCAAGCTCCAAACCGAGCTTGACCAGCTGAAAGCCGAGCAAGATGCTGCTTTCAAGGATCTGAGGTCTCTCCGCGAAGAAACCGACAAGGCTCGCGCTGAGCAACAGGAGAAGTATCAGAAACGCAAGGAGCTCAAGGACGCCTATTACCAACAGAAGCGTGCATTCCAAGAATACGAGTTCCAGGCCCGCAAGATCCGCAACGAGAAGCGTCGTCAAGAGCAGATTCAGTATGTTGCTAGCAAGCGCAAAGAGGCTGCCAACAAACGTCTCGAGGAAGCTAGCGCTCCTGCTTACTATGACGAAATTCTGGCCACCGAGGGCTTGATCCGTCACTTCGACCCTTCTGCTTTACCCGCAAAGGAGACCACTTCTGCTAGCAAGTTCGCTGCTTCGACACAACGTACTGTAGATGACTCGGGATTCAAGGGCGTTCGTGTTGGCAAGAAGAACGAGGAAGAGGAAAACTACTTCGTTGGTGGTGGTGGCAAGAAGGGAAAGAAGGGAAAGAAGACTGCTGCAGCTGAAAAGTTCAACTTGAACATGGGTATCATCGAAGAGCTCGCCAAGGTCGGTCTTGATGCTCCTGCAAGCCAAGCCGACGTCCCTGCCACGGTAGAGAAGCTCAAGGAGAAGCTTGCTTTCTGGAAGAGCGACCAGGACCGCAAGACGAAGGAGGTGAGTCTTTTACGATTCACAAGTTTTGATATGATAGTTACTGATGATCGAATTAGAACATTGCCAAGGCACAAAAGGAGATTGAACGTCTTGAGGCCGAAGAGGACGAGGCTGCCGATGGCGCTACAGATATTGCTCGCAAGCCTGCGCAAAAGAACCAAGGTGTCAACGGAACTCCTTCAGCCGAGGCAGAGCTTGAACAAGAGAAGGATGGTGCTGCAGATGCAGCTGAGGAGCTCAAGAAGGCCTCGTTGGAAGACAAAGAAGCTGCTGAGGCATAAAGTGCCTGTAGCATACGACTGCATCTATTCTTTCACCCCATATTCTGGTCCATCTAGTTCGACATGTTCGTTGTCGACGAGTTTGCCTATATTTTTCTTTTGTTGCTTGAGATGGGTTTGTCTCAGGCACTATTTCTGGGAATATGCATGGAGTCGGTCGGGTACAGCGTGCAGTCTACGTTTTTATCTTTTGCGTAGTGCCCATGATACCTAGATCGGCAATTCTTAGTTGTTTAATGTGCTTGCCTGGCTCTTCGTCTGCTCGCGTGACGATGAGGGCTTACAAAATCTAGAACCGAATGGCGGAACCTGTCAGAGGGATGATGGAATATGGGGCCATTGTGGGGCCAGTAAACTAACAAAAACCGATCTGATTGACTAGTGATTTCGATTTCAATGGCAGATCGCTGTTAATCCACAAGTGCATGCGCTGCGAGGGGGTTTCTTCAAGTTGACGTCATCATAACCCTGAACTATTTAATCTCCATCTTACGACCTTTACCTCCACTACCCCACTTCATAAACACATACAATCGAGAAATGTACGCCCGTTCTTTCATTTGCTTGCCTAGTTCACTTGGAACAGCGCAAAAACGGCTGTCTTACAGACCACTCGCCAATTGCATGCTGACCGCTGCTTTACAGTCTCCCATACACCACAAATCGTTCCCACTCAACTCCAGAAACATGTCATCAGGCTTTAGCAACACAGACACTGGCGCAAAGACTGCCGACCCTTATGTCGAAAAGAACAAGCAGGAGCCTTCCCTCAAGGAGAAGGTTGAGGACTTATTCAAGTTCATTGACAATACCAAGTTCTGCTTGTTGACGACACAAGCTGCGGATAGCGACCTGCTAGCATCAAGAGCCATGGCTCTGGCCGCTAAGGTTAGTCAACAATCATCTATTTGAGTTGAAATCCAAGTCTGACAGCAAGCAGGAAAGCAATGGTTTTGATCTTTTATTCCATACAAACACAGAATCTGGCAAGACCGACGACCTCAAGGAACACGCATCTGTCAACATTGGCTTCATCAACAACTCTGGAGAATGGGCCTCCATCTCCGGTCACGCTTCAATCGAGACTGACCGAGCTGTGGTCAAGAAGCACTACTCCCCCGCTCTGAAGGCATGGATTGGTGACCTGGGCGACGGCAAGCATGATGGCGGTCCAGAAGATCCACGAATTGGCATCATTCGGGTCAAGGCTAGCACTGCTCAGTATGCTGTGTCAAATCGAACACAGTTGGGCAGCTTCGTGGAGTTGGCTAAAGGCGTTGCGACTGGAGAGTCGCCGAGCGTAAACAAGCTGAGGCATTTGAGCGAGTCTGAGATCAAGCAGTGGAAGTCGCAGTAGATGCATCTCAGCTAATTGGTCTGATCATGAAGGAATGACGCAATGAACTGAGCATCACAGCACGGATGCATTGAATCAATTGCATACAAATTAATGTAAAAATAGCAGCGAATAATGAGAAACTCGATACTTTTGAGGACCATATGAATTGCATTGTTGAAATTGTCACATGTGTTGTGTATGGTGATTGTTTTACGGAGCTTTACGGCTGTAGACATTGATATGACGTAGGTCGATTTTCACATGTTTGGCGCGTCTAGAACATGTAGCACCATGTATCTAAAGACTGACTTCCGCAACATATTCGTAGAACCTGCTCATCTAAATCAACAAAGAAAACACAAGAGCATTGAAGCCACATTATGGATGATCCAGGTACGCTGTCATGTAGTTATAATGCTCACGACTGGTGACTAAGACCTACATTCTAGTCAAAGACATATCTGGTGTGATTCACCTCCTCACCCAATCTCCACCCTCCTTACAGCAAGCAACCATCAACAAATATTTCACACCCAATGCCTCCTTCAACCATCCTTTCTGTCGCACTGGATCTTGGCCCAATTCACGAAGAGCGATCTCGGTGATCTATCGATGGTACAAAATCTTGAGCCCTCGAATTGAGATTACCGTGCAGGGTGTCGGTATGCAACAGATACTTTTAGAGTCGAGGATCAGCTAAGATGCTAATGCGTGACAGCCTTCGACGAACCCAATCTCACGCTCTACGTCCAGATTTTCCAGATTTTCCGCATCTGGTTCATCCCTCTGTACTACGCACCAGTCCACCTGACCTCTGTCCTAGGTCTCCAACACAACCGCGGAGATGGCAAATACTACATCAAGTCGCAGGACGACCTGTACCAGACTGAAGAATGGATCAAGTTCATCTTGCCTGGTGGCTGGATAATAGTTCTCGCATGGCAATTTTGGGCAACTTTCTTCTGCTGGTTGGGTGCTCTTGTACTTGCACCAGTCACATGGATGGAGGAACAGCCGGGATGGAAACAGGAGGTGGAGTCGGACCGCAGAAGAAAGGAATGGGAAGATCTAGACGGAGTGGATGCTGACGAGGTACTCAGAAGAAGTCAGCTGAGAGGGAAGCTGATTGGCTAGTACCGTGGTACATCTGTCGAGAGATATGTATGTAAAGTTCACTTGTACGCCGTAATTAGGTATATAAATTTCCGGTATCTTTGCCTTACTAGACTGCAGTTTGACTGGATGCCAAAACCCTCTGGTCGGGAAGTACGACAGCGTGGCCGTGCATGAACCAGTACGCATGCTGACCACTGATTGATGAACCGTACAAAGATAGACACTCACGAGAACAGCCACATGCGAAGATGGGGATCGCGCAGAAGCACAGGCAACAGGCCATTGGAGCGTAAGCCAAAGCCGAAGAGCGGCAAAGACGTGGTGGAACAGCGGTCCAACGTTCTTGTCGATGCGCAGAGCAAGCGCAACGCAGCTCGCTTGGACACGGCGTAAGTGTGCCATGATTCGTCCAAGGCATGGCACTTCCGCTGCCGCGGCCACCCACCCACACGTCGTGAACCACTTCCTTGCGTCTACGAGGCGGTGACTGACTGGCTGATCTTCCCTGCACATTATCTTGCCTTGCGCACCCGGGGTTGCGTTGCCCTCTCATCTTCGAATCTGGTGCTGCCATGTCTGTAGCACATGCTAGCTACCACACCTGGCTGGCCGCGAGGCGTACAACGTTGTCTGCTTTGCTCTCTTGAGCCTCTCGTGTAGTACCACCTATGCATTAATGATCGCCTCAGCATGCATGCAATCGTACGTTGCGTTGCCATTGCCAGAGATAATTCACAACAGATCGGGATCACTGCTATCGCCCCCGCACCGAGGCATCGACGACAATACCAGATCCATTGACCCAAGCGCGGGTTCCGCTGGCTGAAGTTTTGTCCTGCAGCCACCACGTAGCATGGTGGGTAGAAAAAGAAATTGATTCCTTGCACTTTTTGTATCCCGCAGTGCTATTTGATACTAATCTTTCCCCGCCTATACTGCAGGCCGACCGCAAGACCTCGCTTGACCGTCTTGATCCGACTTCACGGTATCGTAGCCCTTCGCACGACAACCCTCAATACCATTATGACAGCCTGAACCAAGCTCTGGGCGCTCAGCCTGCTTCTGCTTCTCGCATACAACGTCGGCCTGTACCGTCAAGCTCCAACAGCAAAACATCCCAATCAGCCTCATCATGCATTGATGGTGACAAGGACGGACGGAAGAGGCTGAGAACTGTTCGAAA
This sequence comes from Shiraia sp. slf14, assembly GCA_000498155.1. Taxonomy (NCBI): domain Eukaryota; kingdom Fungi; phylum Ascomycota; class Dothideomycetes; order Pleosporales; family Shiraiaceae; genus Shiraia; species Shiraia sp. slf14. Next base: position 104,621 of record AXZN01000037.1, read on the forward strand.
GACTCTACAGAAACCTTTCAGACGCGACTCGCACCATAGCGATACATCCTCTGGTCTCCAAAGTGGGCACGCAGACAAAGAAGAGTTGTCCAACTTCAGACCGAAACTTGGTCAGATACGCGAAGGGAAAATAAGCAGAACGTCCAGTAGCCAGGGAAGCTCAGTGATCAGCTCAGCCTCTGAACCTCGAACCCGTCGCAGACGACACAGTGAAGATCGCTCTCGTGTCCGTCAACGACATAGCTCATCGCAGAAACACAGTGAAAGTCTTGCCAAGTTGTCCAACCCGTCGCTAACCTCGCTCCTCTCCGACTCAACCATGCAGTCGACCGCATCTGGTGAAAGCAGTACAACTGTGACGCAGAGATCAAACGACGAGCCCAGCATTGTGGACGGCTCCAATTATCGACGCCCGAGGCGAGCAAGGCCATCTAAAACTTTGGCGGCCAGCAATATGGAGCCGAGCACGCCTGATGTCTTTCAATTCATGAGCCAAAGCCCCAACAATGAGAACTTTGTTGTTGAAGAGGTCCATGGTGCCTCGCCATCCACAATTGCTCCTTCTTCATCAGCCTCTGCAAGTGGGTCTGAAGAAGAGGATATGCTGTCATCAAACGCAGGGAGTTCACAGACAAGAGGTACCCCAATGACATCACCAGCATCTGTGCAAGCACCAAAACCCCTTTATGCGAGTAGCTTTGTACATGGCCATGATGATGATGAGCCAGCTGAAGAAAGCGACATGAGCGAAGAACAGAGTGACATGGACGAAGAGGAAGAGGAAGACAGTGAAGGTGATGATGACCAAGAGGGTTCTGATGTCGTCCATGAAGGTCCTCCACATCACCAAAGCCTTGAGAAAGTTCCACTTCCCAGGGCACCTTCCCCTACCTCACGACGAAGTGATCCACATATACGGCGTCTGAGACAGCAAGAACGAGACCTGGCTAATCATGTGCTTCAGAGTCCACAGCCCCATAAAGACTTTCAGTTCGCTGGTGGACCATCCCCTCTCCCCGTGTCAACCATGCCGTTGTACTCACCTCATGCATACTCTGCAGCAACACCTGCCAATTACGAAGCAACTGCTGGCTATCCTCCTGAGTGGCCTCCCTTCCCACCACCTCTGCCGATAGGCTACCCAGGGCAATCGACCCTGGAATCCCCAGGAGCTGGCCATGCATTACCGCTGACAGTGCAGCCCCCTGTCAGTGTACCCGGTATGCCGGGCCAACACGCGGCGCTTCACCCATATCCCGCTCAGCCACCGCCGCACTATCAACCCAAAGTCCCGACATCTGACGTGAGTAGGGCTACGGTGGCAGGTTATGAACTGCTAGCCAATAAGCTGAGCGAACCGGTCAAAGGTAACAAGTCGCCTCGCAAGAATGGAAACATTGTGCCCATGTATCGAAAGTTTGAGCACCTTAATCACCGCGTGTTGCTCCACTTGCAGGATGAAGTCTGCGAACTCGAAGAGGAACTGCGTGACTTGGATGAATGTATCGTGCAAATGTCGCCCAGAGACGAAGCAGGTCATGCCTATCCCGCCTCCAGACGCGGTGACGCAGAATACGGAAGTGAATTGCATTACAAGAGAACAGAGCTATTGGGTCGTATATTCCAAAAGCTTGGCCAATACAGTAAGTCCCGTGCCGCTTGATATTTTAGGACAGACATGTTTGATCAACATTCAATTGCCCGATATTTGTTTTGTTAGATAGAGGGGGGGGGGGTCGGGGAATTCTACGGGCACCGATCAAACGAAACGAAACGAGGCTGACTGTTGGGGGAATGTAGATCAAGCGCTGACTTCGTTTAACAATCTGGTAAAGGACATTGAACCTGCCAGCCCCGGAGACATTCAGGCTTACCGTGCCTGGATCGACAAGCGCGCGCCCATTGATCCAGCTGAGACTCGGTTTCTCGAGCGCAAACATGATCTCCTGGCAGTTTCACGAAGACCTTCTGTTAGTGTAACCCGTAGCACTGGACAGCATCAGTCCGCGGCGGTATGGCTACCGCTCGTTCTGGTACTGCCGTTGATGGCATTTGCCATTGTCCCAAGCTTGCTGGGGCGAATGGTCGTTATCGCGCTCGTCGGCGCTGCAGAGCTAAGACTAGTCACAACCACACCGGAGCTGAAGAACCTGATGTCTTTTCAAGAATGGACGATCGCAGCTGCTATGTAAGTGGTGTCTTTTTATTTATTTATTTTTCTTGGTCTTTCTGGACGTTATCCCTACACACACCAATGAGCGGTCGAGAAACAGGGCCGTGACGCGTTCGCTTGCTGCAGCTGAACGCATGTTCGGCCTGGGGGGGTTGCGTATTCACGATAGCCAAGGTCAGCAGCTATAGCTGCGACGATTGGCTGAGATCGGACGCCCCGAGAAAACAGGCGCATCCTTTCGCATCATGAGACGCCCTGAAACCTGAGCATCCAGACGGAAGGATTGTTCTCCCCAACTTTTTTTTCACGAGACAAAGAGGCATCCCGCGCATCCCGCGCTATTACCCTGTTCCTGAGCGACCGACAGAGAGAGAGCAGAAGCTAATGCATGCATGCAGCTATTTCGGGTTGATGGCGGTGCTTGCGGGACTCGTGTGCTGAACAAGCACCAAGCCGGGCAACGGGCACACTGAAGGGTAAATGCGGAGGATTTAGACGCAATGATCGCCATCGTTTCTGGCGCACAGACGAGGGACACTGTTCGCTTTGGGCTCCAGGGACCAGCGGTCGTATCCAGGCGTAATTGAGCGGGAAGATTGTGGAGTCGAGCAGATTTGCAAGTCATGTTTCTTTCTATATGGCGTCATTGCTATGAGCACACGTGTGGGTGGCTTTTTTCTGTGCTGGTTCTGTACTCAGGGAAGGATTAATTGAGTTTCTGGAGCGTTTCTTGTATGCTGTCTATTTTTTTTTTAATATTCTATTTGGGAAGTGACCCTACCCAGGCGTTCCTTCCTTTGGGGGCGGGCGTTTGCAGAGCGAGGTGGGAGCAAAGTATTGATTGGGCCAGGAAGGGACAAGTATGGCGTCGGGATGATAGTGGATTACATTTGCTAGGGACTGCATGCAGAGGGCGGAGTTTGAGCCATGGCGACGGCGCCGAGGGCCAAGGCGTTTGTGGAAGGAAAAGAATGGGATTACTGGCGATTGACACAGCTCGGCTTGGCCTTTTGCAGGATGGCTGCAACGGTGGTGTGATGAGATGTGCAAAGCGATCAACTGTGATGGCAAGTACGAGGGTTTTTAGCGGCGCAGGTCGTAATCATGTGGGGCGCCGGCTTTTGCGATCAGTCTTTTGTCCAAAGGTTAATATCAAAAAGGTCACTGCTGCTGGGCATTAGCAAGGCGGCTTTTGTGTTGGACATTGGTCTGCACAAGGTGGCACGAGGAAGGTGGCCCCCATGGCGAGCATGCAAGATCGGACCGAGGGGGGCTGCTATGGACTGGTTGATTGCAAATGTCCAGTGGCGAGGCTGAGAGATGGACAGACTGTGCATGTAGGTAGGTAGGTGAGGCTTGAATGTTAATAGGCAAGATGTGCGCTACGGGCCAGCATAGTAGTGGTGCTAGTGTGAGGGTGCATCGATGACGTTGGGCTGGATTGGGCTGGACCGTGTGTATGTATGTAGGGAGTATGTGTGCAAAGATTTGTGCTCTCTGGTGCATGTGCAGTTTCTCAGCGGTGGTGGCGCCCCCAAAGAAAGATGGGCTCGAGAGAGTGGTGGTGGTGGTGGTGTTGTGTAACCACCCTGGGTGCTTGGAGGGCCAGAGGGCGAGGGTGAGGGCGCTATGACCAGGCGTCTCCACGCGCGATGTCTACCACACACCCAGCACCGCCTAACTACTACCGTCTGTATGTACATGATCTGGCCGCACAACTCGTCAGCATCCCTACCATACGCTGTGCCTGTCGTCGACATGTCCGAGCGGGATGGAGGGGGCGCAATTGATCGCGCACCAGCCTCCCTCTCGCCCCTACTCGACAGCAACGGCGCTGGATCAACTAACACTCGTGTAGTGGTTGGCACGTAATGGTCGTGGTGGTCTACAAGTCGCCTAGCCAGGAACCAGCGGCGGGCCCTTTGCCGCATCCAGGCAGGCAGCTCGGATAAGGGGCCTTGGTTGGCCTTGTGGAAGCAATAAAATGTACACACTTAGCAAAGCACCTGACCCGCCAGAGGGTTTCAGAAGCTTTCAGACTGGGCCCCCTGTCGGTTACATGCATGTGCCCTCCTTCCCCTCCTCTCCCGCGTTGCGCAACACGCTGCTTGTCTGCTTGTCTGCTTCGTTCCTGTTCCTGTGCCTGCCTGGTCTGTCTGCCTTCTTGCTCGTGGTTGGCCCTGTAAGACTCCCCCCCTTCTCTCAGCCCTCATTATCTCTCTCCTTTCTCCCCGTCAACCAGTCAGTCAGTCAGTCGGATTCTCTGTCTGGCTGTCGCTCGTCCTCTCCTCTTTTTCTTTTCTCCCTCCACACCCACTGGCTCTTTTGCCTCCCCCGGCCCACTTGTTCTACTAGCCCGCGAGGCGGCATCTCTCTCCCTGAAACGCCCATCGCTGCTGCCCTACTTACACATTGCTCCTGCCTCTATTTGCCCGTCTCCAATTTGTCCTCTTCTGCCCGTCTGCCCTCTCTCACCATCGCAACCCCTACCGTGTCTGTCCGTGTCTCTGCTGCTCTGCGTGTTTTCATTGCGTCCCAATTCGCACCCTCGTCCTTCTGGAATGTCGCAGCTGCTCGACGCTGCCTTCCAGCACCCCCGCACCTGTCGCGTCTTCGCCTGCAGCTCCCATCTACTTGCCCACCACTGAGCTGCCGCAATCTGTTCTGCAAGCTTTCGACCTAAACCTTCATCGAAAAAGGCTGACTCCAGCACGGCACAATCAGGCAGGTCCAAAAAGGCGCGCAACGTAAATCCTCTCCCGCTACAGCTGCTACCACTGGCACTACCAGTTCCACCGCCTCGCCATCGCTGCTGCTGCACGGGCTCTACCCGCATCGCTCGTCTACCCGCACCCACTTTCTCGACGCGCATAATCTGTGCGCAAACAAAGGATTCCACCACCGCGACCCGCCTAATTCTACTACCCTTCTCTCCCTCCCACCAACAAAGCGCCGCGTTTCCGCTGTCTTAGTCCAACAAGACAAAGCGTTGCACACGTTCCTGGGCCGTCGCTCCTTTGTTGGTTGTTACCAGTCCCCGTCGTACCGTACCTTTGAACAACAAACTCCCTTGGCCCGTTTACACCACACCCCGCGCCTGCTGCTCCCCTAAGCATGGCCGTGTCTATGCTTCACGCTCCTTCGAGAGCTTCCACGTCCTCTTCGTCTTCCTTCATCCCCGTCTCGCGCCAGAACACAATGTCCTCGCACGATGGCTCCCGCTCCGTGCGCCAGTCGAAGCGATACTCGGTTACCGCCTTGTATCTGTCCATGTCAGCCAAGGATAAGGAATTGGAGATTGAAGATGACTTGGCTAGAGGTACGCAAGACTGGTTCGCAGCTGAGTAGGATAAATTAGTTGACTGATTATTTGTAGCCCAAAAGATCCTCCGCGAACTCAAGGCCAAGATCTCCTCGCAGTCCAAGAAGAACTTCGTCCTCGAGAAAGACGTGCGCTATCTTGACTCAAGAATAGCCCTACTTATCCAAAACCGCATGGCACTGGAAGAGGTACGCTCTCATGCATGTTTTCAAGCTGATAACAACACGTCACTAACTTGAGTAGCAAAACGAAGTTGCCAGTCATCTCGAGGAAGGCATGGAACTTCAAGAAGGTTTCTTTCCCAACGACGATAAGACACAGAAATACGGCAATCTGCTCTTCCTCCTTCAGTCTGAGCCGCGCCACATTGCCCACCTCTGCCGACTCGTGTCCATGGCTGAGATTGATGCACTCCTCCAGACCGTCATGTTCACAATTTACGGTAACCAATACGAGAGTCGTGAGGAACACTTACTCTTGACCATGTTTCAGGTATGATGCACTTTGATCTTCCCTGAACCTTGTGCTAACATAATGCGTAAAGTCGGTGCTCACATACCAATTCGATAACACCCCAGACTATAGTTCGCTTCTGCGCGCAAACACCCCGGTGTCTCGCATGATGACCACATACACGCGAAGAGGACCTGGTCAGAGTTACCTCAAGGTTGTCCTCCAGGAAAGAATCAATTCATTGATTGAGTTGAAGGACTTGGACCTCGAGATTAACCCGCTCAAGGTTTATGAGAAGATGGTCGCTGAACTCGAAGATCAAGGGAAACTGCCCCCCAATCTACCAAAAGGCGTTACTGCCGAACAGGCTGCTGAGAATGACAAGGTGCAACAAATCATTGCACCTCGCGTTACCATGCTTATGGAAATTGCAAACAACTTCCTCACAACCATCATCAAGGGCCTCGAGGAAACCCCTTATGGAATTCGATGGATTTGCAAGCAAATTCGAAGTCTTTCTCGACGAAAGTATCCTGACGCACAGGATCAAACCATTTGCACGCTTATTGGCGGTTTCTTCTTTTTGCGATTCATCAACCCCGCCATTGTCACGCCGCGATCATACATGCTCATCGATGCCACCCCCGCCGAGAACCCCAAGCGCGTGCTCACTTACATTGCGAAAATGCTACAAAACTTGGCCAACAAGCCATCATACGCAAAGGAGCCTTACATGGCCAAACTGCAACCTTTTGTTCATCAGAACAAGGATCGAATCAACAAGTTTCTTCTCGATCTCTGTGAAGTCCAAGACTTTTACGAGAGTTTGGAACTAGACAACTATGTCGCGTTGTCCAAGAAGGACCTCGAGCTCTCCATTACACTCAATGAAGTGTATGCAACACATGCTCTCCTTGAAAGACACCAAACAGAACTGGTAGGCTCAGCAAAAGCACGGCAAGAGGTACAGTATACTGATTTTCTGCATCAGGCAAAAGACGACAGCTCCCATTTGGGCTTGATCCTACAGGAACTCGGTCCCGCACCTGCACAACTGCCACGAAAAGAGAACAGGGCCATCAACCTTCCGCTTTTTAGCAAATGGGAACAACCACTGGACGATTTTACCGCAGCACTTGACATTACGCAAGAGGAAATCTTCTTCATGGAGGCAAAGTCGACTTTTGTCATGATTCTCCGCTCACTTCCTGCCAATTCCTCCATCACGCGACGACCTCTTAGACTTGACAGAATTGCCGAAGCAGCAGCGACGACAAAGAACGACTCAGTCATGGTGAAGAAGGGCATTCGAAGCATAGAGCTACTCAGCCAGCTACAAGAGCTGGGCGTGATTGACAAGGAGGACCAATTTTCCCTGCTCCGAGACGAAGTGGAGCAGGAACTGGTTCACCTTGGTTCCATGAAAGACAAGGTCATTGAGGAGACGAGGAAGCTCGAAGAGGTCTTCCGTACCATTCGAGACCACAACCTATACTTGGTCGGCCAACTGGAAACATATAAGTCATACCTACATAACGTACGCAGCCAGTCCGAGGGTAAGACGAGAAAACAGCAAAAACACCAGGTTCTAGGTCCTTACAAATTTACACACCAACAGCTGGAGAAGGAGGGTGTGATTCAAAAGAGCAACGTTCCAGAGAACCGACGAGCAAACATTTACTTTAACTTCACAAGCCCTCTTCCGGGCACTTTTGTCATCTCGCTGCATTACAAGGGACGTAACCGCGGCCTATTGGAACTCGACCTCAAGCTGGACGACTTGCTAGAGATGCAAAAAGACAACCAGGAGGACCTGGACCTAGAGTACGTTCAGTTCAACGTATCCAAGGTGCTTGTTCTGCTGAACAAGCGGTTCGCTCGGAAGAAGTGGTAGAATCGCCTCCTTCCAGCACGCGACGTGCGACGAGAAAGCTATGATACCCCGGATTCTTACTACATCCTTGCTGCTGCCTGACGACGCACGTAATTCCCCATTATTCATGACGACTATTCACACAGCAACACGGCACCGGAGTATGGAGTATGTTTGGGTTTTCGATGCAAAGCTTTTTTGGGAAAGGAATAAATACCCCGCGCAGTAGACTGCCAGTCGGCAGTATCACCAATTGTTGGGCATGCGCTATATGATTTTGGAGCGATGCCCTGAGAAGGGGTGTAGGCACGTATTTCTCGAATAGTGTTTGTATTTCATTTACATCATTTTATTGTTTCATTTGTCAAAATCCCCTGCCCTGTTTCTCATGTTTGCTTGGGTTTCGGCAGGACCGATTGCTCCGGTTGCTTTATGCGAGTATGTGGTTCTTTATCTCTCTTTTTTCTTCTAATTTGCTTGAGCGATATCCAACTGTGTACGATATGGAGGCTTGAGCTCAAAACGCCGGCTATGAGTCTTGATCAGATAAGCTATTGAGATTCTGTGGTGGGATGGTAATGGGATGAGCTTTGTGCTCTTTGTTTGCCTTGCTTGAAGTGCACCAGAACTGATAAGAATGATTGTGTGATGTTAGTGATCTGCTATTACTATGATCACGGTTCGGAAAGTCGGTTGGGAAAGGGATGCTGCGGTTGTCTGGATTGTGGCATGGCCTGATTCTTTGTTCTGGCGGGCGGGCCCTCCCCGGCTCAAACGGGTTACGTCAGGGTTTCTTCATTCACCGAGTACCGAGATGGATGTCATTGCTTCAAAGAAATGGCAACCGCCAACAAAAGGAGAAGGGTGTGTACAAAGCACTGCGGCTTTGCAGTCTGCACATCTCTCGATCACTCGCATCTGCATGCATGCAGCAAGTAGCATGCAAAGGGGACGATAAGCCCAGATAACGCAGGTTGGGGCCAGGCTGATACGCTGCTGCATGCACGTTCCACGGGACGTACCAGCCCCATTAGCGCCAGACCATCATCAGGCGGAAGCTTCCTGGCGTTGCGTGATTGGTTGCACCAGTGCCTCATTGGACAGAGGAGTCAGACGTGCGAGGCTGTGACCGTCATTAATCGAGGGGAAAGCTACCCGACTTTGTTTCTTTCATGATACTCCTCTTCAACTTGTCTTGCCTGCCCGCTGCCTTTGCTGGGGAGTTTCTGTTGGGTCTGCAGTTTACTTAATTTATGTGATCACCACCATACTTCTTTCATCATGTCGTCGTCGTCGTCTGCGAGCGGATCGAGCAAAGCGATTGCGATTCCCAAGCGCAAGAAGAAAGAGCTTGTTAGCGGATCAGTCGGGAGCTCTTCGTCTTCCGCCAGCTCCAGCTCGAGCTTTCGATACGAAGGATTCGGCAGGGTGGCTTCGAATGGCTCGCCAGTTGGTGCACAACGGAGGGAGAGCTTGATGTGTGAGTGACAGCTTAAGCCGGCAAGGAGATTGACTCGAAGGGTGCGCTGACCTGTGGAACAGCTGCGACATTCTCCAAAGCAGACTACACCGTCATCAATGTTGGCGAGGAGGAAAGGCCAAGGCTGGTGCGTCTCCAACACCACCATTGTCATATTTGCAATGGTTTCGAGACTACTTTTAGAGCAAAGGCTAACTTGCAGATAGATTACCTGCGTCAAGGCAAGCCAGGGCTTCGATTGGAATCAAGGTACGTGCTCAAACTGGCTGCAAGCTGTTGTTAAGCAAACAAGTTCTTTGTACTAACACATGTTGGTATAGAAATCTTCCTCCCTAGCTACGCTGATTACCACTTCGACGACCTCGAGTGCCGACAAGACCCTGTGGAAGACATTATTGTCACGGACGAGGAAATCAAAAACATGTTTCCATCGTAATGTCGTGGTGGCGACCATCACGATTTTCCGATCAAACATGCTACATACTTGCTACTGGCCTTGATGTCGATTTCAGCAAGGGATATACCACTCTTGATTTTATATTTGGCCACGTCTATAAGGCCTTGCGATTGGATATGCGTTGTATAGGTACCGAATCATGGAACGGCGTTTGGGACTATCACTTAGGGGCCGGTATCACCAGGGCGTGTACGGAATTCAGGCTGTTTGAACTCTCATTTCTTGCGGGACAATCTAGGACTATTCAGGTAGATAAATGGCTGGCTATTTCAAAGCCTCACAACAATCAAACCACCATTGAACTTCGATTCACTCGTGTGCAGCCCTGGGAAGCTAGTCGTCTGAGCTGGCGCGGGACAACGTATACAGCTCCACAAGTACCCCACCCTCGGCCCAGCAGTTACGCGCTATCGATAAGACACGCGCGCCAATGTCGCGCTCCGGACTTTACGGCGCAAACAGAGACCAAAACAAAGTCCATCACAACGACAAGAAACTGCCCACACACCCACACACACGCTCGCTGTCTTTCACTTGCCACAAACCAGCTTATAGTAATCATGGAGTCCGAGCATCGCAAAATCGAACTACAATCTCCCGCAGACCTCACCTTCCTTACCACGCAAATCCGCACCGCAGCCCGCCAAAAACTCGACCTCCACCTCCCCCCCGTCTCCGACACATCTGAGCCTGACGAACTGCGCAAAAACGTCGAAGACCTCGTCGACCAATTCGTCGCCACCGTCCTACAAGGCATGCGCAACAACATCTCCATCAACGGCATCGACGTCGTGCAGCACGGCCGCGAAGGCGACATGGACGCCATGCAACTCGACGACGACGCCGCTGCTGCCGCACAAGGCGTCCTCAGCGCCGTGGAGAAGGAAGAATACGAGCCGTTTGATGATAAGTTGAGGGGTCAGCTTAGCGCCACGATAGCGAAGCGGGATAAATTAATCGGCAAGATTTCGCAGCATAGACGTACGACGCCTTTGGTTGCGGCGCAGGCTTGGCAGGCGCAGTTTGAGAGGGAGAATGAGGGTTTGTTGCAGGAGCCATTATCGCAAGGTGGAGATGGGGATATGGAGGTTGTGGGTGTGGAGGCGTTGCTGAGAGAAGAGGAGGTGAGGAGGAATTGGGAGAGGGCGGTGGAGGGGCTGGCGAGGTTGAATAAGGGGTTGCCGGAGACGAGGGCGCGGTTGGAGAGGTGTGGGGATGTGGTTGGGTATCTTGGAGGTGAGGAGAAGAGGAAGTGAGGGGGTTTTTTATTTTAAAGTTCAAGTGGCGTTTTGGGGATATGGTTCTTTCTGTATGGAATGGTTGGATGGGAGTTGGAAATACCCAATTGAATGATTCTTCTATTCTCTATTCACTCCCCTTTCTTCACACGCTCTCCAAACCCGTTATCTACTGTGCAAAAGGCTGCATAGTGGATATTCAACCAACCTCCCAACATAAACTCGCATCCCCCTCAAAAGCGACTTATATCCCTCCCAAAAACCCCATTAATAACCCTAGACACCCACGTTAGCTCACACATCCTCTCCCTCAAACCCAAAAGCAAATCTCAGAGGAAATCAAAACTCACCAATAAACCGGCACCAAAATCTTATTCCGCCAACTCACCGTCCGCGTAATATACGCCCCCCTCCAAACAAGCCACGCCAAAAAACCCTGAAGCCTGCCTCCCCCTCCGCCCTGAAACAACGCATTCCAACTCCCGATGTAAGCCAGCGTGCCTAGGTTCTTATACGTAAACCCCTTCCCATCTTGGTTTGGCGATGACTGGATCAAAGAAGATTGGTTTAGAGAAGACTGCGGCGAGGAAGCAGCAGTGCCTTGGTTGTTAAGCTGCTTTGCCAACCAAACTGCTTTCTGCGAAGCAACTTGTGCAGTAGCAGGGTAGGAAGTGTTTTCGATAATCCCGCAGTCTCCCAGGGCGAAGACGTCGGGGTGGATTGCTTCGACTCTTTTCCTGGTATTCGCTTTGCCGTCTGGATCTAAGTTTGACGAGTAGAATTGCGATTCTAATTGCGATTGGGGTCCGTCAGAGCGGGATATCAACTTGATGCGTAGGTGCGAGTCGGTGATGAGGCTTCCTGATCTGGGGTCCTTTTTCACGGCCCATTGGATGGTGTCTGGGGCGGTGGGGGTGGAGGAGTGGGGTAAGGCGAGGAATTGGATGTTTGGGGGTGCGGAGCGGACGTTGTGCAAGGCGTGGGCTACGAATGGGTTTTGCATGAGGCCAGTGCCTGTGGTTGGGGGGGTTAGATTTCTTGTTTGGAGGTGGAGGGGAATGATAGGGGATAGGTGGACGTACTCCAGACACACATTCCGATGCCGATTTCGCCTTCTTCTTTCACTTTGAGGGTGTATAGATGGTATTCGCGAGGGGTCATGGAGCTGCGGCGTTCAACTGGTGCTCCGGAACGTAGTTCTTGGACGTGGTGTTTGGTTTTGATGTCGATTCCTCGGCGTTTGAATTTCTTCATTGCATAACTGGCCAGTTTCTCGTCGAACATGGGGAGTACCTTTTCTGCTACATCGTAAACGGTGATTTTGTGGTACTTGATGAGCTCAGGATAGATTTTCGACAAGTCTTGGTTGATGAGGTCGTGCAGCTCAGCACTGAATTCGATGCCTGTAGGGCCGCCTCCGACTACTGCAAAGTTTAAGAGTTGCCTCCGCATTTCGTCACAGGTTGTAGGTAAAGCTGCTGCTTCAAAGCATGCCAGTAGCCTGTTTCGAATCTTTCGGGCGTCTCCAACGTCTTTTAGGAAATACGCATGTTCTTTGACTCCAGGCGTGCCAAACGTTTGGCTGTAGCAGCCAACAGTGATGATCAGTTTGTCATATGTCAAGTTGAACATCCGCCCCCGCTCTACCTCCTTTTTCTTGTGTGCTTCTCTCTGCTCTTTTGTTGCGCCAGCATGGCGATCTGTAGTCAATGCCATGCCCTGAGTAGGATCGTCTACTGCCTCTTCAATCGTGACTGTCTTGGTCTTGAAGTCGACATCGTCAGCCCACCCCTGGAAGAAATCGACTTTGGTTCTTCGACTTCGGACTGGTTCAAGGGCAGTTCGAAACTCCAAAGTCCCTACAGCTGTCGAAGCAAGAAGGGGCGTGAAGGCAAAGTATGATCGTGGAGACACTACGACTGCTTGATACTTTTTTGGATCAAGAGTCCGCGCAACGGTAAAACCAGACCATCCGGAGCCCAGAATCACCACGCGCTCGCGATCTATTAGGAAGTATGTTATCTTCTGGATTGGTATACAGCTTATAGTTACATGCTACCTTTAGGGAGTAGATCGCCAGCTTCTTTTACTTACTGTTTCTCCCAGAGTCCAATTGATCAATTGTTATCTCCCTCCGTTGCTGAAATTGAAAAATACCAATTCGTCCAGCATTTCTTCTACATTGCGATAATGCATCTGAACACTGCACTCTCGTACTTCTTGTAACCAATTCCCTAAGACTTGAAGGAAATTGCAGCATTTTGACGCACCTCTCTTTTGTAGTGAAATGTTATGAATTATTGGAATGAAAACCAGCCATCTAAAAACTTGAGGATATGTTATGTGGTTATACTTTACGTCGGGGTGGAAGTCTACGGATCTAAAAAGTGACGTAACATACGTCTTCGGAATGGATCGCGCCTAGATTACCACACGTTGATTTTGAACGGAATTTCACAAGCACCGAGCTTTGAAAGTTCGATCATAGAAATATAGCGTGCGGAAGCCTCGGGAACAAATGTACAAAGACATGTGTGAGTCTACTGCGAATTTCAGATACTAGGGATGCGATATCTTCCGGTCTATTATCGTGCCCTTCAACCGCAGTAAGGGATATCAGTCAGCACAGCATTGTTGCATCTCATGAAAAGCACGGCGGCTTACGGTACTCAGATTCGTAAAAAGTCGGAACCTAGTGGTCAGCTTCAATCAGCCATGTGATTATCAGTAATGGTGGACCTCGCGACACATGAATTGTGCTCCCAGTAACACATGGGTTTCATCAATCGATCAGATGTTCCACATTTTTATTTCGTATCTAAAGGGTGAAATGTAGTATCCACTAATATGGATAAAGCCTCTTACTGCAAAGGGAAGAAGGGGGTATCTGTCCAAAAGCCAAAAAACTTACGCCGCAAATGCATCCCATAATACAAATCTATCCACACAGCCACAGACTGCAGATGACAAATATATACCAATAAAAACAAAGACCCGCGAGTGGTCACTCCTCTTTCTTTTGACTCTTTGACTTTTTGCCTTTCGTGGCGATCGAGTCACTCGTCCTCGCCCTCTTCAGTTTCGATCTCGAAGACATGCTCCCACTTGTCATGCTGTGGCCTCCCTCACGCATGGCATTCTCTCCACCTTCGACTCCTGGCCCAGCAGGAGTATTGAAACCACTGCCGCCACCAGCAGTTGCAGCTGAACTTCCAGCAACTATTTCCTCTGCAAGACGGTCGGCGAGTGCAGCATCATATTCGCGTTCTTGATTGCGCACGACATTAGGTTCAAGTTGGCGAGCAGTAGCAAGCAGATCCACGCTACCATCATCACTGTCATCCGAGTACTCTGACTCCGCTTCGGATGACTCAGAAGAGCCATCCCTGAAGTGACGATCAGGGTTAGGAGAAATGTTGAGAAGTTGCATAGTAGTGGCTGGACCGTCACCTGACTCAGTCTCCTCATCAGACAACGATTCGTCGGAGCCAAGATCAGAGTCGACATCACCGGACGACGTTGAATCGAATGGTAGGAAAGAGGCAGGCGGGAGAGTCGAATTGGGTAGCGACTGCCGGGATGCAGAAATGATTTCTTCCTTGATAACGTGGGATGGGCTTGACGGCGATGCGGGCTCATCGTTGGTAGAAACAGCTTCATTGAGGGCATCCGAGATCTTCTTCGAGTATAAGCTCGATCTACGGCGTCCGGTAAAATTAGGTGTAGTGACTTGCGTGTGAGCTCGTCGCACGTGGATGGAAAAATTGTCTTCAGGTTGCACACCACCCACACCTGATGCCTCTAAATCGATGGAAATCGGGCTGCCGTCGCCAGAACCAAGATCCAAAGCTTGCGGCGAGAAGTTGATGTATTCGTCACTAGAAGCTGTTCGGGAGCCATTGCTAGAGTCAATCTCCATCGGTGTATCGTCCAAGGGTCCTCGGAGCTCAGCAACATCAGATCTGTCAAGTACAGCTGGAGAAGGGCTCGCCGTAGCACCAATTGGGTGATTGGTAATAGTGTTGTAAGCCCCAGGCGCAGTCAGGGAAGCTCCAAGACGGTCACCGCTGAGGTCGGTGCAGAATTGGGCCTTATTGTAAAAGATCATTGGCCCATTTTCGTGTTTCATTTTTTTGGTAGAGGAACCGCTCTGCATGGCCGAACTGCCGAAACCTGATGAATCTGCCGCAGGTTGGGGCGGTTGAAGTGAGTTACCAGAAGACTCGTGGTCCATGCCATAATAATCTTCATCTTCTTCAGAGGACTCCTTGTGGAAGAAGATGGGAGTGTAAGCAAACTGCTTTTGTTCAAACTCGCGTTTCGCTCGCGCTAACCTCTTTGCTTGTACTTCCGGGCCTGGATGAAGTCCTTCGACAGAACTGCTCTGTTCCGTTTTGAGTCGTTCTGAAGGAGACCGCGTATCAAGTGTATTCTCCGTAGGTGAGTTCCCACTGTAGTTCTCTGAAGAACTATCACTGGTATTTCTGGTAACGTCAAGCCCGCCTTTCCATCGAATCTTCCGCCCATCGCGCGAGAGTTCCAGATGGCTGCTATATTCATGTAAAGCATCTTTCACGAAGTCAGGCGTAACGTTGAGCGTATGCAGCTGAGCCATATTGATCAACAGATTCAGGTACAACCAGCCATGTCCTTCCTCTGGTGCTTCTCCAGTATCCATATCTGGTGGCGAAAATCCTAGATGGCGTATATATTCCATGTTTTCAATGGGAACTTGGGCACGGTAAGGATCCAGATCTAAAGGCCTAGTCGGGCGTTGATTAGGTGAACCTGCACCTGTCATGTCTTGCTCCTCAGCCTGCAGGGTTGGTTGGAGTCTTTGGTCTCCGGTCTGGCCAGGAAACTCCTCCTTATCACCACGATCCATTATGCGAGCTACACGAAGTCCTTCAGGTTTGAACCGTAGCCCGGTAGCTTCCCTTTCTTGACGATCAGCCGAAGCTGCTGATTGGGCAACCTCTTCTTGCTGCATGGGCTGTGGATGGGTGCCGGGCGCAGACCGCTTGCCAGCAAAAATCTGTTCCAACCTGCGGACCACCAACTTCTTCTTAGACTTGTCCGTCATGGGCGCATGGCTGTTGGGGCGCAACCCTGCAGGGATATCGTGTAGGTAAGACTGTATGCTTTGTTGTTGTCGATTGTATACAGACCTACTCGCTTTCTGTCGGTCTTCGGTCTGGGCTGAGGCTTGATTGGACGGCGCCGATGAGTTCTGTCCTGAAGCAGAAAGTGAAGCGTAACCTGACTCGGCGAAACGTGAAGCTGAAGAGGCACTCTTATGATGCTCGAGCGCTGGTGCATATGAAATTTGCCGATACTCGGAATTGGTACTGCCATCAAGCCCGGTGGCGAACTTGCGAAGAGTTGCCTCAAGCTCTGCTTTTTTGTGATCTGGCAGACCATGGAATCTGACCTCGAACAATTTCTCCTCTTGTAGATGCGCATCGTACTGCTTCTCGTATTTCTTCAACTTCTGCCTGAGCTTTTTGTTCGCAACGGTCAAATCATCTATCACACTGCGGAAATCCTCTGTGCTGCTACCATCGTTTGCAGTTTGGGCAATGCCAGGCCGATACGGAATAGATGACCGGACGCGGCCATGCATGTCATAGCGCTCGGGAGGAGTTTCCGATGACGAGGAATTGCGGAGAAAGAATGGAGGTTCATCTATTGTATGTCAGTAGAATGCTATATGTTTCTCCGGATCGGGCACTGACTATCAGCGAATGAACCACTTCGTTGGTGAGCATTGTTATTCGTGGTCTCGAACCATTTACCGGCGTCGCTACTCTCGCCAGAGCTGCATTTGTTTGACAAGAGCTTGGGGGATATACTCGGCGGATTTGCTTTATCGCTAGCTGGATTTGGGGAGCTGAGTGACGTCTGCTGGCGCTCAGCTACAGGCTTGGCACTGACACGAGAGACAGGTGGGCTGTGCCGCAACGACACCGACTTGTGTGCTGGTTGACGGCGGGATCGAAATCGCTCAGTCGCTGCAGGAGGTATTGTTCCCGGAGGGTCTTTCATGGCGAAGACGAAAGATTACGAATATAGACCATGCTCCATACGCGCAAGACGATACTGTAGTGCGGGTGTGCTGAACAATCGACTTGGATATGCACGTTAGGTGCTCGCACTTCGATACAAGGTCGTTGGAATAGGTGGGTACTGTACGCCACTTAGATTCAGGCCAGAGTACGGACAAAGGCGGCTGGGTGTAATCGTTTGACCTGCAGAGATTCGCGTCGGGGTTATTTTCGATGATTTGTTATGGGTGGTGATGCTTGAGTTGGTGGGCGTAGATGAGGGTGGTGGTGGGAGAAGATCGTGGGTGGGGATGAGGATGCGTCGCCGGAATGGCGGGCATATGGGGCTATTCGGATATGGATCCATGGTGATGAGAATCTTGCTGTAATCGTGAATCGAGGTTCGCGATCTCGACAGAAGCCAAGACTTGTTCAGGATCGAACTTGACGCTGGAGGTCGAGAATGGTAATATTGGGTACACTGTTTTCGTGTTACTAGAGCCGAATTGTGATGTAATATGCGTATCTTTGGATGCAGTGGGACAAGCTTGTTCTTCTTTGGACATAGCTGCTGTAAGTTTTGTCTGTATTGGGCTTGCACTTGTACGAGTTAGACATAGAGCATTGTCTAAGCGGTTCAATACACAGACTATCGTCATCCTGGTCTAGGGTCCGGCATTGTGGCGCAGATGGCCTAGAAGCACCCACTCCTGTGGTCTTGTCAGCTGCAGCATCGTCGATGCCTTTCTTTCCATCACCCCACGCATCGACCACGCGCGAGTGCATCGTAATTTGACTATGAAACGGCTCGATGAGACATGCAATCCATGATCTGAACTGCGAAATACCTCTTTTTCGACCTAGTCAACCGGCACCCTGGTGCCACCTATCTAGACCTCAATGGAGCCTCCGAGAATGGGGCCACCGACCTCTGCAGCCCTTCGAAGCTGCACTCGAGATTAATGGCCTCGCCCATCACCAGACGTGTCGTCACCTCGCACTCCTACCAGTCACACTCAAGCCCCAGCACCAAGTGCAAACACGAGCCCTGGCTTGTTTCCATTACACACGATCGAGATCGCACGCAGTACAGCCCCTGGTCGGAGGGGCTGGCTCCGGCTTTGGCCTTACAAAGATGAAGTCATAGCCTGCAATAGCTGAAAGAAAGAGTAGGGAAGCCACACTCGCATACCTACCTGAAGTCGTGCAGTTGGACCCTGGAATGTAATGCCAGCCCATAGTATTTCCCATCAGTGGCACTGATTGGCAAATTACGTCTTCTGGCCCAGTTAAAGGGTCTACTCGTATCGGGAACAGAGTGTTCATCGCTGGCTGCGCTGGCCTCGAAATGGACCCTGGATTCCTTACCGGGAACGAAGCGCGCCAATGAGCAGTTCACTGCACCTGATCGCCGATGCCCTGCAGTTCTCACACATGTCAAGATGATATAGCGTCATAGGTATTATTGTTTGCGCCGATGCTGACCACCTTCCTGTACTCACGATAGTTTGCTATGGGGCCGCGGACGCTATTTGATCAACCTGCACGCGTGCCTAACCAAAAGCCATCACTATGCTAATTGTTCTCTGAAGTATATTTTGCATAAGAGTGGACCAGCTTTTGTAGATCGTGTGAGGTCTATTGTAAACAGTCACTTTCAAACCCTAAGTGCGCATTTGAGCTAGTCCGCACATCTGAAAACAGGCTGAAGACATGATTCAGGAACGATGGTACGAGCAAGCCTCATAAAGCGTGGTATGCAGGTTATCTCCCAGCCTTTTGATATTGCCTGAGAGATCCTTGCGCCATCACGATCTGTGACAGTTCCACAGGATACTAAAGTACCCTACAGGTAAGGAGAGAAAGTATCGATGGATTACATCAGGCAACGATTGTGGCTTCATGTTTCCACATCGTACAGATCACCCAGTATAACGGTCATGATGACTTACGGCGAGTTATCGGGTTGGGGTTTCAAGGAAAACTGGCCCGACCCAACCAAGTCTTGCCTTGATGTAGTGCATCATGCTTTCTTCCATAGAAACGTTACAATATATTCACAACGACGCTCTTTTCGAGCATGGGTGTTGCAGGGTCTTTCTCCATCAACTCGTCATCGAAAGGAACCGCTGAAAAAATTGCTCAAACACGTATGCCTTTACTCCTTAACACATTCACTGTAGAATGCGCCGTGTAATTCACCCATTCACTCAGCCCACCAACCAAGCCTCCAATCTTGGCAATGTCTTCTAACCTGTGGTCGAGAAATTGCTCCGTTTCGGTGAAGTTTGCTGATTTGTCTTGTGTCATGAACACCTCGGTCGCAGAGTAGAGGGTGGAGAGGGTTGCGCGTTTCGTGTACCAACTGCTATCGACGCTCTGATCACCCGCCAGAAACCAGATCTCGTCGGCGAGTCTTGCCAACTCTCCTAACGAACTTGGAACGTAGGTAGGCTGGGCCATGACTGCAAGCGCCTGTTTGTC
Organism: Shiraia sp. slf14; assembly: GCA_000498155.1. Lineage (NCBI taxonomy): Eukaryota > Fungi > Ascomycota > Dothideomycetes > Pleosporales > Shiraiaceae > Shiraia > Shiraia sp. slf14. Next base: position 124,145 of record AXZN01000037.1, read on the forward strand.
GTTAGCTTGTTATACTCTGATGCACAATGTGCAGCGTACCTCTTGCCAGCGATGAATGATGGGTTCATTTGCCCGTAACCGTGCCAAAGTTAATGTGCGAACTTTGGCACCTACACCCAGTCTTTTGCCTTCCTTGCCCTCATCTGGAAACTGTACATTGTCTTTCAATGCCAATCGCTGGGATACAAGATGATATTTAATCAGTTCGAAGACTCCTTGCGGCAGAAGGTTTGTTGAAACATCCAAGTAGCCCGCATCGCGCGCGCCCAACTTAAGCGCATCTATGGTAAAACCATGGTCTGGAACATGCGCGTACGCAGCAGAAAGTATTGCGGATTCGGTAGGCGGAAATGGCGGAGGTTGTGCATAATCGTACGAGTGATAAAGACAATTTTGCCTCCAAGCTGCAGCGGGCCTACATGCGGTACTGCGGAAGGCTTTGAATAGAGAGTTCGATAATCGTATGGGAGCCATGGTCGTATGCGTTGATGGTAAGAGCACTGTCGAGGTGACGAGCCTCTCTAGCTTTGAGAAGATCTGCCAAGATCGATCCGCTCCCCGATATGTCCGCCACGATCAGACGACCCTTCCAATGCGGATTTTCTCAGCCATCCTTAGTTGAAAGTATCACACATTCTTAGTAGATTTATGTTCAATCGATGAGATCTCTCTGGTGACAACATTTGTGTTCTCAACGTTGGAACAATCCAACAATTGCTGGTTCAACAAATTGAATACACGTGCTCACGTGAAAGACGCGCTAGACGCGTCGCGCTAATGTTAACGTCATCGTCTTCGCATTCCCAATTTTCGATATCCATTTCTCAGGCTTTGTACAGATCAATCTTCCTATTTTGGACCATCATTCTTTATCTGAAGACAACTGTGCAAACATAAGCTACATTACAATATAAATCGAGCAGTTACAACGGCCCGCTCGAGACCATCCCAGCTCATCACTGCCTCTAAAGCGACCGATCGACGCCTCCCAAACAGAAAACTGTATTGTGTATTGTCATCCAACAAAAAAACATGGCGCGAAGCAAAAATGTGGAGCTCAGCGAATATGAGCGCAAACGGCAAGAGAATATAGCGAAGACACAAGCGTTATTGCGCAATTTGGAAATGGAGGCAGCGCAAGCTGGCCTAGGTCCTACAAGTAAATCGAAAGCGCCCACATCTTCGAAGTCGAAATCTAGTGCTCCTGCGCCGAAGAAAAGAAAGTTTGAAGAAGCGCAGCCAAGGCGAACTTCATCTCGTCTCAAAGGCATCGAGGCAGATAGCGAAAAGGCGAAGCGCAAGGCCGAGGAAGAATATGCTGCTTTCAAGGAGGCTGATCGCGCAAAGAGACAACGTATCAGTGGCGCATTCAACTTCAGCGATATAGTAGTCGCCGGAAAAGGATGGGATCAGAATGGCAATTTCTTGTCCATTGTAGGACCTGCAAACCCCTACGAGCGCACATTTGACGTGGAAGATGTAAAGGAGACGACAGACAAGGAGTTAAGAGGGCTGAGAGAAAGAATGAGTGGCCTCCAGCTCTGGGAGGACTTCGAGCCCAATGAAATCAAAATTACTCCAGAACGCATATATGCCATGGGTTTGCATCCTACAACGGAAAAACCTTTGGTATTTGCAGGAGACAAGCTAGGAAATCTTGGCATATGTGATGCTTCACAGAAGGCCACCGAGGTGAAGCAGGAAGATGATGAAGATGCCGACAGAGAAGGCCCAACAATAACTACACTGAAACCTCATACGCGCACAATACATACGTTCCAGTTCAGTCCGCATGATTCGAATGCGCTATTTTCAGCTTCCTATGACTCTACAGTACGGAAATTGGATCTTGCGAAAGGTGTCGCTACCGAAGTATATGCACCGTCAGATCCGAACGAAGACGAACCATTATCGGGCATTGAGATATCGAAAGATGATCCGAACATGTTGTACTTTTCTACGCTCAGTGGGAAGTTTGGTATATACGACATGCGCACACCATCTGAGAAAGCAGCTGGACTCGAGATCTTCCAATTATCGGAAAAGAAAATTGGCGGCTTTAGTCTTCATCCTCTGCAACCACATCTTGTGGCTACTGCATCTTTGGATCGTACACTGAAGATCTGGGATTTGCGTAAAATGAATGGAAAGGGCGATTGGCGTTTGCCCGCTCTAGTGGGCGAACATGAGAGCAGGTTATCAGTATCACACGCTGCATGGAACTCTGTTGGTCAGGTTGCCACTGCCTCGTACGATGACACCATCAAGATTCACGACTTTGGCAAGTCGACGGATTGGAAGGCGGGCATATCCTTGACTGATGAGGAGATGAAGCCTACGGCTGTTGTACCGCACAATAACCAGACTGGGCGATGGGTTACTATGTAAGTCTCCATTTCAAATGATTACCAAAGCCCTTGGCTGACAATGTTGCACCTAGATTACGAGCACAATGGCAGCAATTTCCCCAGGACGGCGTACAGCGCTTTTGTATCGGCAACATGAACCGATTTGTTGACATTTACTCTGCGAAAGGCGAACAATTAGCCCAACTAGGAGGAGAGGGTATTACCGCAGTACCAGCTGTCGCCAAATTCCATCCCACTCTAGACTGGGTAGCAGCTGGGACCGCAAGCGGCAAATTATGCTTATGGATGTAAGCAGGTCCTAGCGTACCGCATGAGTACTGAATCAATACAATCATCACGGCGCAAACACGCGATTTTTTTCAGCTTTGCTCACCGCCATTAAGACATGGTTCCATGCTCAAAATATGGAACTACATGCGACGGCCGACTTACACTATTGACCATGCCCTGGCCCATAAGTGCAATCGAAGCGACGAATCAAAGTATATCGCTAGATTAAAGGACTAGGATCTTCATATTTTCGATAAACTGGAGATGCCTCGGACGACCCGCAATTCGTGCCGTTGATCCTTGTATCTCCGCTGTATGTGCTCCGACAGGGCCAGCTACGCCCGATACCCATCACATATTGCTGTGTGGAAAGTCTTGAGATTCTCTGGTATTGCCAGTGCCTTGGAGGCATCCAACATGGACCGTGAAAATCAGCTTCGAGGCTATCTTAATATAGATCATGTAGCGGTGTCGTTCCAAAGAGTTCTCCTCGTCAGGTGTTCAGCCACATATGCCTCAGAGCTCACTGTGCTAATAGCGTAGCGGCGATGTCACCTTCGAGTACCTTGGTTCTGTAAAGCCACCCATGTACATAATATGATTTTCGGTGCAACTCCGAATCTTCTCCTCAATTAGCATTTACTACAAGGCTCAAATATGCACCAGGACCCACCTAGGCGATTCATGGATGCCTTCTTGAATAGTACAAGCATCGATTTTTCAAAGTTGCGCATCAACATTTGCATTGCTATTTTTGGACATTCAGTGTGCTAAATCTTGGCAGCGGGGAACGCTATCATTTGAAATGCAAATCGTCATGAAAGCAAACGATCAGCCTCACAAAGTTGCAAGGCTAAGCTCTGAAGAGTCCTTCTATTGCTATAGCATTTTTGGACAAGAAACTTAGTAAACGCATCGAATCAAGGCGAATGCTGCACCGACTATCGATTATCTGCTCAATAAATACTCTACATGATGCACCTCGCTTAGGGATAAAAAGCCTCCGAAGCCAATCCACATGCGTCGCAGAGAGCACAGAACCGTTGATCTGGTGACCAGGCTGACGATAAACCTGGGCGATCCTACGCTGATCAGCTCGTGTTCTTACTGGTGGGACAGTCACGATGCAACCTTTCCGACTATCCCGCCTTGCCTTCCCCGCCACATCCGTGTAAGTGTCACCAGAGCAGCATCGACTGGCGAGCTCAGTGGAGACTCTATGCTTGTTACATGTTCGGATGTGGCGCGATTGCGGTCTAATGAAGCACGATGAGGTATAGTCTGTGTGCAACTGCAGGGCAACGCTCCATAGATAGCCTGACAGGTGGTGGACCCCTCTTTGCAATGGCAACGGGTATATAAAGTGTAGAAGAGGCTGCTATTTCAATACTCATCCACATCAATCTCAAGACATTCAGCTTCACAGCTTTGTAGTATACTTTTTCATACTCCAATTCTTCACAAACAAACAGTCGCTTCCCAATTTCAACATTGTCAACATGAAGTACGCTCTCGCAATCACCGCACTTGTTGCCAGCGTCCTAGCGGAAGGACCCTCCTACTTCTCCGTCATCTCTGCGCGCAGTGCTTCTCCCATCCACTTTCAACCTCTCACCGCTCGTGGCGGCAAGTTCTACCTCGGCGGTGGCCCACCCTCCTCATACTGCCCTGCCGAACAAATTGGCGCAGAGAATTGCCCACCCGGTAACACCACCGTGCTCGCAGGTGGCGAGAAGACACTATCTTTGGGCGTTGTTGTACCTGGTGGCCAACAAGTCTACGTTGCACCAGATGGCAGCTTGAGTTACACACAAGCTCATTCTGCTTACATCCCCGCTGGCTCATCCATTGATGAATTCAGCCGCGAAGCGCCCACTCCTCCAAACACCTTCGGATACCTGAACTTCGAGACTGGATTTGTTGCATGCCCAGCTGGAGAGGGACAAGGATGGCAAGTGTTTGGGCAGACTGATGGCGCGACATTCGCCCCCGAATGTCTTGGTTTCAGTGCTCTCGCTGGTGAGTAGAAAGATATCCGTACATGATCTGCTATAGAAGGTCAGCTAACGAGCCATTAGTCTCAACCGATGCTCCTGGAGCGTGGCAGTACTAAAAGACACATGCAAACGTTCAAATTGTTTCACAAGCAAGCGATGTACATGCTTAGATCATAATGTAATGATTTGTTGATGGCATAATGATGATATGGAAAAGAGCAAGGGAATGCTTACTGTATATAAGACGGTCCTTTACGATACCTAACGCCTCACGCTCTCTAGTATAATGTTCCTAATGCGATTCACAACCTCTTCTGGTGCATCCTTGGTGTCGATGCTCACAGCTACGGTCTTCTCCCTGCTCTTCATGCCTTTGATCACGTCCACATTGGATTTGGGAACCTTGAGCGCCTGAGCAATGACATCTCGCACGGCTTTGTTCGCTTCTCCTTCTCGTGCCTGGGCTGCAACACAAATCTCGATAGTTTCATCCGTAACAGCAGCGATGCCTTCTCGGTTCGCATTCACGCCAGGCTTCACGTGACATAGCAGCTGAATAGTCGCGGGACTTCGCCCTTTCGCAGCCACGAATCGAATAGCGGAAGTGAGCATTCCCGGGCTATGACGGAACATGGAGCATGTGACGAGGGATCTGATAAGAGTGTAATGGGGGATCCGCGTTGCTCCTAGAGCTGAAGGAGGCGTTAGCTGGGCCGAAGAAAAGCGGGCCAATCAGAAAAATGGCGGTTGGCGATCACGAGCAGGCTGTTGTACCCCCAGATGCCATTAACCACACTCACTTTTCCAGCGAGCGGCATCGTATCTCATCTAAGCGCGGTCACAGGAAGCCTGGAAATTCGCTCAAGAAGAGATGACTGCAATATCTTGCTGACGACGACACACACCGACAATCACGCTCCTGCCAATCTGAGGATTGCGCCGGTCTTTGGTGGGGGTGAGCTAGATAGAAAAGCACGTCCTTTTGTCCCCTAAGTTCAAGTCTTCGCGAGAGCCTCAACTTCCGTTCCCTTAAGTACAGGTATACACGATGGACCAGATTTCGGCAACAAACCGTTACCTAAGAGAGGCGTCACCCGTAGATAAAAGCCTGCCGTCTCGCCCTTGCTTCTGATTTCCTCTGGTTCATCCAAATTTATTTATTCTGCGTTGCGACACTTTAACAGCGTCAAGCTTCATCACAAGTACCACTGTACCTTGCCCATAACACTGCCTCACCCTATTGGTGTTTCTTATTCCCGTTTTCCAGCATGACACCTATTGCTTGTAAGTGTTTTCACTGACTGTGTGGTATTGACTGGTTCTTGCGCCTTTGTGTCTACGGTTCTTTATGTCACTAAACCTGCCCAACCTAAAACGGTCCCATCGGTTGAGCCGCAAGCGCAACATTGGCTAATGTACTTCAAAAGTGCCAGAGGGCCCTCAGAGCGGCTACTCCACGCCTTCTTCAATCTCCATGAAATCCAAATTCCTCCCAGATCGCCACCATGTGGGCGTGGTATCTGTTGGGTTCAGCGCAGGCCAGGTAGGCATCATCGAAACTGCTCAGGGCGCCCATTGACTGATGCACAACTCAGCCCAAGCCCGGTGTAGATGCCGGACCCATGGCCCTTATTGAAGCAGGCCTTATCCAGCAACTTGAAGAAGACCTTGATTACAAAGTATCATATGACGGCCAAGTACACAACTACGCCGAGCTGTTGCCCGCAGAAGACCCAGACTACCGAGGAATGAAGCGACCAAAGTTTGCTAGCGCAGTCACACAGAAGGTCAGCGAGCAAGTTTACAACCACGCAAAAGACGGCAAACTCGTCGTCACCCTCGGCGGTGACCATGCTATCGCCGTCGGCACTGTCTCTGGCACAGCACGAGCAATGCGCGAACGGCTGGGCAAAGAAATCGCAGTCATCTGGGTTGATGCACATGCCGATATTAACACACCTGAGACTTCAGGCAGCGGTAACATCCATGGCATGCCCGTAGCTTTCTTGACTGGTCTTGCCACAGAAGAGCGACCAGATATTTTTGGCTGGTTGAAAGAACATCATCGTCTGAGCACCAAGAAGCTTGTCTACATTGGTCTTCGCGATATCGACAGGGGCGAAAAGAAGATTTTGAGGGAGCACGGCATCAAAGCATTCTCGATGCACGACGTTGATAGGTGAGCAACATCCACTTCCTGTACAATGCTCCGGAGCTTCGACTGACTTGGCATCAAGGCATGGCATCGGCAAGATCATGGACATGGCTCTGGGCTGGATCGGCAGCGATACCCCCATCCATCTGTCCTTTGACATTGACGCTCTGGACCCCATTTTCGCACCCAGCACCGGCACAGCTGTACGAGGAGGCTTGACGCTGCGCGAGGGTGACTTTATCTGCGAGTGTGTTGCAGAAACTGGCTCCCTGGTAGCTCTTGACCTCGTTGAGGTCAACCCCAGTCTCGACGAGAAAGGTGCAAGCGACACTGTTCGCGCTGGCTTGTCTATTGTACGATGCGCGTTGGGAGATACCCTTTTGTAAATCTTTCTTAGTTCATTATTGCGATCAAGGTGTCAGGCGCATCTGGCTGGGTATATGAGGGTAGAGAGTCAATTCAGATAGAATGAATATTCAACCTTCCTAATCAGGAAAGTTCCAAAATCCATCGATCGCTGTAAGCAGAAAATCCGACTTCTTATCCCCCTTTAGGTATAGCGCATTTTATTATAATTTTCAATTTGTAAGGTAGGAAAAGTAGAACAAATTCATCATCTCAACATACCTCGTGAAATAAATTCACCATCTCAACCTACCTCAGCAGAAGAATTATTTCTGAACCTTCCGCATTAGGAAGGTTTGAGGGGATGTAGATTACTGTAGACGACTTTTTGACTTCTTATACCTTTTTAGGTATGGTGTGATTTATTATAATTTATTATAATTCAGATGGAAGTTGTAAGGTAGGAAGGGGGGATTGTCATGATCATGATACTCAATGTCTGTTCAAGTTCTCGAGACCATGTGTTATTGGAACATATCGTAACTTTATGACTAGGGATTTCAGGCACGCCAAGTACGAATGATAGTTGGAGCTTATGAGCAATTGTATACTTGAAAATAGTGCGTCTGGTAATCTTTGTTCGCGCATACTCTATAATAACTTCTTGTGTGTATGACTTCGAATATGAAGACACCCAACGCTAATGTCTTTCCAATCCATCTACCACCTCTTTGATACTAATCCCCTCAGCTTCACAAAAGTACACTTCCCCCAACGATGCTTACTGCCTCAACGATTTCAACTCAGGGCTCACACTTTCCCTACTCCTCAAGCTCAAACTCGCCGCCCGTTGGGCGAAATCGATTACATCCTGCACCTTCTTCCCGCTAGCCAAGCCCACAGCGAGCGCACCACAGAAGGTATCACCAATGCCATTCACGCTGACGACCTCCTCTGGTGGAAGGATGCGCTCAGGCGGGAAAAGTCGGACGTACAATCCGCCGATTTTAGCATCGCCATTAGAATTGCGTGCGAGAACAAACTGGCGCTCAGCATCTTCGTGCAGCTCTGGCGCATCTGCGTATAGCAACTTGGTCAATAGCACGCCCTGTGGGCCTAGCTTGGTTAGAATGGTAGGGAAGAAAGGCAGCAATTTGATAGCTTGTTGCGGGATGCCTTGGTCGACAATTTCGGAATTTGTAGTGTAAGCAAGTGGCACACGAAGGCCAGATGATGGAATGCCAATTGCGTCAATGACGGAGAACCACGATGGGTGGTCAAAGTGCGATGCTTGATGTGCAAAGTTATGGAGCGCGGTGAGCTCGTATGTATTTGGTGTGATGATGTCGACTAGAGGATTGAGATATAGTTTTGACGCATCCGTGGAATTGGGCTGGGAGAACTTGGAAGGGAACACACGGAGGGCTTTCGCAGTGGACACTGGCTCGAAGATGGTCGTCGCCGACGATCCTTTGGCAGCTTGAAGCCATGTGTACAATGCTGCTGGTGACCAATTGCCATCTGCAACAAATACTGATGGTGCGTTTGAGGACCCAGAGAATAGTGAGGTTGCAAGTTTCGTCGTTGTGTCTTGTGGTATCGTCTCGAGTATCGACATATCAGCCATTGCGAGGGCCAGATCCTTGTTCTTATTGTTGACAGCGACATATTGTGCGGTCCTTGCAGGCTTAGGTTGAACTTGTATACCATCGATCAACATACCCTCTTCTTCCAGCTGGCCAAGAGCTGCACGGCCGCTGATATCATCACCAACAGCGCTATGGAGACGAACAGATGCACCCAGAAGGTGCGCAGCTTTAGCAATATTGTGTGCTACACCACCAAGTGTCTGATTTATCACTGCTGGATTTGATGTGTGTGGCAGAGGGTTGGTCTGATCTGTAGAATTTGCGAACGGAGCGTAGTCACACGAAAAATCGATGGCAAGAGCGCCCGCAACGACAATGTCGGTCTGGTTCACAGGCTTGTCACGTTTGACTGAGGGAGCAGATGTCGTGTGAGTTTCAGATGCAATGCTCGATTGGTCTCCAATAACAGAAGCAGGGCTAGACTGAACAGGCGTGAAATAGGAACCTCTTGGCCTACATACTTACATCAGCACCAGTAACTACAGTCAAGCAAAAAGAGTGCTGGCTCACCCTCTTGCATCGTCGTATCTAGCCTCTAGGGCAGCTAACTCTCGGGCTATAATAGCAGCGCGCTTGACATTCGACTCAATCAGCGCTCTGTTGGCAGGTATGCTCTTGCCTTTAGATAAGTCCTTGATCTTGGCTAGCACAAAAGGAGTGTTATCCTTTCCTGATATTCCTGATGCATCGGCTTGTCGTAGTGCTTCTGCGATGATCACATCCATCTCCTCTTTGGGTATGGCAAATTCGGAGGGTACTGGGTTTGCAAATAAAAGACCAGACTTGATCTGAAGAGCATGTTGAGCATCTTTGGATGAAGTCAGTATACAGAGAGATAATAATCGAGCAGGTACTCACAAATGATAGCAGCAGCTTCAGCCTCATCCGCAATGGTAGTGGGACTCTTGACCCCACTGTCGCGTGACCAGAAAGCTGGGAAATCTACCTTTCCACTGCGCCCATCTGCAAATGTGCCGACACCAACGCCTTCAGTCTCAAGATACTCCAGCGTTCTAGGGATGTCGAGGAAGCTCTTGCAGCCACTGGAAACAACTGTGACGGGTGTTCTGCCCAGCTCAGTCAAGTCCGCAGAGATGTCCATGCTAGACTCAGCTCCACGGTGGACTCCACCGAGACCGCCGGTACCAAATATCTTGATGCCAGCCAACTCAGCCAGCAGCATAGTACTTGCGATTGTTGTACCGCCGTTGAATTTTTTTCCAGTCAAGCGGAGGCCACCGACATAACTCAAATCTCGCCTCGAGAGCTTCAGTGTATCTGCCTGTCCAGCAGAAGAAGCTAAGCGTATGAGCTCTTCCGGGCTCAGGCCAACACGCGCTACGCCATCCAGTATACCAATTGTTGCTGGAACGGCGCCATTGGTACGGACGACACTTTCGAGGAGAGATGCGAGCGCGACATTTTCGGGGTAAGGGAAACCTGAAATGCCAATGAGCCGATATGTTGTATATTAAACCAGTGAGAAACGTTACCATGTGTGTATATGGTCGTTTCGAGTGCGACCACAGGCTTTTTGGAGTTGAGGGCTTCGCGCACCTCTTCTGAGACCTGAAAGAAGCCATTGTTGGTCATGCACCGCCGCGAATACGGTGAAATCCGTGCTGCATTGAGGGCAGACTGCCTTAGCAGCTGTGGCCTGCCAATGGCTCTCGTAAAAAGCCGCATGGTGTGGTGTGAGAGAAAGAAAGAAAACGTGGGGGAACTTCCGAGGCATGAGGGGTTCAAGCTGGGAGCTCTCCGCGAATAGGGCGCTTGGACCAGCGCGGAGGTGTCGCAGAGCTCCGAAGAGAACACGACGCAAGAGAGCCAACATCAACCATAGTCAAGTCGCCGCTGCCTTTCTTTCCATTTACTCTACCAACGCCTCACATATGCTTGGGTAACTTGACTGCTACCCAACATGAGGTCCTTTTCCCTCGTCACAAGCTGTATCGCAGCAATTTCGAGCCTCGTCAGCGCTGAGCTCAATCTCTCGCAGCCATTGCAGTCCAAACAGGTGTTACCGAGCAGCTTCAAGCCACCACAGGTCTTCAAGAATGCCAATCTGGTTCGCACGATAAACCTTGATAAGGCTTACCCCCGCGAGACCATCAATGTTATAATAGAAAACATTGACTCAAAACCGCAAAGCGACTACTATTTGCCATTTGAAACCAGCTTGATATCCAAAGTTGGAGGCCTTGAAGTTCGCGATAAGAAAGATGCTGCTAAGGGGATTTTTGATACAGAAGTTGTAGGATTCGACACGGAAAGGTGAGTTTCAATTAGTCGATTGACATGACGATTCGTATGCTGCTGAGAGCTCGCTGACATGTGCAATTGATAGTTCTACCGAATATTATCTTATTCATCTTCCTGATGCGCTTGCGCCCAATTCGCAACAAACGCTCTCAATTACCTATTCGGTCCTCTCCTCGCTCCATCCTGTTCCTGCACAGCTCGCGCAAACGGATAAACAGTACCTCCAGTACACCTTCAGCGCATACACCCCATCGGCCTACCTGACTGAGAAGCAGCGCACAAAGGTCAAGTTCCCCAACAGCGATATCCCAGATTACACCACTCTTCCTGCAGAGCTCAATGAGGAACAAAAGAATGACCCACAGAAGCAAGGGTCGACCTTCACATATGGTCTTTACAACAAAGTTCCCGCTGGCGCCACACAGCCTGTCAGCGTACGTTATGAGTTCACGAAACCCGTGACCCACGCAACAGTACTCGAGCGCGACATCGAAGTCTCCCACTGGGGTGGCAACCTAGCTTCAGAGGAGCGTTACTGGCTTGTCAATCAGGGCGCTGCTCTCAAGAACCATTTCTCGCGCGTCGAGTGGCAGAAGTCGTCATACATGAACCCACCTACATTTGCCTTGAAGGGATTGAACTTGCCTCTAGCCCCTGGTGCCGTGGACCCTTACTTCACCGATGATATTGGCAACGTCTCAACGTCCAAATTCAGACCTGGCAAGAAGGAGGCACTTTTGGAGCTGAAGCCTCGATACCCCGTGTTCGGTACATGGAAGTACAGCTTCCGTGTCGGTTGGAACGCTGATCTTTCCTCGTATCTGCGCAAGCTGACCGCTGGCGAGACTTATGTACTCAAAGTTCCTTTCCTCGAGGGCCCTCGCTCGGGCGAAGGAATCTCGTATGGCCGTGTCAACCTTCGCGTTATTCTGCCTGAAGGTGCAGCTAATGTGAAGTTCTCGACTGATGTTCCCATTGTCCAGAACTCGACGAGTCTCCACAAAACTTTCATGGATACCCTTGGCCGCACAACACTTAGCTTGACTGCCATTAACCTCGTTGATGATTTCAGAGATCGTGACTTGATCGTCACATACGATTACCCTTGGACTGCTGGATACAGGAAACCAATTGTCATTACACTTGGCATGTTCTCCGTCTTTGGTGTCGTATGGATACTAGGTAGCATCGATACTAGCATTGGCAAGAAGAAGACGGCATAAATGTGGCCATAGAGAGAAGAAGACTTCATGTATAGTGTTGTTGACTAAGATCAGGAGTAAAGAAAAAACATTTCCGTTGGAGTTTTGGGTTGGATTGAGCAGACTTGAGCGTAGCATGCAGGTCAAACGTCCCAAAGTGCTTTTTCTCACCATGTAGAACAATATATCAGGTTTCAATTTCACCATCTAGCACGGGGTATCAAACACTCTAACCCGCCCTCCCAAACACAACACAAGACAAGACAAAAGTAACGAGAAAAAAGAAAAGAATACCAACTCGCCCTTACCCAACCCCCACCCTTCCCACACTCTCACATCCCTCCCCTCCCCCTTTCAAAACGGATCCCCCCTCCCCCTCACCCGATGAACATGCCTACACACAACCCTCACCCCCTCCCCACCCCCCATCCTCCCTACCTCCCACTTCACCCCCTGCGCAATCATCTCCGCCACCGCCACACTCCGATGCGTCCCCGCCTCACAACACACACTCATCGCTACCTCCCCTTTCCCAACACCCACCCCAAAAGCAAGCACCCGCCTAACAGCCCCATCCACCCACCGCCGTGCTTTCGCATCGCGAGACATCCACTCTTGAATCTCAGGCGCGATGCCGGAGAATGTGCTGCAGAGGTGTGCGGGCGGGGGGCGGAGCGTGGAGCAGTCTAGTGTGAAGAGGTGGGGGATTGGGGGGTTGCGGAGGGGGGTTTGAGAGGTGAGGAGGGTGGAGGTGTGGGAGGGGGTGGGGTTTAGGGTTCTGGCGTAGGTGGTTATGTAGATTGTTGGGAGGGCGTTTTTGGTGTTGTTGTGGGTGGGTTTGGGTTTGGTGGGAGGGAGGGCGAAGTGGACGTGGCGGGTGGTGAGGTGTTTGTTGTTGTTTCTGGAGAGGGGTGGTGAGGTTGGGAGGTTGTGTGAGGATGGTGTTGTGCTGGTTTTATGTTGGGTGTTTCTTGGGTGTGGTATGATCATGGTGATGCCGTGTTGCTGGCATTGAGCGACTAATTGTAGTTGGCATTCGTAGTTGCAGATACAGTAATGATTATGAGACATAATGTCGTGGGAGGATCGAGATGGTTGAATTGATAGGGCTGTGAGTGTCCTAATTTGAAGAACACACTGCTGAGTGAGTGACTGAAGTATTGCCTCTGATATGGGATGCTTAGGAGTTGAGTATTGGACGTAGATAGAGGTTAAGCTGCATGGCCTCGGGTTGTAGTCGATGGCGTTTGCTGTTCACTTCGGTAGCAACGGTCGACGTGTTCAGAGTAGCACATGGCGTGCTGAACCTACCATGTTGTAGATCGTGGATATATGGTCGCACGAGGAGCCTCAAGGCAACCATGACATGCCACGACGCATTGTAATTGGTTCGTGGTTTCCATGTGGTCCTGCTAGGCTTGCTTCCTCTGATGATTCTGGAAGTAAGGCACAATGGACATTCCTGGAGCAATCAAGAGAGACGCGTTCAAACGCAGAAGTCACTATGCAGAAAAACTTCCTTTCGGTATGCAGATTAATGGACCCTTTTTAAGTTTGGGTTACCTGTATGTTCTTGAGATTATAATTTCCCATCTCCTTTGATGACATCTCTGAGTAACTTCAAGCTCTCCAAAGCAAATGTCACCATATTCTGTTCCCTGTCGCTTGTACCTGTTTCAACCTCCCTCGTCACTGTCTCTCCCCCTTCCCGTGCAATTGCAAGCGCAACATAACCTGGGGTTCTGTTTCTCGTAGTCCCGCCAGTTGGTCCAGCAGTTCCGCTTTCGCTAATCGTGTACGTACTTCCAAGTGTCTTGCGCGTGTGCTCTGCTAGCCCAGTGACAATTTCAGGTGTGGGTCCTTTGTAGTTCTCAATATGCTGGGGTGTCCAGCCAGCAAAGGCAATGCGAGATTCAAGGGTGTAGAGGGTCAGACCGCCTTTGTAATAACCTGATGCGCCTGGGAAGGAGAGGAGAGTTGCGGAGACGAGACCTCCCGCAGCCTATAACTTCGTTAATCTGGAAATTCATGAGATGGAGAAGGTAATCTTTACAGTCTCTGCTACGGACACTGTCTCTTTTCGTTCTTTCAATAGCGTCGCAACTTCATGGATTATTTGCTTGAGTTCATCTGGTGGAAATGATGACGAAGGCATGGTGATTGAATAATGTGGAAGTTTGAGGTCGAATGTAAAACATATAGTCAAGGAACTGTAAGGTCAGCAAAACGTAAAAGCGCCTTACAAATACAATTAGCTTCTAGTGTTGGAGAGAGCTTATCGCGGGGTAGCTTGGAAGAATGACGTGAGGCGGGGTAGATTTGCTCAATTGTTTTACCAGAGCGAATAGCTTATATTAATGAATGGGCCTGGATAATTATGGGGTGTGCAATTTCATATCTATTAATGTACATGTCGATCTACAATGGCGCAGAGATAATCTAGTCATTGTAAATAAACCTCTCCTCACCGCGCTTGACCAACCGTATTGGAATGGTGACACCTCGAAGTTGTAATGTGATGATACTTCCCACTTTTTCTCTGAGACTGTAGTGTGCTCTATCACAAGCTTTCTTATATATTTCTGCCCGTTCCTTTCCGCCTTTGGGCATGCGCTCCACTTCCTCATCGCTGGCAAAATCCTCTACAGCCAGCTCCACACTATATTGCGAGAAGATGACAGCCAGGACTGCAAGAACCTCGACTTGTGCGAACCGCCGTCCGATACAAGATCGAAACCCGTCACTGAAGGGGATATATGAACCCTTGATTGGTTTAAATAGTTGTGACGAGGTGTCTTCACCTGAAGGTCCACGCAGCTCTTCATCGTCATAGTCAATATCCACAAAATCTTCAGCCAATTTTGTTTTTGTAAGCCAGCGTTCTGGTCTGAAGCGATGCACGTCCTGCTCAGGGTCTTCGCCTTGTGGAGCAGGCCAGTACTTAGGATTACGGTGAATAGCGCAACAAAGGAAGATGTGCGTGCCTCCCGGAATGGTGTATTGCTCGCCGCCCATGGTAACCTGCTGTGCTCTACCAGGTGCTGTTGATTTAGGAATATTAACGATGGGTTGTAACAATCGTAATGTTTCATTCATGACTGCTGCTGCCATGCCGCCAAAAAATTTGGGAAGGTGTTCTTCATATGTCCAGTCGTCAATAGGTTTGCCTTGAACGATTGCATCCACGTCGTTCTGAAGGCGCCTTTGGGATTCTGAATCCATGGCAAGGTAAAGGAGGGAAAAGTGTAGTGTGTTGGCAGTGGTTTCGTGACCAGCCAACATGAGTACAAAAGCGTTGCCCAGCAAGTCGCTCTTTTTCAGATTCGTGCTCTTTTCATCCACGATACCACTGCCTCGGATCAAGGCGTCAAACAGATCCATGCCACTTTTTCCATTGCCTGAGACTACTTGGCTTTTCTTGACTTCGTACAATTCGTCCATGTACTGACCCCATTCACCGACCGCTTGGCCTGCAAGGCGGTGAACTTTGATTGGGGATTTCACTGTTCATGATTAGCATAATAGAACCCCAATAAAAGTAGTGAAGAAAGTTAAGAGACGCACAGAGGACTTTTGCGGGCATCATTATGGTCCACATAATATTGTGAAGCAATTCGCCAAGAGCTTCTCGATAGTTCATCGAATGACCAGGTGGTGCTTCTGAGCCAACAAACATGCTTTCTCCTCCGCTTTCTCGCTGCACATGGGCTTTGCCTTCCTCATGTTGCCATACTACACGCACATCGAAGCCTGCACTACTGATCACATAAAGAGCAAAATTCATGGCGCCCGCGGATGGATCTGCAATGGTCTGGGAGCCTTGGCCATCGGGTCCAGTCCAAAGACCAAGTAATGAGCGAGCATGATGGAGTGATTCAGTGAAGACTAGTTCATTGTTTTTCTCACCAAAACTTGGAGCAACAAGTTTGCGGTGCATACGCCAATCTCCACCTTCTGTGGTGACAAGATTCTTGCCATACAGGTCGAGGGTTTTGTACATTTCAAGCGGCTTAGGAAAGTCATTGCGCCGGGTAGTGATTTGGGTCATGACTTCAGCATCAGCTACAAAGCAATGGAGCATTGTGGGAGAAGCAACAAGAATGACATCCTTGCCAAGGGTCTTGAATGGCAGATGGCCTTTGTGGTAGGCCCATTCAGGATGCAAGAGTCTATAGGACAAATCGAGTTAGTTTAGAGCCTATGTGTAAAGAAGTAATCACCCTACTCTAACCAGATTCCCTGCATGGAAGTGGGCACAAGCTTTCTCAAAATTGGCATCCATAGTGGAAAAGTTGTCAAGGAGAGTATGCTAAAGACATTCCACGGGGTCACTACGTAAGGCAGACCAGAGCTTTTTGCGAGGGCAATGTTGCGTGAAAGGCCACGATACAGGGTGAAGAGGCGGTAGAATACAATGGTGGCAAGGGTGCCGGCGATTAAGGTGTAGGGAGGCATGGCAGCCCAGCGTTGGCAAGAGACTGAGTAATGAAAAGCCTGTCAATGGCAGGACAGGTAATCAATTAATTAGAAGCAATGCAGACTCAGCATTGAGGTGGGGATAGCGGGTGAAGAGAAGACGTTGCGTGGAGAGCAGGCGCCCCCGGAAGGTCGAGGGAAAGATGGCAGCGGCGATGACGCTTCCACATCGGCTACAGTAGTTCTTGCCTCATCGCCGTTTGAAGGGGCTCGCTTAGTCCACTGTGCGGGGGGAGATGCGTGTCTCTTCACTTGCAGCCACGAGGACTGTGGAAAAGAAATCATGACTGCAACACGTATACGTTGGATGCAAGAAAGTCGAGGAACTTTCCGCCCGGTCATGGGCGGATGGAGGTGGAGTGGCGCAACACATACTATGTAAGCAGACGTGTTTGCATACTAACCCACCCAAGTCTTGGCAGCAACAATGTTTGTATGGAGAGTACGAAGGGGACTCTTGGGAGCCGACTGCACCGGCACATCCGTCAGCTACTCACCGCGTGTTCCCACAACATGCACCTCTGCAGCGATTGCGATATCTGGCGCCGTTGCGTTGCGTTGCGTTGCGTCACAGCGACCGGCGATACACAGGTTGCACAAATCACAAAAGTCTTGTCCCTGGTGCAACATGCGCCCACAGAGTAGACAGCAGGCCGTGCAAAACATTTCTACCTGTGGGCTTTTCATCTGGTCTGTTGTTGGACCAAACTGTCATTTGTCATGGGTGGCAGGTCTTACGTCTAAAGAAACTATCCGGCTTCGTCCAACCAAACAAAAACGCCTTGTCGCGCGAATTTTCGGCGGAAGCTGTACTGAGTACTCACGACGACAGATGTGCTTGCTTGTCATGCCCTGGTTCTACAGCTTCTTTAGCTCTCTGCCAATTCATCCACGACGGAGGGTTTGAGACGGCTAGTCATTTCTTGAGCAAAAATTGGCTGGCTCGGTTTCTGAAAGCGCAGCTCACCGACTCGACGGCAAAGGCACGCACTACGCTTGACTCAAGCAAGGCCTTGCTCCTGTCAGGTCTTTGCGTGGGCAGAACTGGATGTGCCGGCCTGGTCAGCGCCTCGTGGTCTGATGGTTCACGTGGACGCGGTCGAGGGCCACAGCGGTGCTCATGGCAGGGCGGTGGTAATTTCGTTCAGCAAACGATGTTTATTGCAGCGCAGAGCTAGCATTTTGAGAGTGTTTTGATACAGATCTGCACCGTGCCAGCGTCTGGGACGGACCATGGCAGGTGGGCGAATGCGCGGTCGTCATCTGACGGTGGAATCAAACATGCGCTTGGGACTTGCCTGGTTGGGGCTAGCGCGCAGGCGTCGCTTACCAGCAGGTATGTAGATGGCAGCAGCAGCAGCAGCAGCAGCAGGGTGAATGTTCGGAGCGGCTGTCTGTCTTGCATGGCTGACAGGCGCATATGCGCAGCGGAGCGAAAAGTCAGGTCTGTTGCGCAGCCAGGGGCGTTGCTGGCCGCTGTGCCTGACGGCGGTCTCGAGAGGAGCCGCGCTAAAGTTGTGGGTGGAGCAGGAGGTGCAGGTCCACCGCCGGCGCCTCTCCGGGGCTGCTTACCCAAGCCCATGGGTGAATCATCTGGGCATGATCTGTCGCCGACAGGGTAGACGTCGACATGTACCAAGTACCGATTTGCATCGGCCCTCAGGTCGGACCCAAGTCCGCCAGCCTCTGTGCCTCTGTGCCTCTCTTGCCCAATGCTGCTGATCTTGGGCACCAAATTCACCGGCCACAACAGATCCATGTGTTTTCGTCTCGACTCGAACCGCACGAGCCGTTGGGAGAGAGACACCATGGCAAATCCATCCTGCCCTCCACCCGACTCTTGCAAATTCCTGTTCCTGCCCAGCGATCAGCACCCTTGGGCATGAACGACGCCTTCGCGAATCTCAACACGAGCAGCACATCATTTCCATCAGACTTCGAGAACGCGGTTTGTTCTCGAATGGAGTCGCTTTCTGCTACGAGGCCAAGGGGGGAATGTGCTCTGTGCACAAGCCCTTTGGCAAGACGCTCGGACAGACTGCCTCAATTTCAGCACCTCCAACCATGCAATCCAATAGCGACACGCTTCAGCCTAGCATAAGGGCCAGAAGGCTTGAGAATTTTGTTTGATGAGGGCGCGGAGGAGGGCGCAAGGCGCACGCAGCAGCCAGCAAAGTGTACACAGTAGCGCGGCTTGCAATACTTACGCATCGTCACGTTACTCAGCCAGGGTTGGGCGGGCAAGTCGCATGGTAGCAGTGTCAGTGCCGCCAGCCGCCAGCCGACCATGACAGGGTAGGGTAGGGTAGGGTAGGGTAGGGTATGGTAGGGTATGCTAAGGTAGGGTAGAGTAGGATGGGATAGGATAGGGTAGGGCAGAGGAGAGCAGAAACAGGGGCGGGGCAGAAGAGGAGGTGAGGTGCAACGTTTGCTGCGTGCTGCAACGGCGGCTACCATGTTTATGGTGGGCGATGAGGGGTGTTTGATACCCGGTCTTGTCTGTGTGCATGTGTGTGTGTATGTATGAATATATGTATTTGTATACTATCGTGTATGTATGTATGGATACTAGTTCCTAATATACTACCATCTACGTACATGTCGGTATGCAGCGAGAGACATGGATGGCAGGCTATTGAAAACATGCCCTGTCGTCCACGAGAGAAGCAGAGAAACAAGACAGGCAGTGAGAGAAAGCATGCCTGGCACGGCACACAGGGCGTCCTACCCTGCCCCGACTCCGGGGGTCTGGGTGGCATGGCTTGAGGGAGAAGAAAGCCTCCTGTGGACAAGCGAGCTGCGTGCTGCAGAGAGGTGGAGGCGGGTGCAGGCAGGCCAGGCGTGCGTAGGGAGAGGCGGAGAGGCAGTGAGGCAATGAGAGAGTGCAGCAGTGTGCAGTGAGTGAATGGCGACGTCGTAAAAGATGACTTGGCCGATCCAAGCCCAAACTCGACGCCCGTCTCTTTGCTCCTCTCTCGTCAGTCCGTCCATCAATCAGTCAGTGGCCTCGTGTCGGGCCTAGTCGAGTGGTTTGTCCAGTCGAAGCTCTGCTGGCGGTTCCGCCTCGCTCGTCCCATCCTGCTCTCCACCACTCCACCTCCGTGTCGCGCCCTGACCGAGCCCTTCCCTCTCCCCTTCGTTCGCACGGGCCCGCGTCGCCCTCTAGCGCCAGTTTTCGCCGACCTGCACCAAACGTCTGCGCATAGACTTGTCCGCGATTCAAACACGACTGGCCCATTCCTGCTTCGGATAGACGTGTCCGGCTCCATGGTAAGGTGGTCTCGCTCAAGGCTGGCCTGTCCTCGCGCCGCTTGACGAAAGCTCCCGTCCTGCATCCCACTTTGGCTGACCCAGCTTGCTCTGCGACGCTCCCAAAACCTCGCCCATTCTCCCAGGCCATGCCGCGGATTGGCTTCTTTCTTCCGCGAAATCTCTCCGGCCAACCATCGCCTGCTGCGCTCGACAACTGATCCTCTTGTGTGTTTGCGACTGCCGAGGCCGCTGCCATCCTAACACTGGGCCCCGCGACCTCAACGGGCCTCTGCCGTTTGGTCCCAGCTGCACCTGTCAGTCAGTCAGTCAAGTCATTGTTGCCCAAGTCGTTTGTCGTACATAGCCGCATGGCCTGAGCGGTTCCTATCTGGCATATGTAAGGATGGCTGATCCTGACGCGCCTGGCCAGAAGAGGGCTCGTTTGGACTCTGTCAATCCTGCGTATAACGGCCACACTTTTGCTCACCCCCCTCCGCCTCACCCCCAACACTCCCGGCCTTTATCCCATCCCACTCCCGCCCACGTTTCCTCTCCTCCTCCGCATCGACCCTACCCACCACACTCTCTACCGCCACCACCGCCCAACCAGCCCTACCCTCAGCCCGACCAGAGATCCTATCAACCCGGCCCACCTCCTCCCTCCGGTCCCCAAGGTCCTCTCCCTTCACCTTCCTTGCCGCCTGCCGACATTCGCTCCTTTGCGGACCCCAGGAACATCCCCTCGCCAGGCCAACGTTCTCATGGCGTCCCCGGTCCTGCTCCCGTGACCACTGTCTCTCAGGATACCATCTCCCATTACCGCGCCCCTCCTACCCCTCAATCCACCGCGCCCCCAGAGGCCCAGAGCTCGAGGTCCACCAGCATCAGTGTCGACGTGAAGCCTCCACCAGGCATGGAGCATGGCGACCATCATCAGAATGCCTGGCCTATGCATCCAGATCACCGCCCCAACGGCACCATGTCTAATGGCTACAATGCCACCATAAGCCCTCCCCATCACAATGACCCGTCCTTCCATCCTCCTCCACCGCCTCCACCTCCCTCTGCCCCACAGTATGGCCAGCCAGGACCGTACGCAGCACCAAGTCCGTACATGAGCCAGTACCCTGGAACGGCAGCACAACAGCAAGTGCGTCGAAAACAGGTCCGCGCTACCCAGGCTTGTAACAACTGTCGTGCGCGGAAACAGAAATGTGACGAAGCACGACCTTGCCAATTTTGCCGTGAGAGCAACTATGATTGCCAGTACAAAGATGTGCCTCCCCCAAAGTATGTACTTTGTCTTCATGAAGCCTTTGTCCAAATATGCGTACTGACTGTTTCTTTTGTAGGCAAGATCGGAGCATGATGCAGCTCCAAGACAGCGTCAATGGCATATCTGATGTCCTCAAAGACTTCATTGGAGAAGTAAATGCCTGGAGGCAAACCGTGGAAAATAGGCTCCCTTCTGCGCGCAGTGTAGAGAGCATTGCGTCTCCCGAAAATGCTTTTGTCGTCCCTCAAAGGGATCAAGGTGCATCCAGGATACCCACCCCGCTCCAAGGACGAACTCAAATTCGCCGAGTCAGCTCTATGAAACTGGAATCACCAACCGTTCCACCCTCGCACATGTCTCCTGTTCATCCGCAAGCATCGACTCCAATCAAGCAGGAGGGCATGTATGGCGCACCGCAACAGCCAGCTACTCCGGCTGACAGCGTTCGTACGGACCAAAGCCGTACGACAGAAACTAGAGCCAAGGAGAGAGCAGGTCTTCAAAGCGATCACACTACCCCGGCGCACAAATTGTTGGATGAATGGGGTCTGATGTCACAATTTGCGACAGGTGTGGAATACCTCAGACGTCTCAAGGATAGTGGACACGATATTTCAGACTACCCCATGCAACTCGAACAGGATCGTGGACTCATTCGAGTGTGGGGAGTAGGAGAAGGTCAGGATCTGAACGATGGCGCCCAAGGACCTGGAAGCCCAGAAAGCAGCAACGAGTCAGACGCACCTTCTCCAGCACCTGGACGGGAAGGGCTATGGGGCCACCCACCATTAGATCATGCCAGCCCCAGTACGATGAATAGCAGTACACCTCGAGAACATCCTGGGTACGATGGTGGGCTTGGTACAGATGGCAGGCCCAATTTCCAAGCCAGCGTCATATGGGCACTTCACCGCTCGTACTTGGAAAACATGCATACCTTCCACCCGTTCCTGAATCCCAGCAAACTTGCCAGGATGATGCGAGAGTTTATTGAACAGTACAGCCCTGACGTCAAGGCTGGCAACGCAATGTCCCCGGCAACCCATCAGCTCAACCCAGGCGTCAAACGTAAGCGATCGAGCAGCGCATTTGGCGAGCCGTATTCACCCAAAGGCGCTATCGAGCGCTCGCTGCGCAACGCTATTGTTTTGTTGGTCCTAGCTCTTGGCAAGGTCTGTGCATACACCGACAGATTGCCTCATCCTCAAGGCGACAAGGGCCCTTTTACAAATGGTGCTGCATGGGGTCAAATGAACGGCAGCTTCAACAGCGATATCTCTGATGATAGTCGTCCTCGAAATATCGACATACTGCCTGGTATGGCATACTTTGCCTATGCTACCGACATCCTCGGTAATCAACAAGGAGGCCACACCGTTGCGCACGCACAAGCAATGATATTGGCCGCTCTATACCTTAGTCAATTCGCAAGAGTGCTCGAAAGTTGGAGTTGGATTAACAGCGCGTGTCGAATCACCGCAGTTCTTATCAAAGCGTAAGCCAAAACTGAGCCTATGAACTTTTGTCTCATCAATCAACTAACCTCCGCTCTTTAGTGATTACGACAAGCTCGTCCGCAAGTTCTATCTTTCTGGAGAGGATAAAAGAGTGCTTTCTCCAAAAGAGCGCTATAGGCTCAATCTGGTGTTGTGTGCTTATTGGACATGTGTTCAATTAGAATCGTACGTTGTTCACCTGTATGGCCAGCAAAGCAATTCATATACTGACAGCAGTCTAGTGATATTTTAGCTGAAATGAGCACATTGCCCGCAAGCAGTCTCACAGAACACCAGAACGAGATAATGTATCCTGCTGGTGTATATGAGAAGCTCCCAATTGACGATAGCGACAAGGAAATGATGGAGCAAGTCAAGCCTAGGAAGGAACCGGATGAAGACTTTGACATGAAGATCTACTCGAGCCAGATTTGGATGCGTGTCATTCTGAACGAGGCTCATAATGCTCTCTATGGAGCTAGTAAGTTTGCAAATACTAACATTACAGCTTTTCCTTAGAGCTAACATAAAACCAGGTGGCCGCAAGAGCTTTGATCCTACCAACGTCCGAGAAGTTGCCTCACATGCAACCTCTCACATCGATATTCTCGAAAGCTGGAGACGAGTCCTGCCACCGGAACTGGCTTGGAAAGATGAGGACCCCCCTCCAACTGATCTTAATATTGCTCGTATACGCGCCAAGTATTATGGAGGTCTTTACATGATGTTACGACCTTACCTCCGCATCGCAAGCCATAGCATTGAGTTGCCGCCTGGACACTACAACACATCTTGGTCCCACCATTCCCCGGCTCCATCTGGTGAGGCTTCAACCCCAACTAACAGGAATGTTCATATGGTCGAGCTTTCGGAAGACCAGCGCAACCTCATCAAAGTAGCGAGTCGATGCATTGACAGTGCCATTCGAAGCACTGTTGCCTTCGACCGCGTTGGCGCAGATGAGAACAGTGCATATGTTAACTACAAGAGCACGCGTACAAAGAGACTGGTTCTGACCAACATTTTTGGTACCCTGCACGCTCAATTCGGAAATATGCTTGTTCTGGCCGCGGTCTACACATCAAAGCTCTACCCACACCTTCCCAGCGACACGGAGCTTACGCCTCGTAATCTCAATGCGCTCTTTGAGCGCACAATACATGTCCTCGAGGAAGTGGCTCCCAACTCGCCTATTCTCAAAGTGGATCTTGACATTCTTAGGAATGTCCGCAGTCTCTGCAAATTGCCTACGATGTAACTTGGAAGCGAAGGCGCCTCAGACGACCTTACAGCAACACTGTACAGCTGTTTTTCTTTTTCATTTATTTTGCATATACCTCGGCGCCTGGCTTTTGGAGTATGTTGGTCTTTACCCAGCAATTCCCTTTTCTTTGATCACGTGTTGGGAGGCATACAGAGAGTATCTCGCATTCGAGACGCACATACCATCATCATCAACATTTGGGCGGCTAGCGCTGAAACTACTTACATTACCCGTTTCTTGGTTGTTGTTTCTATTTCACGCACATGAGCTTGGGCGGATGATCTTGTTTATTTTTGTTTGTTTGATTCTTCCCATGACATTACATTATTCTATACCCAAGAGCAACGTGCGTGGCGGTGGCGGCCGACATTGGCCGTGCACGACGATCCCCCCGGTTTCGTATTCGCAAGATGTTTAAAGAGAGAAGGCTATGGTGTGCTCATTCGGTACTGGTTTCAATTGCTTTGTTTTAGCAAACGCAGCTTCATCGCAAGCTAGTCCTTTTCCACGGCCCTTTTTCGGTGTAAAGCGTATATTGCAGCACATGGCCTGTGTGGCATATCTTGGATGATAATAGATGGTTGGTCACGAGCGTTCACGCGCCTAACGGTGATGGGAAAACATTGGTAATGGGACCGTTTCTCTCGATTAAACTCTAATCCTCTTTGTTTCATGAGAGGCGAGACTCGAGAGTGTAGACTTTCTAGTCAGGACATGAGGCACACAATACGACGGCCATGTCGCCCTGTGGACATTCACTGGTCGACGGCTTTGGTGTGTTTTTGGGTGACCGATTGATGGCCCTCCCGCAACGTTCCGTGCCGGATTTTCGCATCGACTCTTATGTAGAAAGAGTATAAGGCGAGAGGCGCCAAACTCAAAATCACACCACATTTTGGTCGACACATCAGAATTAGGCCCATGTGATGCCTGACAGACCAAAGCTTGTCGCAGATCCATCATAGAACGTTCAGATATGATTTCGGGAAAATTATGAGGACATGGAGATGCCTCGCCGAGCAACAGCTATCTCTGCCCTGCTGGAGATTGCCAAGCAAATCTCGTTGCTCTTGTCCAACTCGCTGCCCAACTTTAGCTGCTGATCCCCCACCGTCCGCGCCTGCGCCGAAACTGACCAAGATCAGCGTGAGGGCCGACTGCTCTCCCCTGGCTTGCTTAGACGCCACAGCGTGTTTGGCTGCCGCTAGACTATCCACAAACCACGAGACGGATCCTGCCGAGGTCGCTTTGTGGAAATTCGCACCTCAAACGGATAGTGCTAGCTAGCATTCTTTCTAGTGTACGCGGCGGTAGAAATGTGTAAACTTTTTTGGCCATCTATGAAACAAACGCTATTCTACCGACATACGGCACTCAAGGGAAGCTTTGTAGCGGACCGCGTAAAGCCTCCTTTGTGGATCCAGAGGGAGATTGACGATGGTGGCTGCAGATAGAGATCGCGGTGGCGCTCTAAATAGAAGGCAATTGTTCTGGACTTGTTTTGCACACGTCTTCACAAAAGAAAATAAGCACACCTATGTAACCTAAACGCGCGCTGTTTCCCCAGGGAGCCATTGTCGATCGGAAGTGGGCTCTTGCACACATTGCGAATACGAGAGTGCACATGCAAGTCGCAAGTACCAACAACGTCTTCGACTTGGGGACAGATCGAAGATTTATGCCCAAATAGGCATTTTTGGATCGTTGTCCGAAGGGTTTCTACACCGCATGCTGGCACATGCTTTGGGCGCTTGGGCATGATTCACACGTCATGCTAAAGCTTGCATGGCAAGTCTTCGCCAGTCGAATCTCAGATGCATGTACAAGTAACTTTTGGTACGGCAAGACGTTGGGCATTAAGGTTCGCGTCCATAATGCTGGAATGAAGATGAAGGACAAATCGGTAGTAGCGGAGGGGGCTCCGCCTCATTTCACTGCGATCGGCCGAAGTTGCTCGGCCGGATTGTTGCGCATCAGGTAGCCCCAGACGAAACTAACGGCAGGGTGTTAGTAGTTGAGTGCATTTAGGGATGATTGGCAAGGCCTATTGTCGAATACGAGAGCTGGAATGACCTCGTCGACCATGCTGAAAGGTTCGGAGCACAGTGCCGACATATGTAGGTACATGCAAGTATGCTCGGCATTTGCAATTGGGAAGTCTTGAAACATCGACCAGGCTGGACGGATGGAAGGACGACGTTGCTTCGAAGGCGGGAGAAAGGGCAGTCAAAAGATCAGACAATGCCACGTGCTGGCCATCCGGGACTCTCCCTCGCAGCTTATCAGATGCAGGATTCCCACGTGGCAGAACACTTGGCGGAACCGAATTCCGGTGGGAGTAAGAAGCAACCTCACTCTCTTAAGTCCGCGGCTATCACGCTTTCACCGCACCTTTCTTCCTGTGTACTGGACGGAGTGCTCGGTCCTGCACCATGCTTACCATATCGCTGACTCAATGACATCCAAAGCATTTCATGCTTCTAACGTCCCGCCTCACAAGGCCCCAGAGGCGTTTATGCCACTGACAAATGCACTGCTTGCCAATTAGGCGAAACAACGGAAATCTTCGCGGCGAATATTCTGCGCGCTCAGACATTCCTGCTGCGCGCGGTCTCCGCGCTCTGCGCGCTTCACTTTCCGATTGTTTCGCTGCTAGGTCACATTGTCTTGTCATGACGAACACGACAGCCTCACATAACACTTCTCCCATGCACAAGACGAGAACTCAATTTTTCCCTCCCTCCCGCGTTACACAAACAACGCCCTGGGGTCAGACGATGCAACCACCTCCGCTTCTTCCATCGAATCGAATCTTGGACAGCTTCCAGATCCCAGGGTATGCTGTACCACCAAGATCTGTAAGGCGTGCCACACCTCCATTTCATCTGTCAATTGTGCGCCTCGCTCACCGACCAAAGCCGTGTTGCGTCGGTTAGAGGCACATCCCGCTGGGCCAGTGGGTGCATTTTACCCTCTCAGCCTACTATGTATGTACTGTACACACAGGATAAGCTGCATGACCACTTTCCTTGTGACATGAAGGATGCAAGTCAGCTTGGCGGGCAGGCACATGTGCCGACATTTGCTCCGTACATTATGTGCTCGCAACCTGTGTAAGATAGGTATCGCTCTCTCCGGATGCAGCCTGGAGAATTTCTCCGGCAAGATTCAATGTACGCGCCTATTTGGGTGAGGTGCATAGTTGCAGTTATCGAACAGCTCGTGCTGCCCCTGCCCCTGATCTTGAAACTCAAGGGGGGCCAAAAGATGGAGACACACTCCCCCAAATCTAGAAGCCTGTTCCCTATCCTGATGACGACTGTTCGTCATGCCAAAGACGATTTGGACCTTTTTGTTTTTTTTTTTTTCTTTTACTGACTCAATTCTAACGACACACTTACACAGTACTAGGGAGTCAGGCTTCTTCTTATCAACAAACAACAAGGTCTGGCCACTCATCATACGAGTCTCGCATAGCAGAGTACACAGCAGGTAAGTAATACGACTTTCGGCCCTACAACCACACACGCAACGGTTTTATTTTTCCATTGCTTTGCAGTATCGTATGCCTGCTTTTTATCAGCCTCCTACCAGGGCCCCGCCCAGCCCATCTCCCAGAAGCGGTACCATTACCCGCGCAAGAATCCCCAAGATCCTTTGATACCTCGTCAAATTTATTGGACCAGTTTTTTCTACTATGCAAAGACAACCAGAAAGAAAGAAAAAGTAATTCTCCGCAAAGCCAGCAAAAAAAACATGCACATTTCCTAAATCGTTTGGCAAGTTGTGACGGGCCATAATCCTGAGCTGTCTGTCACAAACGCCAAAAACCGAAGGCAAGCCGCTTGCATGTTTTGTTTGTTCAAAAAGCTTGCACACAACAAACCGACTCTCTCCACCAGGCCAACCCCGCAAAACGCAAGCACGCTCAACATGTGGGGACCATGCCACCATCCTCGCTGCACGTCATGGATCATGACTAGAGTGGGCCCCCATCTCGTCTCATCTCCTCTCTCGTCTGCAGCCTGAAAGTGCCCCTCCCCAAAAAAGGGAACATGTCTGCATTCATCTTCACGCTTCCTGCCAGGGGGGTGGTGCTTCCAGGCAATCACCGACAGAACCGGACTTGGGAAACGCGATCGACTGCCCTTATCTGTAGGTGTTCATGCGAAGCATATATGCTTGGCCTTTTATTCTTGCATGGTATGGCATGGTATCTGGGATCGTCTGCAGCCGCAGCCGCCGCGTGGGAGAAGCATGTGCTGTGCTGTGCTGTGCTGTGCTGTGCTGCTTGTTACTGTCGGATATTTGCATTGATGCCCAACACGCGAGCACACGCACGCACGCACGCACGCTTTTCATCAGCATGGACGTTTTCGTTTGTTCGCGTTTGTAAGTGTGTTCGGTTTCGTTTGGGGTAAAGGACCGAAAAAAGATCTTTTCTGCGCGCGCAAGTCAGGCCCACGAGGGGTTGGGTTTGCTGCACGACATTTCTGCGTGTGTGTGTGGGTATTGCTGAAAGGCTTGTTTTTGGGGTTGCAGATGCTGCCGAGAAGGGGGTGGGCCATCGCCGGTGGGACTTCGGGGGTGTTTTGTTTGGGGTGCGTTGATACGTATGTGTGTATAGATATGGATGTGGATATCAAGAAGAGGGCGTTAAAGGTAAGATAACGCGTGTATGACACCAGCTGGTAGGTATGTATGTTTCGCTTAAGGGAGATTATAGTTTTTGAAAACAATATATTGGGTCCACTTGTTTTACTTTTTTCCTTCTATATGGCGTTTGTTCGTGGAAAGGGCTTGGTTAGGCAGATGTCTGGTAGCGAAGGAGAAGGAGGATACTGGGAATACCAAAATGTTGGGGTTTGGTATGTTTGGTGGGAATGTGGTAATGCTGGTTCCACGTGTTTTATACAGCGAAGATGGTGTATGGGAACAGTACAGTCAAGACGATGACTTTTGATAGAATCGGGATGTATGCATGACAGTCTATGGTGCTGCGAGCCCTAATGTACAGATACATCTAAATGGAGATATATTTGAGAGAAATGTACATGTTAAAAGTTCAGATTTACTTTGATGTGATATCATGTTTTACAAGTGTAGTTGAGGTGTTGAACAACCAGTGACTAAGAAACAAAGGAAGGTAAACAATGCATTGTTTACAAATCATCAGAATGCTTCTTTGCAATCATCTCCAGTATCTACAAGTATTACAATTTCAAGTAAAATGTTTCATTCAACACTGTACCTGGACCACTGTTGATTGGAACAGTACCCTGGTTCGAGTTACTTCCATCGACATGATGATTTGTACCAGACTGGATTACTTCCAATCCTTGTTCTTGACCATATCTACTTCACGCCTAATGTTCCTACTGTATGATTATCAAACAAGATAAATGCTTGAGCATCATAAAACTGTAAAGTCAAGTGTGCAAGTACGCAATCGTAAGAAGAGTGACATATACATGACTTGGATTTCTAGAATACTAATACAAACTACCTGGTTCACGGGCAGCTCAAAGCATATCCCTTCACATACGCCATACGCCACACTCAATCTTCGCAGATTGAGAAACACCCAAACTCCATCACTCAGAGGAAATCATATCGACTCGCCAGTTTCAGCTCTAGGCCTCATGCCATCTGGTGTAAATGTCCAACCCCTACCTTCTGTAGGTGTCATGGCTCTTCTCTTCTCTACTGGGCTCCAATCCATACCTGGAGCAGGCAGTCCTGCAATCGCTGCATCATCCCTTGCTCTCTGTCTGTCGTCCAAAGATGCTCTTCCTACGGGGACATGGGCCTCACGGCCGTTTGAACCATCTTGATCAGTCACTAGCCTTACACCTGCATTTCTCTGCCGCTCGCGTTCCCTCATTTCTCTCTTTCCCTCTGCTTTTTTCTTTTCAAACTCTATGATCAAAGTTTTGAAGTATGCCTCAGCTGCAGGTGTCGCGCTGTAATGTACTGGGGTCCAAGAGTATGCGTTTGAGGCGAGCGGATTGGCGCCGTACTGGAGGAGCATGCGGAGTGCTTTCAATTCGCCAGAGGCAGAGGCATGGTGGAGCGCCGTATTGCCCGATACGTCGGCATTGGTGAGGACTGACGGACAGTGAATGATAAGGGTTGGAATGAGGTGGAGGGTGCCAGCACCAGATTTGCAAGAGAGCATAAGCTGGGGACGGGGGTGTTAGTGCATCGAAAAGCGTATACACAATACTACGGTGTCTTACGGCGTCAAGCCCAGCTTTGTCCCGCCATGGTATGCACTCTGGAAAACGCTTTGCCAATGTGACACCCATATCTTCTTTACCAGCAGCCGCAGCAAGCATCAGTGGAGTTTCGAGATCATTATTCCTGCTAACCATTTCCGCTTCATGTCCACACTCAATAAGGAATTCCTAGTCGGCCAGGTCAGTCAAAATCCTGGCCAATGATGCCTAGGTTGTACAGCAGGCAACCTGAGCAGCAACGTACAGCAATTTGCGTGAAGCCATGTTTTGCAGCTGTATGTAAGCTGGTGTTGCTTTTGTCGTCAAAGTCGGGATTGCGTAGGTATTGCGGATTATTCCTGATTATGCGCTTTACAAGAAGGAGGTCGTTGAGGAGGATGGCGCGGCGCAAACGCCGGGGTACGTCAATCCTGAGTACCGTCAGTATACAGTCAGAAAGGCTTATCAGTTGCGAAATGAAGGCGAAGATCAACTCACATAATGGCAGTGGCGAAGCATGATTGAACACTCTCAGGATAGCAAGGATTGGAGTTGTGGACGTGTGTTGACGGTCAATGCGGGGAGAGCAGTGAGCTGAGGGGAGCTGCGGAGGCTAATTCACGGATATTTGCTACATTTGGTAAGTACCTCCACCTCCATGACGTTGGCAGGATTAACATGGGGCAATAGTTGGAATATCAAGGTTAGCGAATTAATAGCAGTTGTAATCATAATCGAAAAATAGATTGATATTATGTTGTTCACATGGTCTCCTGTTGGCTAATTCATATGTCATTAGGTTGTCTTATCTGCTCCAGCTCTATCAATGCTCGCTATGCAGCGGCTATCGTACACGCTGAACTGACAAAACCCCAGTGCTCTGTGTGAGCATGCTCATTTATAGACCATCAAAGTCACCGCCTGCATCATCCTCGTCAATATCACCCTCCTGAATTTCCTTAGCCAATTCTCGCTCCCTCTCCCTAGCCTCCTGCGCATTCTTCAATTCCAGGCGGTGTTGGTTCATGGGGTAACGCATCGCCCTGACGCACTCGTCATGAAGGGTCAAGCATGCTCGGATACGCTCGTGGAAAGCCTCGCCCGGTTCGCGGGTGGCATAGATATCTCCAGCCACCTTAGTTTGCATAAAGCCCTTTTCGTGGTCGATTGAAGCCTCTATGACTCCATCGCGAATAGCCTTGGCAACGATATATTCAGCCGACTCCTCGCTTTCAAGACCAAGCCGGATGCAAATGTCACGCAGGGAGATGCGGGAGTATGAGAGAGACAGCATGCGAATACCTGTCTTGATGACATTTTGTCGGAGGCGGAGAATCAGGGTGTAGGTGCCATCGCGGTGGAAAACAGACGAGTGAAGCTGGACAACCTTGAGGAAGCCCTGTAGGTCACCAACACGGACGGCGCGGACAAGTCGGAAGTATGGCTCGAGAGCGCGTTCGAGACGGGGTTGGCTGAACACATCACGTTCGGGAATGTCACCCATCAGAAGCTCGACAACAATCAGGAGCTTCATGGAGGCTTGGTAGAAGCCTGTAGCTACATGTGCTGATGGTGACTTGCGAGTAGCACTGATGAGATGCTCATGTGCCTCAGTGTACGACAGCTGTATGGCCCGTATGCGACCGAGGTAGTATAGGTACCGCGCAACTTGGTTGTTAGGAGCGTTAGGAGGGAATTGCGTTTGCGCAACTAGGAGATCAGCTTGTGTGATATCAGCAGTCGAGATGTAATTCCGGAGAAGCAAAGTGGTGACAGATGCTTGCGTGTCTGCGTCTTTCCTGAGCACTGAGCTTCGCAGAGCAGCTAGGAGCTTTCCACGAAGGTTGATGACAGGCGATTGCTTCGATGGTGGCTTTGGGTCCATTTCTTCGTGGAACAAGGAGAAGTAGAAGTATGCTTTTGCAGCCAGCGAGTCCAGCGTTCGTCTGTTCAACTCTCGAATCTTGTCCACCAACTTCTCGGAAAACTCAGCACCTTCTTCAAAATCCTTCTGGTCATACAGATACACCTATAGTCATTAGCAAACGCTATGTCATATATTGCTGACAAACATACTTGTATCAGAATGGCTATGTAAACATCGACTTCTGGTAGCGGTTCCTTGGTGCTGTTCTTGTTAAGTTGCACCTCCTCTTTATATTGAGCAACAACACTCTGTATCGCCTCGCCATCCATGCCAATGTATTCGATAAAGGTGCGTGCTGTGGCGTTGTTGGGAGAGTATGTCAAGATGATGACGGAACATAGTACGCGATCCGTGAGTCTTTTGCGAAGTGACGATATTGAGCGCAGAGCACGGAGGGTAAAGCGGGTATCAAATTGCGCTACAGCGCGCTCGAGCAGGACGAAGTTGCCCCGTATGTCTATTGTTGTTGGGTCAGCTCGCTGGTACAGATACTTGCAACATGCTAGATCCGTGGCGATCATGTGACTAGGACACATCTTGCGGACTGGCCAGGAGGTCGTGCAGTTGGTACATGGGCACCTGGAGGTGAAAGGCATGTTGTTCTGTGAATGAGGATGACCTACCAGCGATGGCCTTCTGTTCCACGTTCTCCGTCTTAGGTTGCTCGCCCTCAGCGACGACACCTTCCATTTCCGCCATATTGATCGCTCCTTTTGTACTGGGCAAAGAAAGGAAGGGGTAGGTGCGGATAGAATGTGAGGGTAGGTGGGAGAGGGTAGATGATGGGCTAGGTTGATGTCGTGGTGAGGCGGGAGCTCCACAGCTTCACTGACGCTCCGGATCATAGTGTGTCCGACGCCGAGCGCGTGTTGTTTACCGCCCCGCGCGACTACGCATACAACTTTGGATTCCACATATGTCCGTCATGACCCTTCTAGATGCCCATTTAGAGCAGATTTCGCTTTGTGCTGCTTCAATTGCGGAATTGCCGTGAGTTAATACTCCCACTCGAAGACATCTAAGCCTAATTGCGTCCTCCAGGTTTGCCCCGCCAAAGATCTTTACAAATGCGCTGCTTCAAAACCATGACATTACAAGTTTGATTCGAGATACGGAGATACATGAGCGTGCTCTGTTCTCTGTGCCCCCGCCTCCAGCTGCTCCCAAGCACGCAGAGCCGTCCGGATCCACCAACAGGCGCAACACCATCTTCAATCCCAACGGCGGTGGCCAGAGTATTTCTGGTGGAGGTGCAAATGCAGTGCGAGCACCCCGTAGAAATACTGCAGTAGCAGCGGTCTTGGGTAACGATCTTGTGGAAAGGATACGACGAGGAGGTGGAGGGGGGGCTGGCTCTGGCCTCGGCTACAGAACATATGACGGAAATAACAAGAATGAGGTGGACGTTGAATCACTATTAGAAGGTGCTGAGAAGCTGCTCGGGGTATAGTATGTATTGGAACTCTGCAAGACAATTCTTATGACTGACTGTAGCTAGTCCAATTCCAGGCGCACGCGAAAAGATTACAGCCATGCGTCAACGACATGCCCAAGTAACTGCTTCGATAGACTATTACGAAGGCAGGCTTGAAGAGCAACAAACTCAACTAAGCCGTCTCAACCGAAATAGAGACTACATGGACGAAGAGGAAGAAGTTGAGGACTTGAAGGATGCTCCTCCACTTACACAGGAAGACCTAAAACGGGAGGAGGAAGAGATGCGACAACTAGAGAGAAAAAAGCGGGAGCTTGAGGATCGCGTGCACTCAATGTCAAGAGATATATCGGGTCTGCGATAACGGTG
This sequence comes from Shiraia sp. slf14, assembly GCA_000498155.1. NCBI lineage: Eukaryota > Fungi > Ascomycota > Dothideomycetes > Pleosporales > Shiraiaceae > Shiraia > Shiraia sp. slf14. The sequence goes on from AXZN01000037.1 coordinate 158,107, forward strand.
GCATGCACAAACACAGTTGAGCCAATAATCCAACACTTGATCGCCTAAAATGAGATACCCCGCGTTTTATAGTTACGCTTTTACTGAATGATAATTAGTATTTTGTACTTCGTGACATCTCTTGGTCTTGCCAATGACTTCTTTGCTGTTTACAGACTGTGATAGTACCAAGCGTCCACTCACTAGTCCTGTTAGGACCGACCAAAAGCACCTTTTCTGGGTTAACGCAACCCAACTGGATAATGGTTACCCAAATGCTGAAGATCACAGATAGGAGATATGCTCACTATTTTTGAGCAGTGTCTTCGCAATTCCCCGCCCCGCATTCACTCTCTGAGTAACCCAATATGTTATGATATCAGTTCTCGTAGTTACTTGAAACCTCCTCTTTCCCCGACGTTTTACTCTGTGTTAAACAACATCAATCTCTCGTACATGAACTCTCCATGCGAGCTCTCACTTAGCCTTGCTACAGCCGAGCTTGTGATCTTACACATCCGCGGAAACAGACTACAGGCCTTACCATACCTGAAAAATATGCTTATCTTTTGGTCGTAAGCAAGCATGCATGGTACGACTTCCATGCTTTATCCCTCTTTGTCTTCATCACACCCATACCTATGCTTGTAACATTAGCCGCATACATGAGGGGAAATCTGGAGTCTTGCCGAGAAATCAGCCCCAAAGATAAGCTGTCATTTTTACCCCAGATTCATGAATTGCCTCCATAGCTAGATATGAACTTGCATCTGAGATGACCCAACCCCAAACAAACCATACAATCTTCTCGTATAACCCTAAGATACTACATCACAGACCGTACACTTCACTATGGTTGACTTTGGCCTTAACGCAGCGCAAAAGACCGTTCGTACGAATGCTCATGTATTTGCCCGAGATGTTCTTAGCACTGCTCCAAACCTTTACTCTGGTCTTCCCACACAGACTGAGCGATTCCAAGCCACTCTTCCGATCTATGAAGCTGCAGTCAAAGCGGGTTTCATCAAAGGCCGAATTCCAGTCCTACTTGGTGGCACTTCAGCCAGTCTCGTTGACTCGGCGAATGTGCTGGAAGAGCTACATGCTGTAGAGCGAAGCAATGTCATTACTATCATCGGAACCGGTCTTGGCATGATGTCCTTGATACTAGCTGGAACCGACGAGTTACGCACGAAATTTCTTGCTCCTTTTCTCGAGCTCGAAGGGAGTACCATAGCTAGCTTTGCTCACAGTGAGCCAAGCGGTGCCGCAGATTGGCTCGAGAAAGGCGCCCCTAGTCTACAGATAACAGCTTACAAGGACGGAGATGACTGGATTGTTAATGGGGAGAAAGTATGTAAAATCTGACACTCGAAGGAACTGGACGACCAATTGAGGTGGCTAGGATAAAAAAGGCGCTCATCTTACCAGCCTTATATGCCGCTTAAGCAAGCCCAATGAGCCGCAAGACCCTTCTGTGGATCCAGTATCTGACATCAGGATCCTGCTCGTCACACGCGAAGACATCACCAACAACGATCCATCAGCATATCACATTCTGCCTGATCCCGAACTGTGTGGCCACAAAGCAGTAACTGGGCCTCACACATGATTCACTAATTTCCGCAGACCAGGTGGAAATTTGCTCACTCCTCCAGGTAAAGGTGCTCAAGTTGTCGAGCAAACTTTTGGGACGAGTGCTGTCCTTGCGGCTGCCATTTGCGTTGGCAATATACGAAATGATTGGGATATTGCGTTGAGCGATGCAAAGACGAAGATTGAAGCTGCTCGAACTTGGAAAGCTCAGCTGAGTCGCTGAGTTGGGAGCAGCGATTGGAACTCGCACTACAGGCGAAGATTTCCTGCGGTGATATGGCTGTTGGTGTGGTGGAGGCTTGTATGAGTGTTGTGGGCATGTGAGTACCATCTTCTTTACTGCATGTTGATGTGACATGTAAATTCCGATATGCATTACAGGAAATCATATGCAAAGGATATGCCGTTCGCGGGTCTACTGGAAGATGCAGCTGTTCTAGCACTATTTGATGGTGGCAACGTAGGTGTGAAAAGACGGCAGCTTCAGAAACTTTATAAGAGCGAGAGTTGTAAGCCATGGGCGGCTACATATGGTGTATGAATGTCGTGTATGAAGACTGTATGTTTCAACGGATAACATTTATTTTTGAAGCAATACAAGTCAACTTTCGATTTTTCCGGTCTTTCAATCCATTCTAATTCGTTATATCACAATATTTCTAATTTGAGACGCAAGATAACAACAAATTTACGATATATCACCAAGAATAAGCTATGAATCGAAATCATGGAATTTCATTTCGAAGTTGTACTTGTGATGTTGAGTGTAAATCTAAGGCATGTATTAGGTGAATCGCCTCAAGTACCAGGTCAGCAAAGCGAAATATTTCTAAATTTAGAATAAAGCACAGAATTAAATCACGAAAGTGTCTTTGTATTTAGAGTGCTGATTTCTCCTTGGATTTATACCATCAGCAGTTTCGAATATACGCAATGGAGGACATTAATATAGATTTTGCAACCACTTCCTACTTATGATAAAGTCATACTTTACATCGGTAAGAATTATTCCACATATGCTTAAACCTCACTACTACTTTGTTAGACTTGCTAGTATTAAGTAATCACGTGTTAACTCGACCTATTCTAACCTCTTAGAGCTCATACTGAAGATAGCTACGGTTCAGATACACGCTTATGGACATTACAACCACATACAGAACACTTGCATCAAGCACGTGCTCAGATTAGTCTAATCCACTACAACCCACAATTCTCTATCCACAACTATACAAACCGACAACATAAGTGGGGAAACTTCCGCAAACAACAGCCTTGCAGTCCATCATACCACCGAAAAGATTACCAGACATCATCGATGATTACCCATCTACGATGATGCACATCACCCGTTTTAGGAAACTTTCCCTACAACCAATCGCAGGTAACCAGACCCCGGATCAGGAAAGGCGCATAGCGACGCCCAGCCCTACCATCCAATCGCCAGCTTGAACGTGGAAAATATTTCCATGGTACTGTACCAAAACGGCCACGACACGCCCGTATCGTAGTGGCGTCGCTGAAAAGAATCAATACACACTATTGAAAAATCTCAGTGATTTTTCTCTTCAAAAGGAGGCTTTTTCTCTGGGTGCGTGACATCACCAAGTGCCGGTGCAACGGCCGATGGGGGATGGATGTATTCAGCCGAGGCTGATAGCGAACGGGAATGATATGATCTGCAAGGCCAGAGTCGGGCAAGAGTGAATGTGTTGTCACTCAGAACGGAGTCATGGCTTCACTGCGGTTATCACATACCCGCCAGCTCCCGTTGGTTGGGAAAAGGCGAACCAGGGAAATTTTGGTTTAGTGGATGGCGTCTATTTTGAAGCTGGCGACGAGACTCTTTGGGCAAGTGACGGGCCGGCATGAAATTTACAGTTGTTCAACGATACGGTAGGCAGATGGATAGGAATTATGCACATTGGCGGATGGAATTGTGGTAAAGGCGGCCAATCGTGAGCCATGGAATCAATAGACGGATAATTAGTATGCGCCTCAGAAAGCTTCCTCTTCTGCCACCACAACCTTTGGGAAGATACTTTGCGCAGGCTGAACCCAAGGAAGCATAGCGTAAGCGCAATGGGCGTTGGTCCGGTGTGTGGAAATGTTTTGTTGTGGTGTCCGTACGACTCGGCTTACACCGGCCGGGATGCGGCGCACATGCACTAATGAGGCGTAAGAAAATCTGCGCTGATACGAGCAGACATGGTCTATGGACACACACCGCAGGACCGGAATTGGTAAAGGTAGTCAAAGATAGCAAATGGTGGTTTGCCAACAGACCAAGCGCCGGCTCGCAAATTAAAATATTGAAAGTGACGTAAGAGGAGCACTTGAGCAAATGGTTCGCAGTGGCTGCCGAGCTGTCATGACTAGGGTGGACCGTGTAATTTCCCAAGTCAGGGTCTCGAACGTTCCCCCTTGCCCCTGACTTGCCCATGGAGACGACAGCAGTCTGCACATCCCAACGGGTGTTCATCGCATGCGATTGACAGTAGATCACTGGGGGAATGTCTGGGGAATTTTGCAACGAAATGAATACTTTTGAATGAATATGATTTGAATTGATCCTGCTGGGTATTAAACGGTCATCGTTATCTACATCATGAAGTAAAAATTCTAAACACTCAGAGGACCAATGTAGAAGTGAAAACCATGTCAATTATCTTGTAGACTCTCTCCACTACAGCCAAAGAATCCAGGAACATGAGAATCCACAGACCACACACTAAATCCTCCGTTTGGACAGTAGTCATTTCGACCAAGCGTATTATATACCAAAAATTGTACAATCGAAATGCTGCTGCGACATATTGCGCAAGGAGCGGTAGATGACCTTCGAACTCCCATCCCAATGCTGGACCGATCGTGAAGTCGAAGTCATTACCCGTGAGAACCCATTCCGCCTCTAATTAACCACCCAGTAGATCCAGACGGCGCAGAGTAAACCCTACACTATCAGATCTCCAGAGCGAGCCGCTTACAAGAAAGCAGCGACGGCACCGACGATGGCCATGAGGGCAGCGCCAGTCTGGGCAGCAGCGCCGGTGAACTGAGGAGGAGCAGGCTTGGTGGAAGCTGGGGGAGCAGCTGGGGGAGCAGTTCCGGCAGGAGGAGCAGGAGCAGTGCCGTTGGTGGGGTAGGGGACAACGACTGGGGGAGCGCTGGGCTTGTTGGGGACAGCGGAGGAAGGCTTGACGGGCTCAGGAGTGGGCTTGACAGCGGGGTAGGAGGTGGTGTAGACGCAGTCCTTGTCAACAATGGTGGTGCTCTTGGTGACAGTGTAGGTCTTGGTGCCAACGCTGAGGGTGGTGGGGCCGCAGACGGTGGAGAGACCGGTGACAACGGTGGTCTTGTAGACGGGAGCGGAGCTCACGACAGAGACGGGGTAACCAGCTGGGGAGGAGACAGCTGGGTAGGTGGGGGGAGCCACGGAGGTGGTGTTGACAGTTGGGTAGCCGTAGGCGGCAGCATTGGCGGCGGCAGCGAAGCCGATGACAGCGAAGGAGCGCATGTTGATTGTTGGGGGTATTATTAAATACGTTGGTATTAGGTATAGGTTGGAGGTCGTGAAAACGAGTGAATGCGGTGAGAAACCGGTGTATTAGTGAGTGTGTGGTGAGGAAAGAGAAACTGGAGCGGAACTGGGAGACTACTTTATATGATGTCTACACGAGCTTCGCTTGCGGCAAGCCCATCTGTGGACAGGGGCAAATTCGATGGGAGCCAGCAAGTCTACGGCTAGGCTTGTCATGGCGCCCACTATGGAAACGCCTCATGATAGTACGGTAAAGGGGGAGTGCTGATAGCGCCGGGGAGCACTGACAAGACTCCAAGTCTGGGCTTGTTTATTGATGGAAGCTGAAAGGACCGACTGGGATTGGACAAGCGGATAGGAACGAAATGAACAGCTCAATTTCCCCTGCAGAGAGCCCCATACGGCCATGGCGGCCTCAACAGCTCGAGTGTGGTGGCTAGCCTTTTTCGGATGCGCCTTATTAGCGTTATGCACAAATTGTTCATGCTGACAGCGTGCACAACTGCCCGCCGAGCCTCCACACGGGTGATGCGACGTTCGAATGCGCTTGGGAACAGAGGGCCGTCGTTTGGCCACGTTCGTAGCGTGGATGGCATACCGCATGCATCAAGACTCTTGAATCCTAATAGGAGTCGGGTCACGGTACGTAGTAGGCAGACGGGCAAGAGGACTGATTTGATGACCTGATGGCTCTCGTCCAACCAGATCCACCCTCTTTTCCGTGGTGTGACCTTGCCATTCATCCCAAGCTCCTAACGCTGGGACCAGCAGCCGCACGTGTGCTGCCATTTGCGGGTGTGGGTGTGACAAACCCCGCGCTGGTAGCAAAAATAGCTGTCTTCTCTCGCCGGTGGGCACGAGGAGACATTCCAAAAGGTGAACACTTTCCGACGCATGATTGAGCAAGCTGACCGGTGTGGGTACATCTGTGCGGGTTCCTGCATTGCGAATGGTTTCTGGACCTGTCGCTAGAGCCCTAGTAAGAAAGCTTGCCGACAGCGCATCGATGCTCGTGTAGCCCCGATCGTCTCGCTTCTTCGCAGCCTTGCAAAGCCCAGCGAGGCACCGTCTTTGGCTGTAGCTGAACGCCTGGAGCTGCTGGCAGCTGAGATGACTCAGGCCCGCCTTCATCTTGGCCGTAAGATTGGCGAGCAATTTTTAGCCCTCTGGCTCGCTGGATGGCAGATCCTGCCTCATAGGGGGGCGCCCTTTGCCGTGTTCGTTTTCTGAATAGAGAAAGCCGGCATCGTGTAATTGCTGTCTAATTTCGCATCCAGGATGTTGTTAGCAGAAACTGCATCACCTTAGTGGGCGCCACATTGATAATTGCATCTCGTGCATTGGCCCGCCATTGATGGGACCTGAATCTGTTGCGGTGTCGTGTTTTGCACGAGCTTTGTCAGAGCCTCAAAGCCCTCGTAACCACCTCCTGCAACAAGACTTCGGCACCGTGGCATTACGAAGTGGAGGTTTGAGAGTAAAAGAGTGCATTGATTGACGTTGTCCGAGGGAGGTTGCAAGACAATGTTACTATCGCAGTTAGCTCCTGCCCTACCGCGTGCTTACCTCGGGTTTTCCGACGTGCTCCCGAAAGTGCAAGAGCTACCACGCTCCTTTCACTCTAGCATCAACATCCATCCGCACACCGCTCGCAACCCACCGCTTAATGCTTACCGCTCTCTACTCCCACTTCAACTCTGTAAAGTGGGTAAAGACTTAATTTGCTTCGTATAGGTAGCTTCGAGTTTCGCTAAAAAGCTCTTCTGCTTCATCGCCAGCGAGAGTCGGTGCGCCACCAGCCAGCCACTACCGCTCAAGCACATTCTGGATTTACAAATTGTTCAGGGGAAGCCAAAGTCTCCATGGCTCCTTCGAAAAAGACATTGGCTCTCCCCAAAGGCTGGCTCTCTGACACTTCCTACTTGCATGCCCCTTCATACTCGTCGAAGTTGGGAGCAGATTGCATGAACAAACTTGTTTTCCCCAAGTCAAATCTCCCACCTGAAATACACGTCTACCATTCCACTGGCCCGTACATGAACGTCAGAATAACACCAGTTACAGACGTTTCACACCCTGCCTGTGGCCAGCATGCCTTATATGCCACGCAACACTTACCACCAGATACGTTCATTCTACCATATCTAGGTTTCGTGCACGACCAGGCAGAAACAAACCCTACATCCGACTATGACCTTTCTCTTGACCGTGAATTGAGTATTGGTGTTGATGCCTCACAAATGGGAAATGAGTCGCGCTTCATCAATGATTATCGAGGCGTATCCACAGCTGCCAATGCTGAATTCCGCGACATTCATTTGGATCTAGGCAACGGAAAGGTCGAGAGACGAGTTGGTGTCTTTGTCTTGACCGCTGGCAAAAGTGGCAAGCGATCTAAGGGCATCGGACGTGGGCAAGAGATACTCGTCAGCTATGGGAAAGGCTTTTGGAATGAACGCCAGTCTCTGAAAGAGTGACAGATATATTGACCTTTACCACTGCCATCTTTATTGGCTCAGCTTGACTCCTCTAGGTCGATACTGGAAGTTGATAGAGGCTGTGGCTCTCTGCCTTTGGACGTAGCCGCCCAACGAACATGGACTTTCACCCCAATGCGAATACAATTACAAATTACGGTCATTGCGTACTTTCTCCAGCGACCGCGAACTTTTGGAACACTGTATCCCTTCTCAAGATGCAGCAATGTCGTTTTGTCATATTTCCCATGTGGCCTTCGAGAATGCCGCATGTCATGTCATGACATTAATGTCCATCGTTCGTGTGTCCCGAGCATAGGACTTTAGAGTGTGATTTCTGACTCACGATAATGTCTCGAACAGGACCGCATCCATGATCGTCGACATTGTCTTCGGCGCCCGTTCCATTGGATTGGCCTTTCAAGTTGTTATAGCAGAGGGCCGAATCATTATTTATACTGGAGCCTTTTCGCAACGACGTACCCAGTCGAAAATGACGCTCGTCGTCCGCGGTGGTGTGCTTGTGCTTATTCCAGAAGCCTGAGACATGATAAGCCTGAGACTTTGGGCGTGGCGATCTCGACAAACACAGGTTTCTTAGGAGTACAAGGGTTGCGGATCACGTCAGAGCATCGTTGTCTCCACGTGGATCTTCGTCACGCAATGAGGCTTGAAACATGCGGGTATATTCTTTTCTTGGAAGGTCTGTGGCTCAAGGTCTATTATTGGCCTAGACTTTCAGACACCGGAATTCGATCAATCAAAATCGAGTCTTCAGCCATATGGATCACGACGAGGGGGGCCCACCACACGCGCCACAGAAACTTGGTCAGATTATGGGGCTGAAGTGACGTCGGTGCTACGACATGCTTTAGTTATACACCGTTGAAATCGAACATGGCAGAAACAATGGGATGGTGCAGTCAGACGCCAGCCAACTGTATCTTATCGCAATATTATGGAAGTCGGACTGGTTTTGCACCTCGTTTTGTCGCTGCATCGCATGCTCGCCTTGGTATGGCAAAATATGTGGCTGAGGTTGCGACGGGTTTGCGGCAATTGGTACGCTATGCAGGGCAGACAAGGCATCAAGTAGCTGAAGATCTTCAGGGACACGGTCTCTGTGAAATGAAAAGTTGGATTTCGATCACGATCATGAGGCCCATACCGCGCGTCTTCCTAGTGACGTTGTGTGGCTTATCGACCAATCAAGATATTTTGATCAGCAAGGGTGGAGTGCAGATCCAATCGTTGCAATTCTACCTTCAAAACATGGTATTCTTGCAGGGGTTGTAAGTGAAGCACACGTATCTTATGGGTGCCCAAGCACAAAGACTATTACGGCTTCAGCCGCTCTGCTTCTCGTTAGTGGTTTACGATTTACGATCCACGTCATGGCATTGTGTGACAGGGAGAATGCACATTCTTGAATCCAGTGTTAAAAACCTCCCCAACACCCCAGGTCTGTAAATGTGAGCCACACAAAATATCCTTCTACGAATCCAGCATATACCGACTGCTTGCGCGTCCCTTACGAAATAGAAACCTGACACCACTGTCTAATCAGTACAGTATCACTCCACCGGGTTACTGCTGCAACCGAACCGCTTCTAGAATTACTTGGGAGCCTAACGCTTTTGGGTGGCTTGCTGTCTATCCTATTAAGACACCCCGCTCCTCTCAACATCCAAAAATAAGACACTTCTCAACCTCAGTCAAGTTTCATATCTCCAAGCCTATATATATTTTTTCACTTCAGAGTAACTACCATGTCGAGACCTGGTCTTTGCAGGGTAAGCAAATCTTTACATGTAAGCTTTATGACTTGTACTGATAGCAATGTATAGAACGAATCCATGCAGAAGTACATGCTTTTGTCGGCTCAGAAGGAAGCTTTGCAACGCCGGATTTCTCTTCAGATTCCATTTACTGCTCCCATGGAGGTCTCTTCACCCGAGTTCCAATCGCTCTCGTCATCGCCTGAATGGTCCCCCAAATATGCCTCACCATATCCTGCTGCTACCGAACCTGTGGCTATGTCAAGGAACTCGGTAGCCTCCAGAGCCAGTGCGGACGACATCCATACTGAGGAGTCGCACAAGCTTGCCGTGATCAATCAGCAGATTGTGGCTACCCTCACCGAATTGCTGAATACCGAGTGTGTGCGATCGGACGACAAACAGCGTGCATGGATTCAGGAGAGGCTTATGGAGGCAGAACATCAGATCCGCCGTCAGCGACGCCGCCGCTCGTCCAATTCTGAGCGTGACTTTGCCTCCGCAATCGCACATCAACTCGATTTGAACCTCAATACATCCAAAACATGGGCCTAAGACTGTTCCTTCTTTCAACCTTTGAATTGTCTTCTTCAACATCTCGATTACAAAATAAATATTCACGAACGCTTGGTACGGACGAAGTCATGGCGTAACGGTCGTTCTGAAATGAAGTGCTCAAATCAGAAAAAGATACCCGATGCACAGCATCAAATGTGTATACACTAGGCTGTATAGTATTGTTTTATTAGATAGGAATCAAATCATTTCATCGCCTTATCTCCAGCTTAAAGTATGGTACAGTCGCCTTGGCCAGTCGAACCATGTCATGTCATTGCCTCTCAAATCCGCATTCGTTTCTTGGTAAGAATACCAAGAAGCAACGCCAAAGAGTTAAGAGAGAGAAAATGCCGATCGACCCGAAGACCCTTGCGACTAAACATTCTAACATTAGTTATGATACTCACACAATATCACGCGATATACTCCATTCAAAACATCAACTTGCAAACTGTATGCTCTTGATTTCATGATGACTACTTAGGTAGGTATTGCTCACGAGCCATGACTCCACTCAAACACTCATGCATAAATGCCGAGATCTATACGACCCGTAACAGCAAATCTATCCCCACACACACCACACCACCTCATCGTGAGGCCATTTATTTTCTCGAGCCCGTAAAAGCGGTCCCCTGCACTTGTCAATGGCCGTTCCCAGATTCCCCCAAGACCTGACGTCATCCCAGCTCCGCTCCCCACCACACGCACCGCACAAGAGAACAAGGAACAAGACAAAAACACCAGCACTACAGAACACACTCTGGAGTCGTAGAAAAAAAAGTCCCAACATAATCCAGGACCCAATAGTCCTGACTGTCGGTAGTGCATCCAAGCCGCCCTCCTTCTGAAAGCGGAGCGGGATCGGCGCCGAGATCCCCGCTTCAGGCTTACCACCAGGCAGTTGAATCAAGATAAGTTCCCCGCAGTGCTATGGTTCCGGAGCAGGCATGGTGTGTATTCGCTCATTGGACTTGGGCTGCAGAAGCCGAGCGAGAGTGTGCATATGCAGGGCCGTTTTAGACGAGCTTGGACCCATTCCGACAGCGATGATTGCGTGGATGAGAGGGGGATCGGTCGGGTGGTTGTTGAATAATAGGTCATTGTTTGGGCGCCGCTGGGGTGGCACAAAGAGAAGTTGTGATGGGCGGGGGATGGAACGTTACATTGAGGTATTGGCGGAGATTAAAGCTGCTGTGATGACGAACGAGGGTGGCCTTTGTGGGAATATTGCTTGGGATTAAACTGGGGATGTGGCTTTGTTGTTGGCTTTCGTTTGAAGGTTGTGCAGGCCGATAATTGAGAGTATGTAGGTATCTTGTTGGGATTGCGGGGTGCGTCAGCGATCACGAAGATACAGGGAGATTTACGTAGGGGTGCGCTGCATGGTTGATCCTTTGGAATGTTTGCTGTTCGCTTCTGTTGCCTCCAGTAGGAATTGATTAGATAGTTCAGTCAATCCCTGTGGATTCTCTATCATCTCCGCGGTATCCGTAAGCATATCTGGGCGAATATAGTCGAATTGGCTCCATTGGATGATGTTTGTGAGTCGTTAAAGTTAAAATATGCTCGGTGTCTATCAGCACTAGCAAGTCTCCGAAGTCATCCAGAACTTGATGCCAGTCATAATAGGGGCCAGCTAGTGGCCTATTTGTGCATGGGCCGGCCGAAGTGTCTATCACTCTGATGACAGCATTCTGCCTCAGGCACTTGACTGGGTCCCGTTTTTTGCAAAGCTCTTTGTTGGAGAACAGCGCCCCACATTGATCTGTTGAGTCTAGACTGTGCCCTCTCTCTTATCGAGCATTGGTTGAAAGTTTCCAGAATAGTAGTTCACCAATTGATACTTCGCTATTACCCTATGGCCTTGATGGAAATGGGTTGAATACTAATATTGCACATAATTATGGTTGGGAACGCAAGACTCCAGAGTGCACAACAAACAATTGAATACGGCTGACGTTCATACAACTTTTGGCATACGTAGGGAATCCAAGCGGCCTACTCATATTGCAATGATAACATTTGGCTACGTACCTCTGAGAGCACTTGCTTCCACTTGTCCTTGGGTTATATACGTGCGAACATGACCTCACAACATACTCGATATACCAATGCATTTCCCGCAGAACCAGAGCACTCTGAGAGATTGACAACGTTTCACCTTTTCCCGTTCCTGCCTACAGAGCTTCGTATACAGATATGGGAAATGACTGTCGAGGCTCGCAGAATACATCTCGAGGTGTTTATCGAAGGACCCGTGGGCCACAAAACAGCCTACCTAAGTTCAGCCGCTCCAGCCATCATGCATGTTTGTCGAGAATCTCGGAATTTGGGACTATACCAGCAAAAGCTATCAGACTTTTTTGAAGAATACGGTATTGAAAAATGGGGCCATGTCTGGTTGGACCCAGATATTGACACCGTTGAGCTCACAACTACACCGCGCAGTCTCTTGACGCTTAATCCAGAGTCAAAAGGCTCGATTCGTTATATCCGTTTCAAGCTGAAGAATCTTCGAATAAGACTCAATCGAAAATGGTCAACGCACTATAGACTCTCTGTGAGATTGATCGACAAAAATGAACTGGCCTCTGGTCTTTCTGGTTGATGGATTGAAGTGTCGTGAAAGGGTTACATCAAGAGTAAAAGAGCGTTTGACGACATGAAAACGTGACCATGTTGATGACGTGCCTAATGATCAGAAATGGATCAAGAGAGGTCGTTTTGGAAGTCCAAATGTGTCAGGCACATGATCGGAAACCAATGTCTTTCCGATTGGGAGCACTTTTGCTACTCCACATGTTGGCCCTCGGAACGTTCCGTCCGCGGAACTACCCCACGTTCATGTGTTCCCCGCGTCAACACGTTCCTGGGTCTTTAAGAATTACTCCAATTGATACATGATCTCTTCTTGACTTCTATTCCTAGGATTTCCAAATCTACTACCTTTGCCGGCAACTGAAGCACAATATGGCAGCCACCAAAGTCGCACTCATTACAGCTAGCTCAGCTGGTCTGGGAGCTCAAATAGCTCGTGTCTTCGCCCCAGATTTTCGAGTGGTGAGTTCAATTGAGCTCCACAAAGTTTCATTTGACAATAATTCAAGTTACTGATGATTGGCAGGTTATCAACTATTCCTCAAACTCTGAACGTGCACAGTCCCTCATGAAAGAACTCTCTTCCATTGAAGGCAGCTCTTCACAGTCCAATCCACGTTTCCACCTCGTACAAGCCGACATGTCTTCTAAGACTTCAGTCCAAAACCTCGTCAAGGAGACCATAGATACAATGGGGCGAATAGATGTTGTAGTATCCAATGCTGGCTGGACACGCATGACTACATTCACAGATATTGAGCAGCAAGTCAACGACGAAGACTGGGACAAGTGCTTTACCATGAATGTAAAGACACATTTATGGCTTGCCTATGCAGCCAAAGATGCTCTGGCAGAAACTGAAGGCACATTCATAAGCACGGCGAGTGTCGCTGGTGTCAAACCATCCGGCTCATCTGTACCATACGCAGTTACTAAGGCTGCGCAAATTCACCTTGCGAAGAGTTTGGCAGTCATATTAGCACCAAAGATTCGAGTCAACAGCATCAGCCCCGGCATGCTTTTAACAGAATGGGGCCTAAAGTTTCCCGAGACGAAGCGTAATGCAGCAATCAACAATACCAAGCTGAAGAGGTTAGCGACAGTAGAGGATGTTGCAGATCAGGTCAGGGTTCTGGCGTTAAGCAGGAGTATCACGGGACAGAACATATGTATTGACGGTGGCTCGTCTGTATAGGGGCTGAAATTGCATGATCTATTGAACCAACACGCTTGAAGCATCCATAATATGAACTACGTTTGATGGAAGGCCGTTGCGAGTGTATCTTAAGCTGGCGAACCTTCTCTGCACCTGGCATTTGACTTCCCGCAATCGCTTGCAACCCCATAGTCGCAGCAACTCCCAGAAGAGCTACACTGGAATGCGTGGTTGCTCACTCTCTTCGTCCTGATTGCATACGTCCCCGCGCCGACCACGCAATTCCCACAATATATGCCTGCACTGAGACCACTCACGCATGCACAACCATTGTAAGTGCATGCTCTTTTATCGATCAACAAATTGTCTTTGGCCTCGAGGCTGTTTGCATCTGGTGCAGGTGATGCGAAAATCATGGTGATCGCAGAAAGAAAGAAGACAGTGGATTTGAGCTGCATAATGATTTTTGAAAGATTGATATCGTAAATTGTTAAATTGACTGGTGGTATCACATCGTTAATGGTGGGATTAACTAACTCTTAAATACTTTTTGCAGTAGCATAATTAGTACCACATTTGTGTTACGCTCAATGGATCACACTGTCGTGCATGTAAACGATCCTAAAATAGCCTTGTTCAGCTGCGTAGTTCAACTTATACGAACAGATAAATGAAAGTGCGGGGTTACACACAGCAGGAATCTCGCATTCATCGCATGGAAATCGGCCATGGGTAGCTCGCGAGTGACGATCTACGACGATCTATGTACAGTGACGGGATGGTGTGTGTACTACTGTTCAGTGGCTTTGACATGCCTTTATAGGCTAGACTGGCAGAGTATGTAGGCTATTTGTGTATCATTGGGCGGGCAATTTAGACTAGAACATAAGTTTGAAACCTCGATTCTCCTCTTGAAAATGTAGTACCACTGTGAACTTCTGGGAAGAAAACGATGTCACGTAGCTTTCGTTCAATGTGATCCGCAAGAACATTTGGTATAGAATCCCGTTGATCTGAGGCCACGCCTCCCGTAATGTCATCTAAGGATGTGCTGGATACAATGCAGTATCATCACTTTCCAATTTTTGACCCATCACAATTCTCAAGGTATCGATCAGCAGAAGAGCAATCTGAAAGAGGTTGTGGCATGTCATGTTGGCACCGCTCAACCTACAACTCACCTCCACTGAAGCTTGTTTGCTCACCGACAAGATATCTCTCACTGACAAAGAATTCAAATCGATTCAATCACTACAACTATACCAATGAGCCATGCACGATATGGCTCTCCCTGAGTGCATAAAAACTTGGTTGTTTACACAATTTGACGCTCCTTCCTTCTTCAACACTGCTTGGCAACTGGTAAACAAGCCGTCGCGACTGTTGTTGCCTCCGTTGCCTCCACAACCTGAAAGACTCATAAAATCCCGCTTCCTCACCTGTCTCTGACCTTCCAACACCTTTCTCGACCTTCCCACACCTGTGTCGACCTTCCCACATCTTTCTCATACTTGCACCTTTCCTTACGACACGTTTTCCACTCGCAAGAGTACAAGGTGCTGCACTCACCATGCAATCAGTCACGAGCGATGGTAAAGACAGGGCTGCCGACCCACAACCCGAAGAGCGTGAGAAGGGCGACGGTTCTGATTTGAATCCTTCCGATACCTCTTCAAGGCAGCCAGTTTTCCAGATTGTGAGCTCAGCAGCTGCACCTGCTAGGACTTCCACTACTGGTAAGCATATGATGCAATTTACAAGATCGACAGCTAACCCTCACTTAGTTGATCCCAGGCCAACAGCATACAGCTTCCTCACAGCCCAGAATCGCTTAATGCACAATCAGATCGTTGCGTATCGTAAAATCATCCATGGTGCCGCGATTGAAGCAGTTCACGCGAGTATCGAGCAGCTTCTTGCTGAGGCTGGCGACGAGGGCCTTCGAGCGAAGGCACTGGAGATGGACTCGGTTAGGCCGGCCTTGAATTCAATTCGAGCAATTTTTGGAGAGACGGGAGGGGCAAACGTTATGGGCCAGATGGTCGTCGAGATCCATACCTTACGCGCTGAAGTTAATGAACTGCGCTCAAAAAGAGCTCGCATGCAACAAATTGAGCACACAAAGGACGCTGTCGGAGAGCCAGTCAAAGTCCAACAGCAGCAGCCGTCAGCTGTTAGTATTACACCTTGTGCTTCTAGTACTTCTCGCACTACTAGTGTATTTGGTGCTAATGCTACTGGCACTGGAACTCTCAGAGCTGGTGCTCCTGGTGTCTCTGGTGCTTCTGGGTTTGCTGGTGCTGCACTGGCAGCTATTCCGCCATCCATTCAAGATGGAATAGTACCAGATGTGGCAACAGCAATCAACCCTGAACGGGCCCGTCTCCTTTCAATGGGGCCACCTGATGAAGGTGACCCTGATTATGATCTATATGCAGCAGCCCCATCAATAACGCGGCCACTGATGAAAAAGGGGTCGAACAACATCCCATTAGGCCATTCTAGGAACGCTAGACCTCTTGTTCATGGAAACCACATACAAGACAGTCGGAAGCGTAAACAAAGCCAATCAAAACAAGACTCCGCTAAACGCCCCCACATTAATACCGCGATGATCGCTGGTACAAGAGCCCAAGGTAACGTGTCTCTCCATCCGAACGATGGTCTGCATAGGCTCGCTGGTCCAGCCAAACCTTTCATCAAACAAGAAGAAGGACTAGATACAAATCTGTTCAATGCCCCTGTTGCACGAGGGCAGCAAGCCCACAACGCTTCGATTGTGGCAGCCGGGGATCGAAGCTTCGGCTTTCCACCCAACACGTTTCCTTCAATTGCAGGGGAAGGGCCCGACCAGACTGGTCAGAGTTCTTGGGATATCGTTTTCCGTCCCCGTAGCGAAATCCCAATCAGACTGGGAAGTGCCGGCTTTGGAGTCAATATCAGTCCTGGTGACAGCTCAGATGTGTTCATCTCGAGATGCCCCATTGCGCTTTGGTGCGGCGCCAGTGATGCTATAGAATTGAAAGGTCCCGAGCTAATCAAGGCAGGCAAAATCCCGGCCCATTTGGGGAAATACCTCGCTGATGCTGCGAGAAAACATCTCGCTGAGTCCAGGCGCTTGAGCTGGGGAGAGGCATTGCCAATCAGCGACAATTGCATCCTTCATAAGGCTGCGAATGGCAGGGCGCCAGGCCTACGGCCGACGTGGAGAGCTTGTTTGTTCAGACCGAGTAATCAACCTTGTGCTGTCGTCGAAAGGATTGGTGGCGCGAGAACAGTAGTTTTTCTACCGCTCATGGAAACTTGCCGTCACGCTGAATCCTGCTGGGAACTGGGCTACTGGATGTAAGTGAGGAGGACACAGTCAGCCGGATTTTCTTTTTGTATAGAGACCCCGAGTGAGAATGCTGCTTGTTGCAGCCATCACAAATCTACTCTATGATGGACATGCCTTTTAGGGACGGTGTCTATTCATTTCCATAGCGTAGGGGCCCCAGTCTATAGTTTGCAACATAAAATAATAGAATAAGATATGATAACGTCTATGGTATCACCTCCAAACAATCCTCGCTGCCAGATGCGCCACAAAAGCACGGTATTGATGCTACCTTACTGAATTGCAGGCCACCATCGACGAACACGACCACTGCTGCTCATGGCTCTTCACCTTCCTCATATATTTTAACTTTATTGGCATATTCCAGAATATTTGAATGTATCGTATCATTAATCAACTCGCCCCGGCCTCCAGCAACCTGCAGAATGAGATCGTTCAGCGACGATCGACCAAGAATATCAACGTGATCAGCTGTTACACACACGTCAGTACTAACACATAACTGCCAAAAGAAGAGCAGCTGCAGACATCTGACTTACCAGTATTTGGTCCACCTCTAGGATTAAATCTATCCGGCTCATGTTTCATTTCAAACGTCGTAATCTTCACACCCGCAGGATTATACCTCTTCAACTTCCACCCTCTAGCACACATATACCCAGACGACAAGAGATTCACAGTGCCATCGCCCTCGCCCATGACCACGCCGCGATCCACCAGTCCATCTTCAAACGCGCCAGATTCGGCATTGATGAAGTCCGTGTCGAGCGTGACATTGATGCCAGACAGCGGCTCGTGATCTACACGATAGTAATACGCGCGTTCGGTATCTTTGCCGATCCCATAGAAGCAGAAGATTTTCAACGAGGGAGCAAGGGGGAGGCGAGATTCCAGGGGATTGACCCATTTCGAAGGGATGAGTTGGTTCTTCTCGACTTCCTTTGATGTGTGTGCTACGCCGTGTGAGTACGAGGATGTGACCATTTTCTTGTACCATGCCTCGCTATTCCGCCAGAGGAACGGCATGCTAGAATCGACGGTCAGGTTCTTGCTAGTCAAGTCTGAATCCGAGTTGCGGAAACGCACGAATTGGCCGTAGGTGAGGTTTTGGCCCGGTTTGTCGTCGGGGGCACCGGTTTCGTCGCCCCAGACTGCGTTACCGCCGAGGGGAAGCATGGAGGAAAGACCGGGCATTGCGCGGAAAATTTCGGCG
Source organism: Shiraia sp. slf14 (assembly GCA_000498155.1). NCBI lineage: Eukaryota > Fungi > Ascomycota > Dothideomycetes > Pleosporales > Shiraiaceae > Shiraia > Shiraia sp. slf14. Next base: position 176,343 of record AXZN01000037.1, read on the forward strand.
CGTTCGTTGCGGGAGAGGAATTTCTCGAGACCGTAGACTGCTAGGGCGTTGAGTTGGGCTGTATCCTTCATTTCTCCGCTGAGAAGTGTGGGGTAGTCTTTCAGGGCGCCGAGCATGCAGCCGCTGATGTTGATCCAGGAGTCGATGTAGGCTTCGACCCAGCCTGGCCCACCGTTGCCGTAACCTTCAGCTTCAACCCAGTGGAAGAAATAGTATAGGACTTGGGAGCCCATGCTGTGGGAAAGGAGGACGACCTTCTTGTTCGAAACACGAACTGCGACTTCGATGTGGGACTTGAGGCGGGTAAAGTACTGATCACGACGTTCGTAGTTCAAGTATGACATACGCCAGTCGTAAGCAGCAGTGAAAGCATTGCTTGGATCGTAGCCAATCGTAGCAAGATTCTCGAGAATCTTGTTCCATATCCAGTAACCTGTGATGAAGAAGTCTGCGGCGTCAAAACCTTGTGCTGCGCGTAGCTTGATGCCTGGGGGATCAAGGCCTGTATCTTTGTCCAGCATGATATGTTTCTTCCATCCAGCCTTGTCGAGCACTAAAGCACGCATCATGCTCCATGAACCCCAAAGTCTCTTGCGAAAATACTGTCGCGACCCTTCTTCAGTGCCCCAGGACTCGAGACCGGTGGAGATGACGCCCGGTATCATGATTACGGGGTGTTTGGCTTCGATGCCTTGTTTTCGTGCGTGAAGGCCGACTTGAAACGAATCGTAGTTTACTGCGTCTTGTTCTTGTTTCTACTAAGTTCAGAACAATCAGCGTTGCGCTTATAACATCGAGGCGCAAACAAGCCTCGACTCGGGTATTTGCATAGAAAGAAAAACTATGTGGTCACTCGTACCTGCATTTGCTGTGCGCTCCTCACAAAACTCGCTGGCAGCGCATCCATGATGCTCTCCAGATTCACATTTTCCAAACTCTTCAAGTCGATCATTTCGTTATTGCTTGCAAAGAAGCCCGCCACCAGCAGTCCGAAGACACCTCCCAACACGAATATCCATACATTCTTCTTTTTGCTCTTTCCCTTGTTCTTCAGTGTGTGTAGTTGCTCCGCTGTGATCACGCGCAAGTTTGACGGTCGAGGTTGGCCTGGCGCAGGCGACGGTTCGCGAGATTCAATGGGAGAGTCGTCCTTGGTTCCGCCGCCGAAGCGACGACGCAGGAAGGACATGAGGGAGCGAGCGCGTCAAATCACGAAAATTCGTCCAGTGTCAGAGTGTTGCACAACGTTGACTGTATTTTTTTTTGTCTCATAGCCCCCCAAGACCCGCAGCTTCCCGAAAGCTTTATTAGCTTCAGACATGTGACGGCGGCGGCGATGACATAGGCGATCGCTGCTAGGATCTGGCTGCACGGTTGCCAAGGCGGGTGAGCTCCGCTGCCCCTCCACTGGACAGGCACGCGCACCCAATTCACCCATTCCGAAGCACTCGGAACAGCTTGCTCTGCTTGTCTACGCCATTGTACAAGCTTTGTCACAGACACGGCTTCAACATGGCTGAGCAGGAAGTAGCTGCTCCGTCGGGAGAACTCGACCTCCAATACATACAATACGAGCCCCAAAAGGAAGAGCAATACCTTCCGGCTATCCGTCAATTAATCTCCAAAGACCTTTCCGAGCCATACAGTATATATGTATACCGTTACTTTTTATATCAATGGGGAGATCTATGTTACATGGTACTTTTCCTCTCCTTAAGCCATCCACACATACACTCACCGTCTTCAACTTCTGCCATGTACAATCCCATCTCACTGATCTCGTCCAGGCACTCTCCCCAGACTCCGCCTTAATCGGCGTAATTATCTGCAAACTCGAGCCCCACCGTTCCGGCACCTTCCGCGGCTACATTGCTATGCTCGCTGTATCCTCACCCTATCGTGGGCGAGGTATCGCCTCACATCTCGTCCGTCTTGCCATCGATGCCATGGCCGCGCGCAACGCCGATGAAATCGTACTCGAGACGGAAATCTCAAACAATGCCAGTTTGAAGCTATATGAGCGACTAGGCTTTGTGAGAAGCAAGCGATTGCATCGGTATTATTTGAACGGCAATGCGGCGTTTAGGTTGATATTGTATTTAAAGGAAGGCACAGCGCTGAAAAGGCCTGAAGAGGGAATGGGAAGGATGGACGAAGCGGGTTTAATGGCATCATGATATGTTGCAAGAGCATTATTGTAACCTTTGGAATGGAGAGAAGAAGTTGAGGATACTTATAGCGTCAAATCAGTGTGCCAGAAGAAAGAGCACAGGGTGATATAAAGCCATACTGCGAATCACACAGGGCAACATACTAGCCCTGGCCATGCTTTCTAGAGTATGGAAAAACTAAGCATCACAGAGACAACCATGTAGAGATGAATAATGAGTCATGCCATGCATATCTATCATGTACTTGGTATATCTACGCCCGTCACTTATCCCTTATTTCTTCTCTTCTAATGTCAGGTTCTCAATCGTCTTCGCTCCGCTTTCTGTGCCTACATCAACACTTGCTTTATCTGCGCCCTCAACATGTCCATCAGGCTTGGCCTCAACCTTTTTCGCGCCGGGATGGAATGTGCCCTTGTTCTTAACCTTCTTCTCCTTCTTCTTCTCTGGTGGTGGTGGTGGGTAGGCCTTCTTCTCGATCTCTTGCCACTCAGGAGTGGCCAAGAATTCAGCTTGCACGGGCTCAAGCAGTGTGTTAAGTGCAGCAGTGACGGCAGGCTTGAGATCTTGGGGTGCTAGGATATCCTTTGCATAGTCCTCCTTCATTTGTTCAATGTTGGTGTAGACAAGGGGCTCGGCATCGCGTCGCTCAACTACGAACTTGGGTTCGCCAAATCGGAGGCGGCCTGCGGGAAGAAGGACGTATTCGACAAAGGAGAGAATGCCATTGTCTTCAACAACCTTTGGAACAGCGTGTGCTTTCTTGAGCTTCCTCTTAACGACATCAGGGCCATCAAGAACGTCGATCTTGGAATCGGGGTCTGAAGAGCTCATCTTTCCACCTTGTAGACCTGGAACCATGGGGTTCATCAGATGTGCGCGCTCCTTGTAGCCCAGCTTAGGCAGGACCTCCTTTGCAAGCGCAAAGATCTTGCGCTGATCGACACCACCAAATTGCACGTCAACATCCAGGTACTGCTCGTCAAGAGCCTGCATAAGAGGGTAAAGAAGACCCGAGAGCGGCGCACTTTCGGTCTGCTTGACTACTTCGGCACCTGCCTTCTTTGCATCGCGCTCGCTTGTGATCGACGCCAGTCTCAGTACATCCATCATATAATCCGGTGACAATTCGAAGGTAGAACCCAGTACGAATTCGAGCTTGTCAATGGGAACATTGACTGCTTTAAGGAGTGATCGGATGGTGTAGCGGTAGTACTCGGCGCGGAACTTGACGAGCTCGATGGGTGCTTTGAGGTTGTCGAGAAAACCGTGAATGTCAGCGAGGAGGACTTTAACGTGGCAGCCTGCGGACAGGAATTGTGCGATTTTGAGGATGGGGACAAACTGTGTCTCAGTGTCAGCATGCACGCGACATGTAATCAAGTTGCAATATCAACATACGTATCCGCAATGAGGTCGACCAGTGGTGGCAGTGCCCCAGTAGATCTTCAGATGTCCTTGCTTCTTGAGCGCTTCATCCATGATCTCTGGGTTGAGCACTTCTTGCAAATTGACCTTGATCAAGTCGAGCTTCTCCTCCTGTGACATGCCTGCGCCGACCTGGCTCTCGAGAGCATTTTCGCGTGCTACCGACAACCTCGCCTTTGCGTCTTTGAGTTGTTCTTGAACCTCAGCGAGCTTCTTCTCTAACACCGCGATCTCATCCTGAATTGCGACTGCGTCGGCCATGGTGGGGTAGCGGGGGATCGAACAGGACGACAAAATCGAAATAAGAAAATAACCAAAATTGGTTGGAAGTTTAAGTCTGGCCAGTGATATTCCCAAGCAGACTGAGCGATGGCACTGCTACAAGTGGAGCACTGCGTTCAGCTGAAAAGCAATTGCTGCTGGAATATGTTTTGGCGGGCTGAGTGAGTCGACGTGGGTCCTTATGCATCCTGGTTTTAGGTCAGAAAAGGTGCCACAAAGGGTCTCTCGCACCGCCTCTTTTCAGCCACAGGCACTCGGAACGCATTCCAAGCAATTCACCTTCTGTGGACTATCGCTGTTGACCACTCTTCACCTACAACAATTCAACAATTATTCTTACCTATGATTGGATGATACCACTAAACCCTGTACCGTGTTTTGTTTGAAGAGTTTTCCTTTTACACACTGTCAGCGTAGCTGCGCCTCTCCGCTTCCTGCCACCACCAACGTTGGCGGATTCGCTTTGCAGCCCATCATCAATCTGATGTGAGCAAGTCTTGGTATGCTTGCACCTTCCTGAGCAACACGCCGTGCATATCTTGGCATCCAAGAGACGGGCGCACGAGGAAGAAACAGGTGAGATTCATCGACATATGGACAGCGCAGGTATTCAGCATGAACGAGTGTAATTGTATGATGAGGTTTGATCCTCTGGCTAAAAACATTAAAGTAAATCCACAAAATATACCATCAGTAACGAATGGTCATCGATAATGAAAGATATAAACGCCGTCGCCATGCAATGATATTCAAAAGTCCACCTCCGTCATATTCAGCCACTGATGACACTTTTCCTGTTCTACACAGTGGTCTGATTTATCTTGCACCTAGCAAGGCACGCGTCAATACCCTGAGCCACGTTTGCTGGAATGGCCTTGCGGAAGTCCTCGATATTCTTGCCATCGATTGTCTTTGGAAATCCAAGTGTTGCGTTAACCACGCCTGAGTTCAGAGCAAAGAAGTTCTGAGCAACCTGCGAGGTACCAGGGTCATCAGAGTTGAGGCCAGCGACGAAGGTAGCCTGCTCGCAGTTGTCGTTGAACTGATAGTGAATGGATCCTTGAGGGAAGACTGTGCCTTCCAAGTTCTTCAGAGTACCTGTGACCTCGGGACTTTGGCCGGCCTTGACGAGGCCATTCTCGAGAACATAGCCAAATTTGAGGTTGGATCCTTCAACAAGAGTAAGAAACTTTTAGAATGTTAGCTCATGTAGCAAATAGATGAATAATATTCCAAACTTACTTCAGTTGCACGTGGATGGACATGTGGTGTGTTCAGTCCTGTCATGAGTGGTTAGTTACACCTCATCGGCTAGAAAGTGTTGTGGACATATCGTACCACAAGGTCTCAAAACACCAACGGTACTACTGATGCCAAGTCCAGTCAGTATAGGGAAGGTCTCGATATTGGCAGCTTTGGTAGCTCCGCCATTGGCACCTGGAGCGGGCTCTGGGTTCGCGAACGAGAAAACCACCTTCTTTCTTAAAGCATCTCCTGTGAGCAGAGTCCCTCCCTGGACTAGAAGCCTCTGAAAGCGTTTGATGGCTGTAGGAGCTGTGAAGAGATCTCCAAAGAGACCTGCTGAGTCCTCAGTGCTTGCAGGCGGGGCCGCAGGAGCAGTGGCACTTGGTTGCATCTGAGGAAGACCTTGGGTGACACCGAAAACCATGACGCTGGCGGCGACAACTTGAGTGATGGCAACCATGATTACTGATTAAGAAGCGAAAGCGACTTGATAGCAAGGAGATAAGAAATTGAAGATAGGAAATTGATATAGTTATTGGGTTTTGTGATTTGTAGACAAGGAGATAATTCTTACAACAACGTACTTCAACACCATCTTTATACAAATTTCTTCTGACAACAGGTCCTCAGGCTAAGGAGGTGCTGATGATATTTTCTGATCGGAACGCTTCCTCTCCGGAGGCACAGTGAGAGTTAGTGCAATGGCTGTACAGATGTTCTGGTGTGCTTGCGGTAAGCCCTAGCGTTAAGCTTATTCTGGAGATATTTGAAGACGAACTTAAGTATGATTGGGTATTAATTGAGGCTTGAAACATACTTGTTAAACATCAGCCTCGCCGTCGATGCGCTGACAGGCGCTAGTCATGTGGCGCGTGGTTACAATGGGGCGGTGTCTTACTGGATTCTTTCTGAAGATGAAATCAGCATTGGCCGGCCACCCGGCTTTACGTGGACATAAGCTTCAAATCTGCAGCTGTCAAGTTTCAGTGTGTTCTATAGGCCTAATCGGTCGCATATTCCGCCATCTGGCTCAGCATGTCTTCCAGAGTTACCAGGGCGATGGGCGAAATTATTGAGCACGAGATCTTTTGACTTTGCAGTGCACGAAGTTAGATTACAAGCACGGAAACATGGCTTTCCGAACCCTTGCAGACTGTCTCATCCGCTGTACACGTGTTGTGGGCAATTAGTACAGTCGTCTATGTGGTGAGAAAGTGTGGAAAGCCGTTGACGCCTTGGCGCTTGCCTTGTCAGCGGTGGCCCAAAAATAGAACACTGAAGATTGGGCGACAGCACGCTACATACGACACCAAAACGTTCTTCTAGTTGCCGAAACAACCGATTTCATTATACTATTCGTGGAAAAGAATGCTTAGAAATCGTTTAAGTAAACATAGATGAGATTGCGAACAGGGTAGTCGAACTTGCTAACAGAACAGAGCGCCGCAAATTTGCATGCAGATGCCAAATTTAAACAACCCCAAAGACACTCATCTGGGAAAACAGAACTCCGTGAACGCCAAAATAACTTTAGTACTAGACCTGCTTAATCCGAGTCAAATTCAAGCTCCATCGACTCTGCACCTTTCCAGAAGGGCAGCTCGTCCAACGTAAATGCATCATCGCTAGGAATAGATGGCGGCCCTCGAGAATGCATAATCCCCCTTTCATCTGGCTCTTCGACCTCAATAATATTGTTGGTGTTTGCATAGCCTGGATCCTGGAAATGGAGCGACCCTCGTCTATCGGAAGGCCCACGCACTCGGCGGCGAAGTCGACGAGCGGTTGGATTATTATCGTCTAGAGGATCGTTGTCTGAGTAGCTGCTATCGCCTTCCACACTCTGGCTGTGGCTGCGTTTGAAGACACCCTTGCTCCATCGCTTCTTCTTTTGGCGATATCTACGAAGCTCCCTTTCGTCTCGTTCCGAGTCGGACGTATCTTGCTCGAGGTACAATTCCTTCATTCGTTCATAGACCTCACTCTTGTCTAGCCTCGAGGCGCTCTTTTCACTCTTTGCGTCCTCACAATGGTCCGGGAGCACGACTTCTATATCACTGTCGTAGCCTGGGTCACTCTCATACTCTTCGAGTATGAAGTAAGCCTGGTCAGTCCGTCGTACGGGTCTTATTTCTTCCTCTTCGCTTTCCTCGTCAGATTCAGTATCATATTCACTTTCTTGATGCGTTGTTGCATAGGCCCTTCCGGATACACTCGATGGGCGTGAAGAGAGGTCAAGTGACTGTGGTCGGGTGAACTTGAACTGGTGACCTTGGCCAGTTGGCTCAATATACTCCAGTGGTGGTGTATGCGCAAAGTGTGAGAATCCCATGCGCTTAGACAGCGGAGAAGACTGCCTGGTTTGGGGTGCGGAGCGCACCTGATTTCGAGCGCCGGGTGTCATTGGCGGCGAAACTGGATGGCGACTCATAAAAACGGATGGTGGGAGATCGAGAGTGGCCATGGTGTTGGGTTGTGATGATATGCGCACACCGGTGCGGTTGCGTCAGGATAGCGGGCTTACTGCGAGCCAATTGCAAAAGGGTACGTTGCAGCGAGATGGTGGGGAGTATATCTTGCTAATCTCAAGGAATCAGGGTCCCACGAATGTGTCTAATCTTCAAAGTACGGAATAGGAGTTTCGTCGACTGTATCATTATGGAGGTGGGTTGGGAGTGATTGGGATTCTGAGCGGCGAGTGCAGCTGGAGGTGGAGAGTTTTTACAAGTCAGACCCTGCAACGCCTAGGCTTATCGTGCAGGTGGAATTGGAGGGTACAGGCAGCAATGCAGCAGACGATGGCTCGCAGGTGGAAGCCACAAAAGACCAGGAATGTTTGAGAGCAGTGCGCGTGCGGTGGCCAACTGGGGGGGAGTGCGGGAGAGAAAAAAGATGTATTGAAGTAGGCGAACCTGAGGTGGTTACAATTCCAAGCAGACAGGATTTGTGCGGGCTGGTCGCCAATTAACACCTTACGTTTCCACTATGCGCTGGCCAGGTGGGCTGCGGATCAATATGCAGCAGTGCTTTTCTTTTCATGACTCCCACGCTGGCCACGATATGTGGTCGCGGGCTATTAGTCGTACTGGGGACTCGGACAGTGACACCTTACATTGGGCTGAGAAGCAGAGCCAATGGCGTCAGGCTCCAAAATTGCAATGCAGAGGGCGGGTAGGGTAGTGCTGGCACTACGATGGACAGCTGGCAGCGAAGGCATTGGGTGAGCGCATGTCTGCGGGGCATAGATGCAGCACACCAGACCGGGGGGCGTCAATGCCCACACAGCGGAGGCAAATTACCATGTGCTTGCGCTGGTGCGGCTCTGCTGGCCATGGAGGGTGTTTGAGACGACGAGAGCTAAATTTCGAAACATGGTGCCTCGGGTTTTTTGGGCCAGTCCAAGGCTGCATCGACTTGAAGTCGTTCTAGGGGTGATGTTTGACCTGTTTGACCCTAGGTCACGTGGTAGTGGGGAAGCTGAGGCTAAGCTGGTGGCCCGAGCGCCTCCGGTCGAGTTAATCCAGGGCCGTTGCGTGTTCACATCGAAGTTTGGCCAGAGCAGCTCACGGCGGAGGCAGCAATACCAGACCCCTTGTCAACACCGTGTTTCCTTCTCCCTGATTCTACTCTCGCTGGCGTCTACTGCGATTGTCTCTTGCAATTGAGGCTATTCAGTGCGCAAAAGAAGCTGCGGCTTCTCCCTCAATCCCGCCATGTCTTCCTCTCCGTCCATGTTGACCAAGGCAAGTTACTTTACATACTGCATCAAATAGCTTACTAATTCTACACAGTTCGAGTCCAAGTCTTCGCGAGCTAAGGGCATTGCTTTTCACCCAAAGAGGTATTTGCGCTGTTGCCAAATGCCCCCCTTCCCCGCTGACCGCCTTCAGACCATGGATTCTTGTATCGCTGCACTCGTCCACGATTCAATTATGGGACTACCGTATGGGCACCCTAATCGACCGCTTCGAAGAACATGATGGACCAGTTCGTGGTGTTGATTTCCACAAGACACAACCATTGTGAGCATAATGAAGTTTGGTACCACAGCAATGTACTGAGACAGGACAGATTTGTTTCCGGTGGTGATGACTACAAGATCAAAGTTTGGTCATATCAGACTAGGAGGTGCTTGTTTACCTTGAACGGCCATCTCGACTACGTTCGGACTGTCTTCTTCCACCACGAATTACCATGGATCGTGAGCAGTTCAGACGACCGTAAGCGTATGACCTAAATCCGCGAGAGAGAGGCTAACAGAGCTCAGAGACCATTCGTATCTGGAATTGGCAGAATCGTAAGTACCATCAAGAAACTCATTTGTATCATGAGACTAACTACCACAGGATCATTAAGTAAGTTCCGTCACATAAATACAGAGGCTCCCCCTAACTTCGAGAAGTTTGCACCATGACCGGCCACAATCATTACACAATGTGCGCGCAATTCCATCCCAAGGAAGATCTCATTGTTTCCGCGTCGCTCGATCAGTCAGTCCGTGTTTGGGATATTTCAGGACTGCGCAAGAAACACTCGGCCCCCACATCCATGTCTTTTGAGGACCAGATGGCACGCGCAAATCAAAACCAGGCGGACATGTTCGGAAACACCGATGCAGTAGTCAAGTTTGTCCTTGAGGGCCATGACAGGGGCGTGAACTGGGTGGCCTTCCATCCCACATTGCCTTTGATCGTTTCCGCTGGTGATGACCGCCTCGTGAAATTATGGAGGATGTCCGAGACAAAAGCGTGGGAGGTGGATACTTGTCGAGGCCATTTCCAGAACGCATCAGCATGCTTATTCCATCCTCACCAAGATCTAATCCTGTCTGTTGGCGAGGACAAGACCATCCGAGTATGGGACTTGAACAGACGCACATCCGTGCAGTCTTTCAAAAGAGAAAATGACCGCTTCTGGGTGATCGCCGCCCACCCAGAAATCAACTTGTTCGCTGCTGGCCATGACAATGGTGTGATGGTCTTTAAACTCGAGCGTGAACGCCCAGCATCCGCAGTTTACCAGAACAATCTCTTCTATATTACGAAGGAGAAGCATGTTCGATCCTATGATTTCCAGAAGAATCTAGAGTCTCCATCAATGCTTTCACTGAAGAAGCTTGGAAGTGCATGGGTTCCCCCACGAACCATATCTTACAACCCCGCTGAGCGCTCGATCCTCGTTACTTCTCCAGCTGATAGCGGCACTTACGAGCTGATCAGTTTGCCGCGCGATGCTTCTGGAGCTGTGGAACCAACTGATACTAAGCGAGGATCTGGTAACTCAGCTGTATTCGTGGCAAGGAATCGATTCGCTGTCTTTAACCAAGCCAACCAGCAGATTGATATCAAGGATCTCTCTAACTCCACTACGAAAACCATTAAGCCTCCACATGGAACCACGGATATTTACTTCGGCGGAACCGGCAATTTACTTTTGATTACACCCACAAATGTGGTTCTCTACGATATTCAAGCGAAGAAGAATCTCGCAGAACTCGCAGTAAATGGTGTCAAGTATGTTGTCTGGTCTTCAGATGGCTTGCATTTGGCTCTATTGAGCAAGCATAATGTCACAATTACAACGAAGAATCTTGAGCAAGTTAGTACTCTGCACGAGACCATTCGAATCAAGAGCGCAACTTGGGATGACACTGGCGTACTTCTTTATTCTACTCTCAACCACATCAAATACAGCTTGATGAACGGCGACAATGGCATTGTTCGTACCCTAGAACATACCGTTTATCTCGTCAGAGTCAAGGGTCGCAATGTGTATTGCTTGGACCGAGCTGCCAAACCAAAGATTCTTCAAATCGATCCTACAGAATACCGATTCAAGCTCGCCCTGGTTAAACGGAACTATGACGAAATGCTCAACATCATCAAGACCTCGAGCTTAGTCGGCCAGAGCATCATTTCTTACCTCCAGAAGAAGGGATACCCAGAGATTGCTCTTCAATTCGTCCAGGACCCACAAACTCGCTTCGAGCTTGCAATTGAGTGTGGCAACCTGGAAGTTGCTGTCGAAATGGCCAAGCAGCTTGACCGACCAAAACTCTGGCAACGACTAAGCACCGAAGCATTGGCACATGGCAACCACCAAATAGTGGAAATGACATACCAAAAGCTACGCAATTTCGATAAGCTTTCGTTCTTGTACCTGGCCACTGGTGACCAAGACAAGCTCAAGCGTATGGCTAAAATCGCCGAGCACCGAGGAGACATGACTGCACGATTCCAGAATGCCCTTTATCTTGGTGATGTGCAAAACCGGATAGAGATGTTCCAGGAGATCGACCTTTACCCACTGGCTTACGCTACTGCTAAGGCACACGGATTAGAAGAACAAGCACAGTCAATATTGGAGGCCGCTGGTGTGACTGAGGAACAAATTAACCTGCCATCAATTGGCAGCCCTCTCAAATCAACAAAACCGATCGTCCCAACCCACAAGGCGAACTGGCCAACACGCGCAGCATCCTCAACCGTTTTTGAAAAAGCTCTTTTGGGCGAGGTCGAAGGTGTTGGATCCGAGGAGCCAGCGGCAAACGGCTATGGCGATGAAGACCTGCTAGGAGATGCTGAAGCCCCTACTGCTGCAGCTGAGCTCGGTGGTGACGATGAAGATGACGTTGGTGGCTGGGACATGGGTGATGATGGCGATGTTGAAGCAGAAGATGACTTTGTTGAGGTCGAAGGTGCTGAAGCAGGCGCCGGCAGCAGTGAAGCCGACTTGTGGGCTCGCAACTCGCCACTGACAGCAGATCATGTTGCAGCCGGCTCATTCGAGACCGCTATGCAGCTCTTGAACCGACAGATTGGCGCCGTCAACTTCGCTCCGCTAGAAGAGCGTTTCCAGGAGATCTATCAGGCAACGCGAACATTCTTGCCCGCTACACCTAATATGCCCTCGCTTGTCAACTATGTCCGAAGAACCACTCAGGAGACAGACTCGAGAAAGATCTTGCCAATTGTTCCTCGCGACCTGGAATCAATATTGTCAACTGATTTAACAGCTGGCAAGCAAGCACTCGTAAAAAACAAATTGGAGGACGGCATTGTAGCCTTCAAGAAGTTATTGCATTTGCTAATTGTCAATGTTGTCGCTTCGCAAGCCGAGCTTTCTGAGGTATGTAGTAATCTGTGGCTCATTTCAATATGTCACGCTAACGCTATATTTAGGCAAAGAAGGCCATTCATACAGCCGCGCAATACACCATTGCCATGTCAATCGAGCTTGAGCGCCGTGCACTTCTTAAGGGTGCGAACGATGTTTCAGCACTATCTGACGATGACAAGAAGCGTGCGCTCGAACTGTCAGCATATTTCACTATCCCTGAACTCGAAGGTCCACACAAGTCGATTCCTCTTTCAGCAGCTATGAACTTTGCCCACAAGAACAAGCAGCTCAACACTGCACTCAACTTTGCCAATGCTCTGCTTGATCGCACGGGTAACGCAAAGATGAAGGAGTCCGCCAAGCGTATCAAGACGGTTGCCGAGCGCAACCCATCCGACGTCATTGAAATCGACTTTGACCAATTCGCCGATTTCGAGATTTGCGCTGCAAGCCACACGCCCATCTATGGCGGCAGCCCTTCTGCAGCCTGCCCATACGACGGTGCCAAATACCACGGCAAGTACAAGGGCACCGTTTGCAAAGTCTGCGAGGTTTGCCAGATTGGAGCTCCTGCGAGTGGTCTGAGACTGGTTGGTTAAGATGGATGTCATTGGTTTTGATGGTGATGATGCTTGGTGGCGCAGTGAAAGGAGGAAACCGTCGAATTGGGGCGTATGCCAGGGTATACAAATGCTTCATGACTTAGCGTAGCATGTGAAGGATAGAGAAAGATGTGGGGAAAACAGGGCGTGTTTGTGTGTGTGTTGGGGACTTAGTGTAGTAACTGGTCTTTTAAACAAAATGCGAAACGATATAATGTTCACTTTTACTTCACCCTTGGAATCTCGTGTTGTGTTGATGTTAGTATCACTTATTCGCACGAGTGTACATTCGTTAATCAAGTACTTCGTTCATTCAACCCATTGGGCTCCGTACTCTAATCATACTCCGATTCAAATGCGAGCTACACACAACTTTTCCACAATAAAAAATCACTTGACGTATATACCCCAGTTCAAAAAAACGCCAAACCATGCACGCCTCATGACAAAGACCCCATTTCCCTCATTTACATTTACGGCTCAACATTGAACTTCAACCTGACTCCCATGCTTGCGAGTTCGACATCCAGATACTTGAGCACACCGGGGACAGCCACGATTGCGATATTCTCACCGCCTGAGAAGCGCATACCTTGGCCGTCCATCCAAACATCTGCTTTGCTGGTGATGCCGTCTGCCAGCTTGGCACACCTTCTACACCTGATGATTTGGTTTGCCATGCTCTTGTCCTTTTTGCGGCCGTATTCGCTGACGGTGGGCGCGGTAGAGAGGAAGGAGCCGCATTCACGACAGATAGCAGCTTTGGTGTAATCCGAGCAGTTCATCAGACGATCTTGTAAGAGGAAGGCTGTTCCGTGGGCAATTAGGGCATCGCGCTCCATCTCACCGACACGGATACCACCACCCCTTTTCCTTCCCTTGATGGGTTGGCCGGTCAAGGAGTTGATGGGACCGGTGGTACGCACTTGGAATTTGTCGTTGACCATGTGACGTAGACGCTGGTAGTAGACTACGCCGATATAGATGTCGGCAGCGAGTTCTTGACCTGTGATACCGCTGTACATGGGTTCGTTGCCGTAGTAGTTGTAACCAGCTTTCATGAGCTGATGGCCGAAGTAATCGACGGCTGTATTTTCTTCGTCGAAGCGGAAGGGTGTCGAGTCCTGAGCAATACCGTGGAGAGCACCTGCTTTACCAGCGAGTGACTCGACAAACATACCGATTGTCATACGAGACGGGAAAGCGTGAGGGTTGATGATGACGTCTGGTTGGATTCCGGATTCGCTGAAAGGCATGTCGATACAAGGCCATTTTTGAGAAAGCACACCCTTTTGTCCGTGGCGAGAGGAGAACTTGTCACCGATAACGGGTGAACGAGGTACTCGGAGTTTGACACTTATTTTCTGGCAAGGTTGGGTACCGTCTTCAGCGCCAATGATGCGGACCTCTTCGACAAAAGCAATCTCATCTTCCTTGTATTTGAAATACTGTGTATGTGCGTCGCGGTTGATATAATCGTCCGATGCGGCATCGTACGAAACAGAGTGCCATGCTGCAATGACATCGCCATTCTTGAGCATGGCGCCAATCCTTGGGAAACCATCTTCGTCTAGAGTCTCCTTCTTGGATGCTTCGATAAGCGAATCTGGTGCAAAGCCAAAGAGCTTGCCGATGGTACGACCAGATCTGTTCTTGCGACTGCCTTCTTCGAGGTCACATATTTTTGTTTTGTAGATGGTTCCGTGACCAAAACCGCGCTCGTGTGCAGACTTGTTTATTATCATGGCGTCGTCCATGTCGTATCCAGTATATGAGATGACCGCCACTACAGCGTTGGTCCCGTTAGGGAAGTTGTCTAGTCCATATTCGTTGTGGAGAGGCGGTCGCACAACAGGAGTTTGGCCCGTCTGCAACCTGTATGTTTTGTTGTCTGTGCGATATCGCAATGCTGTTCCAGGGGTACCCATCGATTGCTTACCCATCTGACACTGTTCCACCAATTCTGTTAGTTTTCTATCCTTACAAAGCATTCTTACAGTAACTTAAACATACCTGATACATATTTCGCGGTGATTGGTTGAAATCAGAGAATGGAGTCATGTTGGCAATAATGGAGAAGATGTTAGTAGGGTCGTACTCGACATGCGTCGAGTCGCCTGATACAATCTCGGCGTCGGTACACGCTATCGACATGTACGGCTGTTCGAATGGTCCAACATAATCCAGCTTGTCTAACGGCAGATATTTGACAGGCCTGTACATTCTCGCGATTTGCGAAAACATGTATACACCAGGGTACTGTCCGCCGTTGGAACCTGGCACATATCCGATTTCGAGCTCCAGTGGAACACCGTGTGAGCCCTCGACTTTCCAGTAGCGAAGAGTATCTGCTATGATCTTGGCTTGCTTTGGTGAACAGAAGCCTAACACGCGGCCATCCAGCTGTACCACCACACTCGTCTCGAGCGAGGCGGATGACTTACTCGACACGCCCAGTTGTGCAACAAGCTTGGGAATTGCTGAGACATCAACGTTGTGTGTTGCAAGCTTACATTTGTGTGCAAAGTGGTTGAGTAACCCACATGGGGATCCGTCAGGGGTGTGTACTGGGCACATGAAACCCCAGCTTTCGGGTAGTAGCTTTCGTACTGTGGTGGTCTTGAGCTCAGCGAAGAAAGCACCTCTGTGTACCATTCTGAAATGACTAATGAATCGGTAGAAGTTGATCTTCTCTGCGACGACCACAAAACCGGCAGTTTGTTGCAGATCAAGCCCAGTGGGACTGATCAGGTTTCCTGTGGACAAGAAATACTCCATCGCCTGGCCAATGTTGGCTTGTGTTCTCCGTAGCACCTTTGCAGAGAATTCCTTCTGAAACTCTGCAGATGTAAATGGCTTCCACTGTGCCCTTCGACCCCATTCTTGCAGGGCCACTCGAATCGATAGGAGCCAGTCGTCGAGTCTTTCCTTGATGATCATGCCGTATAACTGACCGCCAAGCAGAATTTCCTGATTTTGGACAGCATCAGGGTTGTCTACGCAACACTCGCCTTCTACCAAGGCATATAGCTTCCTGATCATGAAAAGGAGCATTCTGAACTTGTCTGCATCCTGAGCTGGTGTGATGTTGTACGCGCCCAAATGAGGTAGGACAATTCTTCGTAGGAACTCGGTACCGGCTTCTTCGTCGCTCGTGTCTTCTGGAATCTGCAGTACGACCTTGAACTTCTGTCCTAGGTATGCCCGCGTCTTCGCTTTCGAGTGCAACCCATAAACCTTGTATGTTCGGAGCAGCAATTCCACTCTATCAGTTACAAATTGCTTCTCTGCAAGACCGTCTGAGCCAGCTGCACCAACCAGACCCTCGAAAATCTCCCGATCGTTGGTTTCTACTAGCGCTTTGAGCACCATCATGACTGGCACAAGATATTCGGCCTTCCTCCAGGAAAATCGCAGATTGACGTTACCGTCACTCAGATAGTGGAGACCGTTCGTTTGCGAGGTCTGGTCGGGTCGCATAGAGCGGATGAGGATACCATAGTGGGTGTAGCCGGGGCCACGGTTGGCAAAAGCGCTACGCTTGATGGCCATGGGGTAGTTTCGCCTGTTTACTTGCAGCATGCGTACGATTTTCTCGATACCATTGACTATGAAGTATCCGCCAAGTTCCTCGCTCTCTTCCTTTGCTTTGACAAGCTGGTCTGGGCTCATGTTTTCGAGGTGGCACCTGTTTGACTAAGACACGGAAGTTAGCATACCTTTCTACCCTTCTCCGATGCTGTGCGCGCAGACCAACGGGGTGGGCTAAGGGTCTGACTTACCCTTAACATAATGGGGACGGTGCCCAGATCGAACACCTCCTCTCGCCAATCGCCATTGTTGACCTTCCATTCGATACGAGCGCGCATCTTGCCACGGTAGGTGGCATGGCGTTCTCTGCACTCTGCAGGCAGGATGTTGCGGTTCTTCAACGCAACCTTGTTCGTAGGCGGCAAGACTGCCTTGTCGAGGAAGACATCCTGAATGCGCACAGAGAGTCTGTTTCGCTGGCCGATTTCTTCAGGCTGTGCGTATGGGTCGCCATCGAGGAAGACCTTGGTGCCAATGTCCTTGAGGCCCTCCTCAAGCTGTCCGCCGGGGGAGAAGATGGCATTGAAGGAATTGATGTGGGGGTCGACAGCGGCGGCGAGCGTGGGATAGGCCGTCTTATCCTTGGGGGGGTTTGCGAAGAGCTGGTGACGGCGTTTGGTGTCGTATGCAGTAGTCCATGGCTGCTGGTGCGCCTTGTTCGCTGCGGCAGGCGCCATGGCGGTTGGCGAGGCAGGCGCAGATTATTCGCCCACAAAGCAGCGAAACAAAAGAAACGAGTCTGGCGCAGCTTACGACGGGACACACGGGGGCATGTCCGTCACAGGGCGTGGGATTGGGTTGTGGGTGTTGCAGTGGGAAGCTTGAAGCAAATGCGCGAGGCCTACGGGCAAAACATTTCTTGAACATTTTCTGCGGGCCCGCCGCCATAGCGCTGCTCCATCATTGGCCCGTGCCTCATGTCACCTGCGCGGCGGCTCGATGCAGCACACCCACCACGCCCGCTCTCGTTCCTAGCTTTTCCCTGGCGGCGGCACAGCCCTCGCCCTTCATCTTCCTTCTCCATTGCTGCGTGTCTTTACTTGCCAAGTGCGTGTATGGGGCCTGCTCAATTCTGCATTGTTGCTACTTAGTCTATACGGCGCGGACGCCTTACTACCTCTATTCCACAAAGACCCCGCAGCGCCTCGCTAGGATCAAGCTTCGCAGACCTCCAGCTGCCATCCATCACTCACCAGCACTTGCCCACCCCAACAACAACCTCGACCCAGCCCGCAAATCACCTACATGGTAGCCATGGCGAATCTGTTTCGACGCATCTACGACTGGCTGCTCCGGCTGTTCTGGTCCGTCTTCCTATTCTCCTCTTCGTCTTCTTCTCCAACATCATCATCTCACGCACTGGCCTTGGTGCCTGATGCGCCATTTGATATCTCACCTCCTTCCTTATTTTGCCCACGACAAAAATCAAAATCTCTCCCCCAACAAGGGCCCGACATGGACGCTGACCGTATGCACTGTGCAGGGCCACCGAGATGGACATCACTATGATCGGCTTGCAGAATGCTGGCAAGACGTCGCTACTCAGAGTTCTGGCGGTGAGTCTCTTTCCTGATGCGGCAATGACCGTGCTGCATCATCCATCTCTCTGCCTTGAACGCGAGCTGACCGACCGTTGTCTAGGGAGGAGAATTTACTGTCGAGTACGTCAACATCATGGTCCATGTTGCGCAGACTGGCGGCGACAGTGTTGCATCACTGTCTCGATTCTGCTGCTTCGCGCAACCATGACACCCATAGTAGGGGGTCCAAGCGCTAATCTAGGGCAGCTCCATCCCTACCGTTGGCTTCAACATGAAGCGCGTCCAGAAAGGTCATGTAACCTTGAAGTGGTGAGTACTCCATATAGCCCTGGTCACGCATGTCCGTCCTCTGGCTGCGCCAAGCCATTTTGGGCCAGCCTTGCGGGGTGCCGGCAATCTACGCAGTCAAGGCACGTCTGCTGACCTACGGACTACAGTTGGGATCTTGGGGGCCAACCTAGGTTTCGTTCCATGTGGGAGCGATATTGCCGCGGTGTAAATGCTATCGTGTAAGGATGCGTCGCATGTGCTTCAAGGCCGTCGCTTATCGTCCCAGATTCATCGTCGATTCAGCCGATAAGGAGGCTCTGCCAGTTGCCCGTGAAGAACTCAACCTTCTCTTGGAGAAGCCTGCACTCGAAGGCATTCCCCTCCTCGTTCTAGGGAACAAGTCTGACCTGCCCAACAAGATGTCGGTCGACGAACTCATCGATGCCCTGAACCTCAAGGCAGTGTCGCATCGTGAGGTGAGCTGCTACGGCATCAGCGCAAAGGAAGAAACCAACCTCGATGCTGTTCTTCAGTGGTTGATTGCCCGTGCTAGCAAATAGCTTACGATTCGACTTTGGGTAGGTGGTAACGTGACCGGCAAGGTCTGCTTCACGTGCTGCTCGTTGGCAACGTTTGGGATGCGGTTTGGTGTTGCGCGACTTTGCGTTTTTCATGACGCTGATGTGCCTATGTTCTCACGAATAACGGCTGTCAGCATTTCACGACATACTTAATGATTCTTACGACGCGATGGAAGAAAAGACGGCAGATCGCTCTGCAGGCTAGCGATGGCCATTTCCAGATTCCTCGACTCAAGCACGTTTTTTCTTCCCTTCAACAATATTCATACGACCGTTACGAGTAGCTTACGCAGGCTTTCTACGACATTTTGAGGTTTTTGTGGTAACAGCACAGCGATTTTCGAAGCCTCGCAGTATATCTCTTGCTTTTCAAGCGTCTCATGTATTTCATAGTCGGAAGCGCATTGGTGAAGGCCAGGACGACAGGAAGAATGGGCCCAACTACTGAGGAACAGGCTTAAAGTCGCTTGGTAGAGAGGACCAGATCATTACACTTCGTATAATTGGTAGCCTCGTATCCTTTCAGAAAAGTGGCGTTTGGTGTGCTCGTGACTTGCTTGGGTGGCTTGCTGTCTTTGACTCTCACGAGAGCGGACGATGGAATGGTGAAAAGTTGCAAGAAGCGCCGTTGGTCACCTTTCGTCGCTGGCCAAAAAGTCGCGACTACAGGATCCTCCAATGCTTCTGCTACTGCGTCATTCCAACGCGCAACTCTCGATTCGTGAAGTTGGTTCCTCGTGTCGCACAGTGCACTGGCGGATCCGCGATTCAGTAGGGAGAGGAAGCACCTTCACCCCTCTTCTTAACAAGCAACAGGCGCAATCGCAATCGCAACGACAGAAAAGCAAAGAAGGCTGCCAACGACAGAGAGGAGAAGAGAGAAAGGAAGAAAGAGAAACGACGCCAGCGCAAAAAATCCAAGCGACAGCTAACAAGCTAATCATTCGCATACGACCGCGCGGAAACCACGCTGGCAGTGGGACCCAAAAACCATGCCTTTTGAACATTGAACAACTCATCGCGCATTAGCGCCATCCCAGGGAATCTGGAGCTTGCGCTGTCTCATTGGTCAGGCGAATTGGGACGGGGCGCGCGAAAGGACCCTTGTCTTGCAACGTAGGAATGCTGCTGGAAGGGATAACCGGACCTGACGACTTGGGGTTTGTTGGTGGAAAAGGCGTGGGCGGACGAGCAGGAATTTGCGATTGCGAATGGGAAATGAAGGAAAAGGGATGTGGGGATGCATTGTTATTAGTTGGAGAAGTTTGAGAGGGGCTGTGGCTGTTGTGGCGAGTGGGAGTGTGGCTGGTGAAGTAAGTGGGGTTCTGTAGGGCGAGGTCTATTCTAACTACGACTCTCTTGATCACTTCCATCAGAAAAGCGTGATAATGCAAATATGCTCAGATTTCATCCAACATCAATGGCGTCAAGAGACCGGTGAATGCAACCTTTTGCGATAAGAACGACTCACTAGGTCTCATTTACACAGCAATTGGCCCCCACTTATTTGACTCACCGTCAGAATCCTCACAACCTCACCAGTCTTTCTATCAATATCCGTCAGATATCTCATCGCCTTTTGGACCTCATTTGGCTTGGTTGTCGTGATCTTCTTTGGAGCACCTTGAATGATTGCCAATACCTCGCGCAACCTTGCACCTATACAGCGTCTTGTCTCCTCATATTGGCATTCATGCAACTTGCGAATGATATCGGCGAGTTTCAGACGCATCTTTTCAAGACAGAGTTTCGTTTCTCGCATATAGTCAACATGCGCTTGAACGGAAGCTCGAAATCTGCCCGTCTGTGCTTGAAGCGATTCAACAAGAGATATTGCATTAGTGCATTCGCTGCGCCGTTCACCAAGGCCAGACAGCTCACGCTCCAGTACTCGAATCGATTCTTCATGTTTTGACAGAGATTGAGTCAAGAGTTGCTGCTCTGATTCAAGCCTGTTCACATCCTCGTTTGCCGCACTGACTGCTTGTTAGACATGTTTGCGAGACCAAGTCTGCAGCAGTGACATACCATGCTAAGGCCCCAGCACCTGCTCCAGCCGCCAGTGCTGACCCAATGACGAGTGATGATGGTGGAAATAAGACAGCAGATACAGCAGCGAGTGAAAATCCGACAACAGAACCCTTCGTAGCCATGTCAGTAAGGAAACCAAATCTGACACCAATCAGGCTCGACTTACTGCTGCAAACACCCCTCGAGCACCTTCCGCATTCTCACGTCGATTTATCGTTGTATTCAACGAAGTTGACGTCTCTCGTATCCGATCTGTGGTTTCAATCTCATGTTCGCGCTGTAATCGGATCTGGGCCTCTATGACCTCTTGATCCATATCCAGAGTATCACGGGCTTTGATCGTTTCCCGCGAAACCTTGTCGACAGAATGATGTGAAAAGTGCACAAATTCAGATTTCAAACTTTCTGTCGCTCGTAAGCCAGTCGCAACAGTATCATCAGCGCGGTCGAATTTCCTCTCTACAACTGAAACTTTCGCTTTCAGTTTCCTCGTTTTCTTCTCGACGACGGCAGTTGTTCGGCGGTCGACACCAATCCAGCGAAGAGCGACTTTTAGATTGTCGCTCCGGTGATGCCACTCTACCAAGTGCTTGTCTGCCTTCCTCACGTAAACAATAACTTCGAAAAGGCTGGTCATTGATTCTTCTATAGAGCGAAGATATTGTTGTGTGTGCAAAGCATCGAGCCTCTCGTGCTCTGTCTGCATATTGTGAAGCTGTTTCTGCAGTTCATCGTGCCGTTTTTTTAGTTCATTCAGTAGGCTGTCGGTGGACATCGCTCAAGATTGAAAAGACAGAATACAATAAATATCATCTGTACAAAGATAAGGAGCTGTTTATGCAAGAGAGGGGACTAGAAAGCCTTATGTTGATGGCGATCCCGTGCGTAAAGAACCTATCACAACCGGTCGTTTAAGCCAGTAAGCGACGTACACTTTTCAAAGTGCTAAAATGCAAGCCACATATGCATTGTGTTTCAGCTGACAAATTTAGTGGCATTTACAGGGGTTTGGAAATGCCGTGTTTGTATTCACATCTCGCCCAATAGAAATAGGAAGGCGTTTCGGCGTTCGCGCCACGTCCTGTCCTTCATCTCAGCCTGATGGCGGGCCTTCTCTATCTCATGGCATAACGAGGTTTTATCTTCAACAACTCTCATCACTTGAACTGAGAAAGCGCAGACTCTGCGCAAAATGGATGGGAATATCACAATCGCAGAAATCACGCAGCAACATGCTCCCATTTTGCTGAGGACTGCAGACCTGATTGATTGCCTTCGAGTATGCACTCAAGTAGCTGCTACACCACAGGCAGCGCGTATCACACTTCCCAATGTCGGGTTCGTGAATCAAATCCCTAGTCATTCATTTTCATACTAACAATGAATTCAGTGGAAACTCTTCATTATTTGCTACCGCACTTTCGACCGTTGCCAATGAAGGTTTGGACGTGCTTGGAGATGCTAGCACTTACTTCCTCGATATACAACTTACAGCACGGTCGATGGGCTCAACCGTAAGCGAAGCAGGGCTGGAAAGAGTCCTTATAATTCTGACAACCTCAAGATTCAACGACTACAGCAATCATTCGGGAAACCAGAGGAAAGAGTAACTCACGAAAGACTCCTAAAGCGCGTCGTAGAAGAAATCGAAAGTTGCACAAAAGGAAGCCAGCATTTGGAGAACCAACTTTCTGCATGGCGAAAGCAAGTTGGGAATTTCCAAACTGCGGTTCAGAGAGCTCAAGGTAAATTCTTGTGCGTTTGATACCTCCGCATCGCAACTAATGCACCAAAAAGCGCAGCTAGGAAATGACGCAGAAAACATGGAAGATGAGATTGGGACACTTGATGATGGGGTAGTCAACGAGAACAAGCAGCTTGAGCGCATCCTCGTGAAAGAAGCAGAAGCAAAAAAGGCGTATGAGGATGCTAAGAGAAAGAAAGCAAACCTCCAATATGACATTGCACTTCCAAAACGTAAGTTTCAAGAGGTCTCCAGACATACTAAGAGAACTGACTTTTACAGAATTGTCCACCCTCGAGCTTGCATACCAGGTGGGCAGATTTAGCTGGTGCTGGTTCTGGTCTCGCAACACTTCGCAGGACCTCAGGGCTGCGCAGGAGGAGGTTGAGCGCCGTCGTCAAGCAGCCGAAGCGTACGAAGTGCGAATCGCAGAGGCTCAGGTACAATTGACAAAGATGAACGACAAAGTGTTTGAGCTCGTGAGTTGCACCTTTGCCCATTGTTGCGTTGGATGCTAAACAAATTCTGCAGGAAAAATACAAGAGAGGATTGGCAGACACGCTGCAAGCAGTATGCATACTCTCGGATAATATCCGTAATTTGGTCGTTGAGTTCGCAAGAATGGGGCCATATGTCAAACAACTTACCAAGAGGAGCGCGGATACTGGAGCAATGTCAAATGACTATGCGAATGAAGCTGCCCCAGTATCTGAAATCAAGGTAATGCGCTTTCCATCATATCAATAATCTTTGTACACTGACATTCACGCAGTTATTCGTCAGCGACATGCACGAAATGGGCCAATTCGCCTTGACAGTAGAGCACATGGCATGGGTGTACGGCACACTGATCGAGCGCGTTCTAATAGGCGGAATCAATGATTGCAATGCAAAATCTACCGACGATGATTTTGGGGGCCGACTCTCAACCATGAAACTGGGCGAAGATAGGCCACAAAACGACAGTGTGTGTTCGCTACTTCTTACTGATGTGAGTATATGTTAATGGCCGGATAACCTTCCCGCATGTCTGACTAAAATTAGGTGGATGCAAGCTACAGCCAGAAGGAGAAGGCTTTGCAGCTCTCGCACGGCAGGATATTGGCGGCGATGGACAAGGCGGCTCAGCCGAAGAGAAGAAGCAAGTTTTCCTTCAGAAGATAGATGTAAGATGGCTTAAAGTGGAGGTATAAGGGCAAAGTTGCCATATTTGAAATATACACGCCAATTTTTGTAAATATGCGTAAAGCATATGCGTTCGTGTTGTCTATTCATCCTTCATGAGAACATAAGCTGCACTACTTCGTAAGGACAATTGATCGTCGCGCTGCATTCGAACTGCCGCTCGCGTAGTTGTCGCAGCCACCAACGCCGAAAATACGTTGGACTCAAATACGGGCCAGGATCCAGGCTAACCCAAATACGCCATTCGCTTCAGCCTGTTGGTTCAAGTGGGCTCATACTTTCGCAGTTCGTCTTGGCAATGAAATGGCCCGACAAGGCTGAGGACCAGGAGCTTATTCGAGAACATCTACGGTCAAACGATTACCCAGGTCAATGAGACCATAAAGGTCTGTTCTCTTAAGAATATGTCCTATCTTAGTAATCATGGTTGTTTGTATACTCTCTCTAGTCCAGATGGCAACGCCGACAACCCCACCTTCGAGTAAGTTTAACTTCCCAAAGCGTGCTCCACAGATGTAGTCCCTCATTTGGAATAGTATCGTCGCTCTACATGGTATAGGCGGCTCATGGAGACAAACATGGAGTGCTTCAAGCTTTTACTGCTGGCTTTCTCAAACGCTGCCCTTGCATTTTGGCTCGAGTCGCGTGCTCTCAATTGACTATCCGCGATTACTCCAGGACTTGGCAGCCACCCCAGTAGATATCCAAGGCTTGATTCTGGACTTGATTCAAGAACGTTCGTCATCTGGACGCTCCAATATTCCAATCATTTTCATTGGGCATAGCTTTGGTGGTACATTGCTTAAGCAATTGTATGTCGCTACACATCCTTCCAATTCAACAAGAGAGGAGTACTATACTCTGCATCATCTCATTCGCGGATATGTTTACTTGGGCACACCGCATAAGGATCTATATGTCGACGATGTTTCGAAATTATGGCGAGCTATTGCAGCTAAAAGCCAAATAGCTTCAAATTCTACCATGCTTCAACAAGCGTTATCGTCCTTGTCAAGAATCAATCATGAGTTTCGCCGGCTGGGTGGAGAAGATGTACCCAGCCTTTGTTTCTATGAAACAGTCAAAACATATGTTGGTTTGCAACAACGATTCATCGTTAGTAAAGAGGAGGCAAGTATTCCTTCTCAATCGGAGCCTATACCCATCGACCGAAGACATCAAGAATTGGGTCTGTTTCGAGATGAAAACGATACAAGTTTCGTGCGATTTCTGGGGCCATTCCAGACGCTCATGTCAATCGCGCAAGAACCCGTTCTTCGCCAACAAGGCGTTACTGCTCGCAAACTGCGCTTACTCTCACTGGATGGCGGCGGTGTCAAAGGCCTCTTCTCCATCCTCGTACTCGACCGACTGATGGACGAGGTCCAAAAAATCGAAGGAACCACATCTACCCGTAAACGCCCCTGCGATTACTTCGACCTCATCGGCGGCACAAGCACAGGCGGTCTCCTAGCCATCATGCTCGGACGACTAGAAATGGACACAAAAGACTGTATCCGCACCTACCGCTCTCTCGCCCAAACAATCTTCGGCCGCAGCCCCTGGCTAGACCTCCTCCAGCCCCTCCCATCCATCACCAGCGCCCTCTTCAACATCCCCTGGTACTCCGGCGAAAAGCTCCAACAATGCATCCGCCAAACCGTCCACGACAACCTCCCCACCCCCGAGAAACAACACCTCACCGCCCAAGGCCTCCCCCTGCAAGACGCCCTCCTAATCCCTCACTCCCACCCCACCCCCTCCCGCATCTTCGTCTGCGCCGTCCCCAGCGGCGCCCACAAAGCCCAACGCCTCCGCTCCTACCGCTCCCTCAACCCCTCCGCGCCAAACACCTCCTCCTACACCATCTGGCAAGCCGCCCGCGCCACCTCCGCTGCACCCATGTACTTCCCACGCACACACATCGGGACTCAAACGTTCTTTGATGGCGGCTTGGACTCCAACAACCCCGTCATCGAAACCATTGAAGAAGCGCGCGAGGAGTTTCCCAATTCACATATCGAGACGCTGGTTAGTATTGGCACGGGGATGGCGGCGAGGGCGCCGGATCCGCATGGGGCGCTGGATGTGGTGAGGCATTTTATTCATAGGGCGACGAATACCGAGGCGCAGCATAGGCGGGTGTTGAGTGAGGCTGCGTTTAGGGATGTGGTGCCTGGGTATTTCCGGTTGCAAGGGGAGGCGGAGTTGGGTGCGATTGATCTTGCTGGGTATGATAGGTTGGATGAGATTGAGAGGTTGGCGGAGGGGTATTTGAGGTCTGAGGAGGGGGTGCAGATGGTGGGGAATTGTGCGGCGAGGTTGGCTAGAAGTGGTGGGGGTGGGTGAGTTCGTATTTGTTATATTGCTGTTTGGGTGGTGGGGACGGAGATTACTATTTGTAGGGTAAGACTTGTGTAAAGGTATACATGCGCTTGGACGGATTGAGTATCGCGTGTGGAGTATAATGGGACTACACAAGTTGCAATTATTTACGAATCTAAAAGATAGACTATTTATATACTTCTTCATGACAGTGTAAACCATCGTGTGATATTCATAATCGCCCGTCCTATGTTCCTTCCCGCCTTCATCTTATCAACAGTCCTTCCTGCTCTCCATCTTTTCACGGCTACTTCTCCTCATACCCTTACAATGGAATACTCAAAGTAGTGAAGTAGTAAGGATTCTGAGGGTCATAAGGGTACTTCCTGACAACTACGTCGCCCTTGTACTGCCACAAATCAGTGAATTGAGGCTTGTAATCTAGACCGCAAGTCTGATTGGACGCCGCAAATGAGATGACTTGTGAGGTGTTGCCGTTGGAGTAATTGATGCGAACCATGTTGACAGTCTCTACGCTGGGATTGCCTTCAAGGTAGTTGACTGGAGCAAATTTGATACCCGAATGTGCTGTGGTGAAGACCGTCATGGGCAAGTCATTCTGTTGATGTTAGTACCAATTTCCATCAGCCCGAAAAATGGGGGTAACATACCGTATTGGGAACGTGGTGCATTGCAAGGTTGATCCATAGAACAAGATCTTCCTTACGGATGGACTCGCCGTCGAAAAAGTCATTGAAGTTTATAGGTGGGTTGGCCTTGTCCATGGTGTTGAAAATATTAGCGCTTCGGGGCTCGCTATCTTTGGCTTTGGAGAATGATAGATCTGTTTCTGCCCATCGTGCCGAATTCTTCAGCACGTTTGAATCTTTGATGGTCAAATGGCCGGTGGCTGCTGAGGGCATCACTCGGAAGCCTCGGTTCTCTCCGAACCTGTTCTTCTGATCTTCGTTGACAATGAGAACTTCCTGTGCACCGCTAGCCCAGTCAAATCGGCCCTCGTCTTCAGTCTCTAGATACCTGCGTTCTAGCTTCATTGTGTTGTACTCTACGCCCTTGGACCATGGATAAGTGGTTTTGAATGGAACTTGGTCCATGAGTTGGACAGAATTGTTCGTGCCAAGAATGTCGAAATCGGCCTTAAAGTTGATGACGTGGTCATGGAGGGAGCCTGACAGCTGATCGTGAATCTTGAATCCATAATCTTCGTTCTTTGCATAGAATGCAGACTGGATGTAACCAGATGCGCGAACTTCAACACCCATAGAACCATCCATGAAGAAAGTGTAGGTGAACATGTAATCGTAGTTACCGATGGTCGATACAGACCTGACTGTGAAGTAGACGTTCTTTGTGGATGCAACATACTTGGCGGTGCTGTGTCGTGACATGGGATAGTCGGCATCGTACTCGAATAGACAGATGCTGTTGAGGTGGGTATGTGTGGTCTCTGCGACATAGAAGCTAGAGTTGATGTAGGTTGCGTAGGTAGGGCAGTCGTAACCCTTGAGGAGCTCAAAAGCAAAAGGACCGAAGCCGTACAGACTGTCAAGATATGCCGAGTTGGCTTGAGTCGGATCACTTCCAGCATAATGAGCAAGGGCTTCCTGCATGCCAAGCTCATAGAGAATTCGCTGGCCCTTGTACTTGATGTCATGGAATACCATTCCAGTGTCGTGTTTGAAGCCGAGGTAAAAGCTCCAACCCATCCATTCAACGTACTTATTCTCATTGTCGACAGAGAATCTAGCCCCTTGTGGAGCAACAGTGACAGGAGGGGCCTTGGTATCGTGGGGAAGGATTGAACCACGTTGATCAGTGTGAGCCCATTCTCCATCTACATTTCCCAACAGCTTCTCAAAAGACCCGCTGTAGTATGCCTTGCGGAACTCGTCGGTGCTCTCGTAAAAGATGCCGTTGTAGTACCAGCCCTCAAGGGACCACTTTGCAGGATCACGGCCAGTGACATCTGAGAGGAAGAACAAACCCATTTGCATGTTGGAAATGACATCGAAAACGCCTTCTGGTGTGCTCCAGAACTGATCCCAGCGATAGAAACGACCATCCACTTCGAAAGGTGGGTCGATTCCCCAGGTGATGAGGGTGTCATTTTTGGAGCCTGTCATAGACCTGTTCCAAAGGTCCATGGTTATGTCCTTTACTTCGGCGCCAATTTTGTTCAGCCAGTCCTCTTTGATAAGGTCCACATCAGGTACAAGGTTGCGTACTCGGCCGCCCGTCTTTCGCGTCCAGTAGAAGTCTAGTGGCTCCCAGGAGGTAGAACCATTTACCAATGGCAAGGGGCCCACTCGAATTTCTTGGAAGTATGGCTGCTCGGTCGCACGAACATCAATAACTGCCCTTGCCCATCGTGTGGGAGTCGTTGAATTGTCAGAATCCATGTAAGCCAGCGCATCTGTTTTGTTTGGCGTCAAGAGCTCCACAGTAACACTAAGTAGTTACGTTAGAAAAGAACTTGCTTTGGGGACCTGGAGTTATCATAGCACGACTTACATAGTATTGTCCCAGTTCGTTGCATTTTCAGACTGTGTCAAGTTGAACTCTGGCTGTGAAAAGAGCCATGCAACTACGCTGGATGCTTCTGGGCCGGACAGACCACCCCAAATATTCTTCTTTGGAGCAGTTGTATCTTGCGCATTTTGAATAACACAGTCCTGGGGATCCTCGGTGGTGTTCAGTGCCCTCCTTGTAACTTCAGAGGTGAAATATTTTCTGCCTCGAGTTCTGGCATACTGTTCTACCCAAGGTGCTTTGGGTAGAGCTTTAGGTAGAGCATCAGCAACGCTGGATAACAGCGAAAGGGACAAAAGAACCAAAGACGACGAAGGAGTCTTCATGATGAATGTGCTCCTAGCTTTGCGAGTCGTGCTTGAGATGATTCACAAAGTTGGAGTTGTACCTCCATATTTATATTCACTCAGACCATGAAAGCATACTCACAAACAAATTTCTAGATTGAGCTCGCGAACCCCTAGAAACTTTTACTTCTCCTCTTTGGTGATAGTTTCTTGTGCACAACCCAGGCGTTCACTTTGCTCCTTTACGTAAATGAGATATAGTCCGATGCTGTACAAGATAGCCGGCAGCGGCTCCCCATGTCTCCTCGTGGGTCACCATATTGTCTGCAAGGTTACGGCCGAGCTTGCAAGTAACCCGACTCGTTGATACAACGATATCGGAGTGCGCGGAATGACGAGGCGGGAAGTTATCTTTTGCATCGAGTTTGGGTCAAAAAGCTGTTGGATGCTTCAGCTGGATCACCATATGTGGAGTGCTGTGCGTGTTCGCTTGTTCGAATGTTGTTGTAGAGCCAGTGTAGGTCGCAATTGGTGAGAATGCAGCCTTGCATTCTGGTAGTGCTTAGCCGAGCAAGCCACAACCCTAGTCTAAGATTACGGAGACTTTCTTATCCATAATAAGACCGAGAAAGCCTTGAACAAAGGATGGCATTCAGTCAGGCCTCTGCAAGGCGATGAAACAGATGGAAATAAAAATTGTACAAGCTTGTTGTGTGCAGGGCATGGGTTTTGATAAAAGATAGACTAGTACTTCCGTTTCAAGCGTTTAAAGAGAGAACCGCATTGGCGCTAGTAGGACCGACTGCCATGTGGCTTTGGAATCGACCTGTAGAACACACAAACTTTGTTATCATGATAGGCATCGCCGGCGTAGCGTAACAGCGTTCCCTGTAATCCCAACTGAATGGTGGGTTTCGGATGGTTCGCCCCGAGCTCTGTGATGGCCTACAGAGGGCGAGATAAACGAACAAGCGGTATACATTAGTCGTCTGATTTGAAATCGAGATATGCCCTGCGATGGAATATCAATACACAAAGTGTGGAGATAGGCCCACCGTGGGGATTGCAGATGGGGGCCGTGGGGCTTCACGAGTCAACCTCTTGATCTCGTGGTATACCTGGGTAGGTATACCAACCTGGAAATATGTCACTGAGTGGACCGGCATTCGTTGTCGAGATGCCGGACTGGGGTACTTGAAAATTTCCCTCATGCTGCTCTGCACGTTGTGCATATTGTGCTCGGAGTGATTGTGGCCAATGGCTGCTCCAGTGATTGCCTGTGAAGGTCTTGTGAGATCATCCCGTGTTTCCCCAACATAACGGTTCGTGGGACATGTTCGTCTAGAGGGTGATAAGCAGGCTGCCGTTATCGTGTGCCTTCGCCGTTGGAATAGTAGATCGTGAACCACTTGTCAAAATCGCGATAACAAAAGTTGGGTTCAACAACGTTCGGGGCGCGGGCCCTTCGGGAGCCGTTGGAGAATCACGTGAGTGCCCAACACGTCGGGCAACCATCCAAGTGCATGGTTTAGCGAAAGAGGGCCCTCAATGTAGTCCACTTACTGCCAAGCAATACATGTACCTGTTCATGCTTACTTAATGGTGGGATGCGGGATATCCCGCACTTAAAGTCATGAACCAAGTCAACCCCAAGTCAACCCCATGGACAATGTTGTATCACTGTATACCCCCAGTCGGTGACAGCGACGACATGATAGAAAGTGGTGCGTTTCTGAGTCTGTCCAGAGTCCAAAACAGACAAAAGTCCGATTTTCGGTCCTTCAGTAGGTGTATACTGTGCCAACGCAGGGTTGCTTCTGCCTCTGGCCAAGCAAAGCTTGCGTAAACCTTCTGTAACCACCGTGAGCTGTTCAAATCAGCGCAGGACTAATGACATCTGTATGTAGGTAATACGAGAGGAATCAACTTTGCATTCGAACTTTACAATCCAGCTCCCTATTTCAACTTACGCCGCATACTCCAACCCAATAGGAACACCAATGTCCTTGGTTTCCTGGTTAAGCACCTTGAGCACGGCCTTCCGCCCACCCCCCGATCCCTGCCATGTCATCTCCACCAGCTTCCCGAACATCTGGCGCCCAGAGCTCTGCATCACGAACCAAACTTTCTGCGTTACTTGATCGCGGAACACAACGAAGCTTTGGATGCTCAATACCTCTTTTGCTCCCGTGAAGTCCGTCTCAAAGAAGATGGTGCTGTTATCAGAATGGATCATGGTTTGGACGGGAACTGCGGGGGTGGACGCAGGTTTCGATGACGGATATTCGGGTAGCCGTGAGAGATCAATGAGCTTGAGTGCAGTAGGAGAAGTATTCCAGCGGCCCTTCTCTGTCCACCAAAGCGAATTGGTTCGGGTTGATGTGTCGCGTACTAGGCGTAATTGGCCAGGCATGTTGAGGCCCGTCACGAGGACCTCTTCATCCCCAGAAGAGTTCAGGGGTGCGCGACGAATGCTGCCACTGTCGTCACCCCGGCTTGCACTCCAGTACAGCCAACCTTTCTCCTCGTCGACAAGGAGCCCATCAGCAAAGCTATTTGCTGGTGTGTAGCTGGATATGATATTGTAGTCGACGCCTTGAGATACGTTCCTCACAAGTTGGACGTTGTTCCCGTCCAAGTCTGCCTTCTTGATCAATCCATCATAACGCGTGCTGAAATATACTTTCTCTTCTTTCTTCGAGATGGTCAGGGCACCTCCATCAGCATCCTCGATTACAACTTCGTGAGCTTCCCCAGGTACTTCGGCGCGAATAATTCCCTGTCCTGTGGTGGAGAAGGCATGTGAAGTTGATGGATCGTATGCAAGTGAGAATGCATTGATGGGTACTACGGGGGCACCAGACTCTGACTCGGGGCCGTACTGTTGCAGGATGGAGGCGTTGGTACCACTGGTTGTCACGCTGCGAAGTGAAGTGCGCCATCGAGTCACAGGGGTGCTGCGGTGGCCTACGCCGTTGTCGAGTATCAGGAGGCGACCAGGCTCAGCTGCGCAAAGCTGGATGAGGGCGAGGAAGATGAATCGTGACAACATCTTGCGTATTTGTCGCGAATGTTGGGTGACTCGGTGTTGGGGCCATCGCTGTACTTGTACGTCGGAAGAATCATCGTTGTGGTAATATGCATGTTTACCAAAACCTTGTTGCTGCAGCTCTTTCCTTTACCTGTACTTTTGAGGGCCAGACCATTGTAATATAAACCTAACGGATTTCTGTCGGTTAAGATCAGGTCGTATCCAACTATGTTATTTGAGATCACATCTGACCCATGGCTAAACCGATACTAGAATTGGCAGTTGCTCGTTACATGATGTGCAGTGGCTATTGTTCGTTTGAGAATCGATTTTATTAATGTATATTGCTGTAGCAGTTATCCGATGCAAGGCAACCAGCGGGCCGGACCTAGGTTATGCATTTGCAGCCTGAAAATTAATTGGACATTACCAGTTGCCACATACGGCCAGGACAGTCTGCAATGCAAACTTCAAAGGGAGACGTGCATTTGACCAGCGGTATTTTGGCATTCCTTGAACGAGTCTGGATTGTGAGCTTTGTAACGCAGAGTTAAGGTTCGTTCGGAACAATAAGCCTCATCATCCGGGAAAGTGCTGGTCTGTCTCTTTTTTAAGCCATGGTGGTTGTTCGCTCGTGACATGGACAAAGTGTTTGGAGGTCACTTGGCCGCAAACGATTGCGCGTCGGTTCAGTCGTTGCTTACCTGGTCCGTGCGCGGCTTATACATAGCTGCTGACATGTGCGTGGTGCGTGAATACAACCATGGAATACATACCTCAAGACATGATCGAGCAATTTGATATCTTGTTGCATGCTGGGCAGAGTGAAGTCGTCATCGACAGATATATCATTCCCTCATTCATCAGCATCGGTGACCGAGTGCAACGCGCGGGAAAATCGCACGATGAGCCACGAAGCTTCTATGGCTTACGATCACGCTCACCTAGGACCATGGTGACCACGTCTCTCGCCAGCAGTTCGACCATAGTTCAAAGCTTTTCCAGTCGAACCATCCAATGGTATACGAGCAGGCGTCGTCACTAACTGGTCGCAGCCAGGTCGCAGCGATTCCGTGTTTGCCGGCTCCGGGCTGGGAGAATAGGCGGGCTGGCTTGGCTGTGGCTGTACATGTCTCGTCATTCCTCTTAAGCCAAGTGGGTGCCGTCATCACCCTAGCCATCCCATCTTGATTCTCTACTTTGTCCTCTCACCATTGCATATCGCCCGCCCTAACACGCTTAGTTGCGACACCATCAAGGATTCTTGTTTTGCGCACTTCAACGCCAAGATGATTCTTCCCCGGCAGTACTATGGCGAGTAAGTCTTCTTCTGTGGCTGAGTTTGCGGTCCCGTTTGCGGTTGCCGCATACTTGAAGCGTACCCACCCCTGCACACTACAGGTAAAACGTCATACATAGCGTTGCTACTTCCTGTTGTTGCCATTGTTCTTTAGCTCCTCGACCTTTACACCCAACACTCTCATATCACAAAATCAAACATCATCTAATACGCAATGGCTAGGTGCTACGTCGACAACTTTGGCAGAACACGCTGCTACCGAAGCGCGTGGGATTCTTGGATTCGCTGGGTTGTTCTCGCAGTGATCGTTGTCGGATTTTTCCTCCTCTTTGTCCTTTGCAGGTGAGTTTGACTTCAAATCTTCAATACATGGCATATACTAACAACATTTACAGCTGCATCACCGCACGTCGTCGTCGCAAGGCAGGTCGCCAACCCTTCTACGGTACTGGATGGGCCGCAAGACCGGGTAACAACACGCAACAACCATACTACAACAACAACAACTACCACCAGCCCGCTCCCCCATACTCTGCCCAACCCAACTCGAACGCAGGCTACTATGGCGGTGGCGCAAACCAAGGGTACTACGGCCAACAAAATGGCGTCGAATTGCAACAACCTCAACCTGCATATAGCGGTGGTCAGTACCAGCCTCCTCCAGGCCCACCACCAGGCAAGGGCGACGGCATCGTGCGATAAATCACATACGCAATGGCGGCTATGTCGGTGACGACGAAACGCGGAACGCGATCAGAAAGTTACGTGCTTTGCCATGAAACAAGCATTGAAACCGGAACTGGCGTTTGAGTCTTTCGGATCTCGGGTGGTATGAGTGCGCATATTTGTTTTTGGCATCAATGTCTCCGTTTGGATAGATACCTCTTGAAGTTATTTGATATTATTGGGTTTCTTGTACACATTTTTCACACTTTCCTGGGTGGTATTTTCTGTAAACGTAGTCTGTAATCGAAACAGTTCCACCAAGGATCTTAACTGCCCTGATTGGATGTATCTTACATCCAGCATTCAAATAGTGATGTCATGGATCAGTTCTCGACCTGCCAACTATTCGACAAAAGATCTTCAACATGCAGTAGAGAATATTCACGATTTAGAATTAACTACCATACTAACATTCCTACTACATAACCTACATACTCTCTCATTCAGCATGACACACACCTCAATAACTCATAACTCCCGCCAATCGCATACTTCTTGTATGATTCGTTCAAAAGTATATCCATTCCTACTTTTCATTCTTACAAAAACAAGAGGAATTCAGAACCCATACAGAAACCACCTGAAGCTTAATCCATCATCAACCCAAACAAATATTACGCCATCCTCCTGTAACACACCCAACAATGCTTGGGAAGAAAAAAAGTACAAGTGGACTGGATTCACTTGCTCGAAATCTAATCAATACACAACCGCCATGGCAGAATAGCCTCGTCTTGTGAAAGAAGACTAAAAGTCCGTTTTACCACCCATGACTTTAGCTGCGTTGACTGCCTTCATCTTGTCTACCCATCCAGCAGCAGGGACAACCTTGCGGACAGTGCGGACTTCGTCAGATGCATAGCCAGGGATACGAATGTTGTAGTTGCGTTCAAGGACAAGTTGGAGATCGCGAATATCTAGCTGTGATGATTCGCGCAGCTTGCTAAGCTTGCATGCATTGCTGATGACGTTGTCGACAAAGTCGTCTGCGAGTTGCATGACCGCCTGGACTTGTTAGTACATTAGACACAACTAGTGATATGTATTGCTTACTTCTTCGACTTCTGGAGTGAGCGCCTCGTCTGATCCACCTGTAACTTGTCGAACAAGCTCATCCAGCTTTCGCTTACTGAGAACGCGATCGCCCTCGCCTTCAAGTTGGAAGGGTGGTGGCCGAGGAATGACCGGTTGACCCATGGGCCCAGGTGCGCCATTTGTAGGTCCACTCATCGTTGGCCGTGCTTGACCCATATGAACCGGTGCGGGAGAAGCAACGTTGAGGTGTCGTGGGATCGGCATCTTGGGATTATTGAGTTGCTCGCGCTCACGGCTTCCAAAGTTGCCTTGCCCGCCTTGCTGCAGAGGCGTATTCGTACGCTGCGGGTCTGTGTAGGATCGATTTGCGGCACTGACAGCTGCTTGGTGAGATAGAGGTACCGGTGGCCCTCCAGGCACGTTGGACGTTGCAGACTGCGGATGGGGCGAGCCGCTTTGTTGATGCTGGTGTGCGTTTGCCTGATGTGGATTGATTTGAGGACGGACCTGCTGCTGCAATTGCGGCTGCTGGCCGGGTTGCGCGAATTGCGGTACCTGGCCGGGCGGCATTGATTGTGAATGAGGCACTGGCGGGGGACGGGGTTGCTGTTGCTGCTGGAGTGAAGGCGGCATTTGTGCGTTCTGCACGTTCTGCGGTTGTTGCTGCGGGTTTCCTGCCTGCATATTGAACTGCGCGGGCGGTTGCTGCTGCTGCTGTGCTTGCCCTCCCTCGACCTTGATCTGAGGCTCGTCCTTAATTTGAGATTGCGCGGGTAGGTTTGGTTGCGCCATCTGCTGTTGATTTTGCTGCTGCTGTTGTTGCTGCGGCTGCGGTTGTTGCTGTTGTGGTGGCGCTTGGGCCTGTCCTTGGTTTTGTTGTCCTTGAGCCTGTTGCTTTCTATCGCGCTCGTCCTTCCACTGCTTCTGGAGCTTCCTGAACTTGTCAAGCTGGTCCTTCATCTGCGCATGCTCTTTCTCGACGCGCATCTTCATATTCAGCAGATCTTGCGGGGGTTCCTGACCTGCTTTTTGTCGCTCCTCAATTTGTTGCTGAATTTTCCTTCTGTTATCCGAAAAGGTCGCTTGCTTGGCCAGCATATTAAGATACCCATTCCTGTAATCCTTCATTTTTGCGTCATATTCGGGAGTACCCTGGGTAGGTCCATTCGGTGGCAGCTGGATAGGGAACTCTTGTACATGCTTAATGATAGCAGGGTCGATATTCGGGTGGCTGCTCGCTGCTGGTGGTCGCGACTGGTTGGCGCCTTGTAAAGCTGGCTGTTGCCCTTGTTGTTGCTGTGGCTGCTGTTGGGGCATAGAGACCCCTTCTGCGCCTCGCTGGAGGGACTGTTGCTGTTCCTGCTTGATCTGTGGCTGATTCTGTTGTGTAGGTTGGGATCCCTGGCTCGACTGGCCTTGGTTACCCTGTTGCTGCTGCTGCTGTTGTTGCTTCATCTTCTGGCGATATTGCCGTTCCCTGAATATAAATTTAGAAGACCATTCTGATAGCTTCTGGCGAGCTGTGGTATGCTCTGCGCTTCCTACAGGGTGTTGCTGTGTCATGTTCCAGAAGTTGAGCATGACGAGGCGGTACTTCTGCTTTTCGTCGTCGGGCAAACATTGTAGCTTCAAGATATCGTCGGCTCGCAGTAGTTGCTGCTGTTGCTGCTGTGGTTGCTGGCCGGCGCCTGCTTGTTGCTGAGGCTGCGAATCGCTCATCTTGACCTTGAGGTATGTCAGACCTCCGAGGGACAATGAACAAGGAGGTGTCGCGCGAGCTGATCAAAGGAGCAGGAGGATGTGTATGAGCTGTAGCGTTTGTTAGTGACCAGAGGCGTGTTACCAACACGAGTGGATGGAAGAGAATTCGAGCGAAGAAGTGGATGATTGATGGATGGGTAAAGCGCGACTGAGTCTGGCGCATTGAACGATGCCCCATGTTCTGGGTTGGCGCCCGTGCATCTAGCAGGCTTCAACCAATGGTACGATGTTACAACAACTTCGAGGTAGCTATCGAAAATTGAATTATTCTCTGGGAAACATGACCACAGATGACCGAAGAGTCGTCCATTCATCTCAGGCTGCTAAATATTTGACTCTTTAACTACCTCAAGTGCTCGTTGCTTAGCATTTCTGACCTCCCATTCGAACTCTTTCAAAGCGCGAATCTCGCTACCAATGAATAAGAAGCCCATAAGCCCATCGATTACACCCACACTCATCCCAAGTGTGCTCAAGAGCATCAAGATGAAAGCAACGTAATTATGCGGCGACCACCAAACACCTATCAGGCATCCAATAGACATGGAAAGGTGGAAGTAGAAATGTCCTATCCGTAACTTGCGCTGTATCCGTTCTCGTTGTTGGTACTTTAGTATCGTGGCAATGATTTCATCGTATGTTTCGATTGGTAAGTACCTCTCAGCGACCTCAGACTGTGCAAGTTGTGAAGTCGGCAGCGCAGCGGCATTTCTAATCAAGGTCGCTTCAACAGAGAAATGATCGCTGAGTGAACAATGTAAAGTCGGATGCCGCATTGCCATACCAACTTTGACATCGTCCAAGTGCCATTCTGCTACTTGTTCCCCATTCTCAGAATGATATGATCTTCCACTGCCGAAGAAGATATAGTCTAAGCGTTTCGCGTTGGGGTCTGGTACGGCAGGATCGATCTGCACATTCTCACCTTTCGCGAGTCTCTTCTTATGTGCTTGGTTCCATCGCCATGTATTCAGCTCGCTGTCACACGTTGCTCCGTTTTTGGTCAAGTTGAATTCAGCAGTTGGCATTGGGACGCCTCGAAGCTGCTCGACTTTATCTCGAGTAGAGCCGATCGAGGAATCTGGGTGAACGATGCGCCATACGTCTTGAACAGGCGAATGTGTTTCTATTATACGATGCGCAAGGGACAACGGTATCATGTTGAAGTCGCCCAGTCCGATGACGAGATGCCCACGTTCGGAGGCTGCGCGCATGAGTTTAGTTATCTCCCAGGCTTGTGCCGTTCGGTGGCAGAGGTAGGAATCGTGGGGCTCGCTTTCGTAGGGTGCATGAAGCTACACATATTAGGGACGCAGTAATGAACGAGTTCAAGATCGTCCTACATGAGTACAAAACACTTCAGCGACGTCTTTCGGACGTGGACCTATGCGGATTCTTGCACAAGCAACTCCTTTGCCGACGAACCAGTCTCCACGGTAAAATGCAGCTGGCCGCCCATTCAGAGGGTACGGTACCATGTTGCTCTCCTCGATTGGCCATCGTGAGAGAATCACCAGGCCTCCACCGAATATGCCACTGTGATAAAACTTTCCATATGGCAGGATATGTCTAGTCTTCTCTCGTATTGCGCTATAATCCTGCTGGGTCCAACACTCTTGTAAGCCAACAATATCTGGCTGAGGACTGGCAGCGGCAATCTGATTTCCAATCTCAGCCAAGCGTTCGTTGCGAAGTTTTGAGATGAACTTGAGACCCCAACAGTTCAAAGAGAGGATCCGCAGATTTTCCGGCAGTTCTGAGGCCATGTCGAAGTTTGCGATTGACATGTACCTGACAATGATGCAACTGGCTGGGGGAATAGTTGGAGCTGTGACAGGGATCAGGGATCCACCGGGTTCACCGCCGACGCGAAAAGCGGCAGTATTTCGACATGTCGTTTGGTCGCGTTTCCCCTTGACGATAATATGAATATATGATTCTAAGCAATGGATGAAACACGTTCAACATCGCCAAAGCGAAGACGAGGCGACCAAGAGGAGGACGATTTCAGTGATGCACCGCCTCGCAAACGCTCTGCATCTCGAACACCACCCAACGATGGCACGCCCACTTATAGAATCGCAGAACGCCCTGCTCGTCGGTACAGCAGAGACGACAGTGAAGACGACCGCCGCTTTCGAGAAAGGCGATACTCTCATTCATCCGCACGCTCTCGGTCACCTTCAGCTTCTCGCTCCACGTCCAGACGCCGTTCCCATTCGTCAGGCGCAACACCTCCCCCACCCAAGCCCACCGAACTACATTACCAAACGGCCCTGATACTACGCGGCCACAAGAAAGCAATCTCAGTCGTCAAATTCTCTCCTGATGGCCGCTACATCGCCTCTGCGTCCAGCGACTGCACCATCAAACTGT
The DNA here is from genome assembly GCA_000498155.1 of Shiraia sp. slf14. Taxonomy (NCBI): domain Eukaryota; kingdom Fungi; phylum Ascomycota; class Dothideomycetes; order Pleosporales; family Shiraiaceae; genus Shiraia; species Shiraia sp. slf14. The sequence goes on from AXZN01000037.1 coordinate 215,524, forward strand.
GGAACGCTTCTACTGGCGCCCTCGAACACACTCTCGAAGGTCATCTCGCCGGCATATCTGCCCTGACATGGTCTCCCGATTCCAAAATCCTCGCATCTGGAAGCGACGACAAGAGTATACGCCTCTGGGACACACATACCGGTCTCCCACATCCCACCCCCCTCCTCGGCCACCACAACTACGTCTACTCAATATGCTTCTCACCTAAGGGCAACATGCTTGTCTCCGGTTCCTACGATGAAGCTGTTTTCCTCTGGGATGTGCGCGCCGCCCGGGTAATGCGCTCCTTGCCCGCACACTCCGATCCAGTTTCAAGCGTCGATTTTGTGCGGGACGGTACACTCATCGTATCCTGCTCACACGATGGGCTGATTCGCGTCTGGGACACGGCCACAGGCCAATGTCTGCGCACTATTGTTCACGAAGACAACGCCCCCGTGACGTGTGTGCGCTTCAGTCCCAATGGGAAATACATCCTAGCTTGGACGCTCGATAATTGCATACGGCTGTGGAATTACATCGAGGGCAAAGGCAAATGCGTCAAAACATACCAGGGCCACGCGAACAAGCAATACAGTCTGGCAGGCGCCTTTGGCACATACGGAGCTTCCCAACCTGGCCCCGAACAATTCGCCTTCATTGCTAGCGGGAGTGAAGACGGGACGATTTTCCTCTGGGACGTGAGTTCCAAGAACGTTTTACAAAAACTAGAAGGACACGGCGATGCAGTATTAAGCGTGGACACACACCCTACCGAAAGAATCATCGCGAGCGCAGGACTAGATCGCACGATCCGCGTATGGAAAGCGAGAGACAAACCTCCTACGCCTTCGGACAATGTAGATGCGGGTGCGAAGAGTCCTCACGTCGAAGAAAACGGTGTCAAGGAATCGCAGATAAACGGCCATGATGCGCATACCCTGCCCCCGAATCCTTTCGCAGATAGCTAAGAAGCGTTCTTCTTTTTCATATAGATACCCCAATTCAAACGATTTCAACACCTCACATTCATCCATTCGTCTTTCCTTTCCTCACGTTGCATGACACAAGACTGCTAATACATTCAAATCTTCATCGCTCTTCGCATTCATTCAACAAATACACAGTATATGTACATTGCCCAGAAAAAAAGAAAAAGAAGTCTAAAAACGACGCCCCCACAACTTAGCACAGCAGCACCTGAGTTTTTGATCGTATCATCAGAAAACAAAAATAGCCGTTGGTCATGATACACAAGTCATTTCCCTTCTCCCTTGCCTGCCGTTACCATACCATGCCATTGCCATGCCATGTTGAAGTATTCTATCTGTATACACATTACTCGTACATGGGTTTTTGGAACGCTTGCTTCGCCCGTTTTGTACTTTTGTGCGCATTTGGTGCTGTGTCGTCTTTTTCGTTTTGTTTTTCAGGGGTTGTTGTAGTGAGGGTGGTGGGTTAAAAAGGGGGTCTTTTTTGTTGTTTATTTCCTTCGCTTCATAACTTTGGTGCACATTTCGATTAAGCCTGCTTTTGCTTCGCTTTCGGGGAAGAAGGATATCGCTTCGATGGCTTTGTCGACGTATTCTTGGGCGAGGGCGCGGGTTTGCTGGAGACCTGTGCTCTTGGAGACGATCTCTCGGGCCTGATTGGTATATAGTTAGCATCGCTGATTACTGAAGTGGTACAGAAATGGAAGAGAATTCACTGACCCTCTGTACATCACCCTCCTGTGAGAACTTCCTGCCTACAAGCTTGCCTAATGATTGATTGTCTTTCCATGCGAAAAGTAGTGGCGCTGTTGCAAGTCCCAATTCCAAATCTGCACCCGCTGGTTTACCCAATTCCTCTCCACTGATCGTATAATCCAACATATCGTCTACAAGTTGAAATGCTAGTCCTAAGTTTTTGCCATATAGGTATGATGCTTCCACAACTTCAGGTGACGATCCGCCTAGGATAGCCGCGGCGCGGCACGACTTTGAAATCAGCGATGCGGACTTGAGATAAGTTTTCTGCAGGTAGTATGATACTGTGTCTTCGGTCCAAGATGGGTTCTTTTCGTCGCGAGCTGTGTTTTTGAGTTGCATGAATTCGCCCTCTACCAAGTTCGCAATGACTGTCGCAAGCAGCTCAGTAACTTCAGGGTCCCGTAATCGTGCAAGCGCTACGGACGCCCTGCCCAGTAGGAAATCTCCAGCCAACACAGCCATTTTGTTTCCAAACTCAATGTTTGCGCTGGGTGCGGAGCGCCGGGAGACAGAGTGGTCGATAACATCGTCGTGAAGGAGTGAGGCAGTGTGAATGAGCTCTGTAATCTCTGCTAATCGGCGCTGGGAGGGTAAGATATCACTATCTGTAGATTTGTATGCGGTATCAAAAGCACGGCTGCTTATGGGTGTGTCGGGGTTCTCATCGGCTAAGATTCGTTCGTCGGTGATGGGTGTGTCTACTCCTGCTCTTCCAACTCCACTGTCCCTTCTCGAGGCTGATGTTCGAGGTGTGAGTGCGGTTGCTCGACTCATGAGTAGGACGAGCATTGGCCGTACATATTTCCCCTCACTTTGTGTGTAATATTTTGCCACAGTATCCAGCGTAGGATGACCTGATCCCAACAACTGCCGTATGTTTCCAGTCAAAAACTTCATCTCTCTTGCAACTGTCTGGAACGGATCCATTTTTATCGGTGCGTCTGGTGGCGGTCGACTCATTACATTCTGCGCAACATTGACAGCCGCAGCCCACGAAGACTGATTTCGCCGCCGAGAAGGGTGCCATACTGCCGAGTTATTGAGGTTCTGCAGGCGTATCGAGGCAGAATGGTAGGGACATGTCGCAAGTCGTTGGGACATTGAGTGGTTTCGCGCAATGCTCATGGAGAGCCTGCTCGTGCTCCCCCTCATATTCTTTGTTTTTCAAAATGTGATTAGGGGTGGGTTGTACGAGAGCAATTGAGGCCCTCTGAGGTGTTGTAGAGTGTGCTACAGGTTTGTGGTAGTGCAAAAAGAGCTATCAAGACTACCCAGTAGGAAGTTTTAGGAAGAAGTAGACGAATAATCATGACGCGCTAGAGCCGGCATGCTGGGACGAACATGAGTCGGCTCTTTTCGGCGCGTCATCTCGCCGCGTCCAGAGCTGTAGCCTCCGACTTCTCACCTTGCAACACCATCTACAGCTATGGTGTTGCTTACCATGACGCCCGGCATTGTCCGGGCGCTGAATAGAGCTGAAGCTTTGTCACCAGACGATTTTGTCAAGCTTCAACGATCGAACGAGCCTGCACTTGCGGAGCCCCAAGCTGGAAACCCTATATCGCACTCCCAATTGATCGATCTCTCGAAGCTCTTGAAGAAGCACCTCGCCTTGAAACCTAAAACTACCCACAGCAGCGACGATGGCGATGTGCCAATGACCCTGGCGACACTCCTGCGCAATACCGCCGTTTATGCCCCTCCCCCGCCTCCCAAAAAGACCCAAACTCCCGAATTCCTCGCCCTTATGGCCCGCCTGCGCGCCGAAGAAGAAGCAAAGTCGTACGAGCGAATGCTTCACCCACCCCCAACCCGCGAAACATTCAATCAGCGATTCCCCAAAGCGCCAGCGCCCTTCAGCCTTGGGTCTACTGCACCCATGGACGATGAAGACGACCTCTCCTACGAAGAAGTACACAGGCAAATAATTTTGATCATCAACATTTTGATTAGCATCGTTTGTGTCGCCATTTTCATATGGGTTGCCGCACGCCACTGGACTGTAGGAAAGCGGTTGGGACTGAGTTTGGGTGGCAGCCTAGCAGTAGCGATTGCCGAGGTGGCGGTTTACAGTGGATACGTCAGAAAGGTGCGAGAGGCAAAGAGAAAGGAGAAGAAGAAACCCGAGATCAAGGAGATTGTGAAAAGCTGGGTGCTTGACAAGAGTGGTGAGAAAGAGGGTCTGGTCGCCACTGGCAAAGAGAAAGAGGGAGATGGTACACGTTTCAGGAAGGGAAAACATCGTTGAAGAATACATTCTTCTGTGGAAGGCAGTCATGCAATACGTAACAGCCGTGGCACTATTCCAATGCCTACCCAGTGACGCCCAGAATGCAATCCTCCGTATACGCCAAAGCCTTTGCAGGAAGGCAAGAACTTTATCCATCCATACCGCACCATGAGAACAAACAGATCAAGTCTATTTCTTCTTCCGGCCGCCAACACCACCTGCGAATCTACCCAAGCCAAGGCTCGATCGTGGCTTATGTCCAGCGGCATTGCCTTGTGCTGCTGCAGGAGCGGGCGGGGGTCTCATTGTACTGGTAGGACTGCCTGATCTTCCGGCGCCAGGGATTCTGCTTGCGGCCTGTGGCTTCTCTTGCTCTTTCAAATGTTCATCTAATGGCAAATCTTCACCCAAGGTCGCCATTTGATGACTTCTCCTGGCCTTTTCTTGCGTCTGCTTGAAACGATCGAGCAGTTCAACCCACTTCACCTTGCTCTCCTCCTCTCTGGCTTTGAGAGCACCCATACCAATGCGGTTGCGGGACTCGCCGAAGTTGCCGCCTGCTGCACCAGATTGCGTCGAACCACTAGACGAACCAACTTCTGAGCTCTTTTGTCTCAAGTGGTTAAGTGTTGGGGAAGAGGAGGAAGGGTGGACATACGTGTTCGTGCGTGGTGCGATGTGCAGGTAACCGATGGCAGATACACTGTTCAATCGATTTTTGAGTGCAGCGAAAGCGGAAGACTGTGGCAGCAGCATGAGCAAGCCATAGAGGCACTTGTAGAGATGGGGATATTTCTCGGGTTCGAGTAGCTGAATACGCAGATCTGTGGTGTGATTAACAAGGTGTAATGAATACGATGGTAGTTCCGGACTCACAAGTAAAGACGGGAGATTCCAGAAGTTGAACAAGCTTATCAATCTGAATAAGAGTGTTGACTGTCATTTCGAGGTCCGCACTGCTGTGGTCAGTCCGACGATTTGAGGTGATGTTCTACTTGGTGCTTACAAGACTTGAAGAAGGTGATATGCTTGCTCATACGCCTGCGCGAGAAGGCAAAGCGAGAAAGTAGCCACTGCATTGTGACACCAAGCTTTGAAAAGGGTAACAAAAAATGACTGGCCATCCTTGCTATCGAGGCTCCTAAGCCGTCTTCTAAGATCAGCTAACTCGGGCGCGGTGATCAGGTTGTTGTTGAGATTCTGAACCATTATGCTGGCGAACTCGACGTCCTCGTCTTTCACGAGACAATCGGCCATGGTACGATATATTTTCTCTGCACTGAGAGTTAGACATAGTTGTCGAATGATCAAATTGCCACGCATTTCCAAGAGTCTCCGGTCTGTACAAAACAATTTCAAGAGATTAACCATAAAGGATGTAAAGTACGTGTCGTCACTATGCAGCGAAATCTGAGAAAGCAAGAGGAGATCTCGCGTTACAACAGCGTCTGAAGGATCCGAGAGTGTTTTGAGAAGTGCAGGAAAGGTACCATCATCAACCGTGAGGATCTGGCGATCATTAGTGAAGTGGTCCACATCGACGGAGCGATGTACTTACTCGTCCTGGTGCCATTCTATGCAGCATTATCAGCCAGGCAATGGCGGCGACCCGCGTGGCTTCGTGCTCATTCAAGAATTGTAAGGTGAGCGCGCTAACTGCTGCTTGGTAGTCAAGTTCTGGTATAGGGCGAGGTGAGGGAGTGCGGTCTTCTGCTGGTGTGGGGGACCGTGTGCCTGATGCTTCTGCTTTTGTCGCTTGGTCACGAATCACAGCTTTTAACAGTCTCCCAGAGAGGTTTGAATCCTGGCGCTGAGTGCCTGTGAGCTCTTTGCCAAGCTCAGACAGTGATGGTGGGAGTTGGATCTGTCTTCCTGACGCGCCATCTGGTTTGGGGTTGTCATCGGAGAGAGACATGATATAATCCATCAAAGACGCGTTTACTTTTACCGCCGCCTTACGAACGGTGTCCACCTCGTGTGACATCCTGGGTAAAACGTGCGATAGGAGCGTGGGAACAAACGGCATGATGTCCTCTGGGCAAATATCAAACAAATTATCAATCCAGCGAAGAGCAGTTAGCAGTATCTCATTCTGTTCCTCTTCTGCATCTAAAAGAGGTCAGACAATTGAAATATCTTGGGGAAAAGGAGCACCATACCTGGAGGGGTACTCAGAAAGTCAACCAGGATCTCCAGTATTTTGGGATGATCGACATGCACGTCTTGCCCAGGGATCCAGTCCCCATCTCCTCTGACAGACTCTCCACTTTGACCCGACGAAACGGATGTACTTTCTAGGCTGGTGGTCTCATCTTTTTCATCTTGTACTGTCCCACTCTGCTCAACAGGCATGCTGCTCGTGTTTTCGCTTTCATCGTCGGGGCCACTCTGGAGACTTGATACCGAACGTTGACGCTCATCTTTACTATGGCTTCGCTTACTTTCGGCAATGCCCTTCTTGATTCTAGCAATCTTCTTGATTTCTATGAGGAATTTGTCGAGTGCGGCTTGAGTCATGGTATACACATCCTGGTTGCTGTCGCTGAGGAACTTGAATAACCCACGTAGAAAACGAGGAAGGTGAGCGATTAGCTCAAGATCGGGTATTGAATCTAGCAGGGTGACCCAGGCAACCAAGAAAGACCGTGTATATGGGTTGAGGACATTTATCCTTTCTTCGAGCAAGGGAAGGAATCGCTCGAGGTTGAAGGCGGTGGGCAGATCAGGGTGATGGGGCGAGTGATCTTCAGAAATTTGGGGTTCTGATTCCTCCGGAGGAGTATGTAAAACAGAGACGTATGTTGCTGCTGATTCAGATACGATATCCTTGATCAGGCGGTCAAGCAGCTCTGCTCCATTCTTAACAGAGAGCTCTGAATCGGCTGCGAGCTGTTGGGCAGGTGTTAGCAAACCCAGTATACCACACTTGAGCAATAGACCTACTTTACAGAGTGCATCAAAGACCTGATTAAAGTAAACGAGCACTTCTCCCTTGGCAACCTTTGCAATATTGTACATGCTTTCGCATGCATAGTAACGGACACGGGCATCTTGATCGGCAAAGCAAGCGAGGACGGGAGGAACGATCTCTTCGAGGTAACGAGCGACTTCCTACGACTTTGTAAGCTCGACGATGTTCCTCTGGCATCGCATGTGAGTTCAAGTGAATCACGAACCGGTCCCAACGCTATCGAAGCGGCGGCTAGGCCAATGAGCCCACCATTGCGAGCGTGAGGCTGGTGGACAGCGTAGGCATATTCATGACAGAGTTGGTGGACAATCCGGGCTATCCTTTCGTGATCCTGTGCAGCCAACGCATCACGGATCAGGTTCTCGAGCTCGAGGGCTCCGCTCTTGCGTTTGTCGTAAAGCTTGTCGTTGAGGGCTTTAGTGATATTGGCGTCCATGTTGGAAGAGGAGAGAATGCTGGCAAGCTCTACTTGGCTGTGCAGAGAGTTATACACATGCTGGCGGTTGGCGGGGTAAGACGCGCCGTGGGTACGTGAAGGCAAGCACGATTCACTGTTGACCGGTTGCTGTTGCTTCTCGAACACGCTCAAAGAGGCTGGCCCGCACGCGAAGCCGGTAGCCCCAACGTCATCGTGCCGATGCGACACCTCCCGTACCCCTGCATCAACGCCCTCCAGTGCCCGTGATACACGAAAAACAACACGTCCACGGATATCCCTCTTTCGAAACATGTGGACTTTCCCATGTTCTGTCCCTGCCAGCCGTCTGAACGGAGCACTGGATCATGGCCATTGAAACCCACCACTGAAACTCACCATATGATCAACCAAGCCCGCCCCAGCCACGGTTGAGGCCTGAGCGCCATCACCTGCTACTCTGGCTCGCCCAACTGGACTTCACCAGCTTTTGTACTGCTAGAGTCGACAAGATCAGAAGTACTCGAGATTTGCGACCTATCCACTTTGGGAGACAAGTGTATAATCTCAACTCAGCCCTACGCCTCAAGGAAGCGACACTGCCTATCTTAAAGCACTTTAAGCACTCACACGAGCCTCTACGACCTCAACCAAATACTGTGCACGTGCATGTTATTAGCCTAACTTGGGTGAATCACAGCCCAGCACCCATCAGGTGCACACTTTAAAACAAAATGGAGAAACTTAAGAAGATTATCTCACCCCATCGGCGTCCAAGGCAAGAGAAGGAAATGAATAGAGATCCCATAATCCCAACAGGCGGCTTTCAGCATTGGGCTGTAGCTTTGTAAGTTCTTCATGATACTTTCTAGTTTGCAATCACAGGAACTAACAAGTTAGTATCGTTTGCAATTTCAACGTCGATGTAGGGTAGGTAAGATGCGAGTCTCCTTCACATGCAGCAGTTTACTAAAAGTTTGTCAAGTCCAGAAATCGAAATTCTATACCCACCAGATATTCCCTTTTCAACAGCCGACTTAAGCGCGATATGCTTTAACAGGTAACACTCATTGACTCTATTGTGTGACACTTCTGACTCTCATTCCAGCTTTCCAGAGCAGCAGAATACCGAGACTGCAGAAGACCTCTCATTCAATTTCGCCATCACCAACAACTCGCCTGATGTTAAACTCAGCTCTCCAAATCCCCCTCACGGCAGTTCAGACACATTTTATGGCACTTGTGTCTTCCGTCAAGAGTACGATGGCACCATGAAGAGGAGCTTTAATCAGCGAACTTTAGTACTCATCTCTCATCACAACTTCCCATCATTTTACACTACTCTCCTTCATAGGATGGCCGAGACTGGTGTAATCAGCAATCCGGTCACAATCCAAGCTGCCTACAACCAAATGTTCTCTTGGAATGCTCCAAAGGTTGGTAGACATGAACTTCCCTTCCTAGGCTCGATCGTCACCCTCGACATCGCACCACATCGGTCATTTCCTCTTCAGGGTCTCCCAGGGCCAACGCCTCTAATATCAGATACCCCAGGCTCAATATACGCCTATGAGCCGATAGGGTCTTGGGACAACATCATGCACTTCATGCCATGCATCACCGACTTGTATGTTCTGTATGAGAAGCTCATACTTTGTGAAAGTGTCATTGTGGTTGCGAAATCGCCTCAGTTGGCAAGCGAAGCAGTGTCTTCGCTTCTCGATCTCATTTGCCCTGTCCCGTATGCTGGAGTAGTCAAGCCATACATGACGATGCAAGCCGACTTCAAAAGCATCGGGATCGATGGTGGGACCCCCAGATCCTTCATCATCGGCATAACCAATCCGTTTCTACTCAAGCGTGTCATTGCTGCAGCAGAAACCAGTCATCGCATGAGACCACATATCCTATACCTTCAAAACTTCGACGGACCAGTGCCAACTCGAAGACATCACTCCCTTCACCACAAATCAAGTCGCAACGCCTTACTCGACCTTCCAGGAGGTGGCATTGAGGTCCACACACCAGCAAAGCGCTTCCTCAAATCGGACCCTACGATCTTGACACAAATTGAAACCACGCTGAAGCTCGGCGATCAAACACGCGAGCTTGGTCCCATCATCCGCCGCCACTTCGCAGAACTCACGGCACAATTCCTCGCACCAATCAACCGCTACCTCGCTACATCCAACATTGTGACGCCTAATGGTAACAACCGCTACGCAAGTTTTTCAATACCCGAATTTTTAAGCAGTGTAAGCAAGTATGGGACTAGTGTTAAGTTTCGTGGTCAAGGACCCATACAACGGCACCGTGCGAGAGATGGACTATACGAAGCTTTTTGTAACTCATCGAACTTCTACTCGTGGTTAGAGATGAAGATCTCCTTGGAAGAGGCTGCATCGGCAGGATTATTGGGGGCCACGCCTACGCCTTCTATTGCAGCGAGTTGAATGATGAAATTCAATTGGATATCTGCGTCTGGAGCGCCTGTTTTCTGCATAAGTATGGTATATGGAAACGATAGATTGGAATTTTGCATTTAATTGTTAAGATTAATTGATACACATCAAGATGCGCGTAGTTCATAATACAGTTTAGCCAATACAAGCATTTCTCTTGTTGAGCATATCGCAGTTGACTAGACCCACGTATACAAAGTCTATACTAATCGAATGAGAATACTCATCCATACTTCAAGTAAAATCTACTTCCACTCAACACTCCACGTCTCCTCCCCCTTCCTAAAAGGCACAACACTAACACCCACCCCCTGCATCTCCAAAACATCCACAATCCTCTCCCCTCCCTTCCTCAGCACAACCTTCTCCCCCCTCCCATCCACCACCTGATAAAACGCACGCCCCCACCCCCCAAAGAACCCCTCCAAAACCTCCTGCGTAACTTCCTCCTCGCGAATCACCCCCCTCTGCACCCCCTTGGTCAACGCATCAAGCACATACCCCACCGCATGAGGCTGCGTAAACACACCTGCGGCGACTTTGTCTTCGCCACGCTTCTTGCCGCGATCATGTGGTGCGGAATCCGTGCCCAGGAAGAACTTGCCATTGCCGCGCACAACGGCTTGTAAAAGCGCGTCGCGGTCCTCGGGCGTTTTGGCAACGGGTTTGCAGAAGCAGAATGGGTCGCCGGCCCAGTCGTCGATGATGAGACTGAGGTGATGGGCAGTGATGGTTCCAGAGACGGAAGGGCCGCATTCGCGGACGGCGGCGAGGGCGGCGGCGGTGCTGCAGTGTTCGAGGATGATGCGGAGGTTAGGGAATTTTTGGTGCAGGGATTTGAAGGTGGGGAGGAAGGCTGGTTCGGCGTTGAGGATGGTGATTGCGGTTTCCTGGCTGTTGCTGCTGGTGGGTGCGTGGGAGGGGGTGCTGGGGACTTCGCCGTGGAGGTTGAGGATCATGTTGTGCTTTTCCATTTCTGCGAAGACGGGGTAGAAGGTTTCGTAGTCTAGGACGCCGGATGAGGAGTTCTATTTAATGTTAGTATTATATTGATTCATTTCAAGTGGTGGGTCATGGAGCTTACCGTTGTAACGCCTGCTGGGTAGGACTTTACTCCTGTAATACCAGCTTTCTTCGCTTCACGGATGACTTCTGGAGTAATTGACTCATGGAGATAAAGAGACATGAGGTAATCCACATTTGGCTCGATTGCACGCAGTCTGTCGCGGTACTCGAGACATTGTTGGACAGTGGTAATCGGTGGGACGAGGTTAGGCTGATGAGTGATTAGTGAAGAGTCGCAAGCTTAAACAAATACATGATATATTTTTTACGAGTAACAGGAGAAATAATTTCAATTGGTCGCCAATTAAGAAGTGCTTAACAGGGTGCTAGCTTACCATGACATACACCTGGTTCACACCACCCTTGCGCACCGTCGGTGTGACCAGCTGCGACATCTCACCATCTCGCAAGTGGACATGAGCATCGAATGCCGCTGGCAGCTCAATTTCATTCAATTCGGTAAAACCCATGTTTGTTGTAGTGCTGAAGTCCAAGAGCTACCTAAAGTAGAATTTTGAGGTATTGCGGGGAGGTACGATTGATTCGCGCTAGTCCAGATCCGACCGGTTCTGAAGAGTAGCATTATTACGAAACAGACTATGATATACCAAATTATTCAATGAACGCGAGATGAATCAATTGAATAGAAATTAATTAACTTGGCTTTTGTATTTCCAAATCTTTCGCATACTTCCCGCTCACTCACTGTACTTGGCGCAGATTCGATACTGATAAATTATCTACGCTCCAACGATCATCCGTCCATGCATGTTTACAATTGAAAGTACGTTTTGCGTAACATATCGACTTTGGCTTCAATTCGCCACTTGTTCAACAGAGAATAGAGCAAGATGAGTGGGATGCGCTCAACGCAACTCTAATTTCGTTCTCTTGGCCTTGGGCATTTGCTGCTGAACTACTATCCGATCACTGTCACTTTCGTCTCCTTGTCCATCTCTTTGATGCTTGGCGGGTACTAATGGCGTCGATGAAGTTGATCTGACCGTTGTCTTGTGCAACGATAATGCCGTAGATGCTTTTTCAGCGATCGTTGCATCAGATGAATCTTCCGAGTCGCTAACGTCCACATAAGTGTATCCATCGTCTTGATTGACTTCTGATAGCCCTTTAAACTTTTGTAAAAACGGTTTCATCCGTGGTAGATGAACAGCGAAGTTATCTTCGTCCTTCTCTGCGTCCACAAGAATCTCATACCTTGGCTCCGAGGGCGAACGGGGCTCCATTCTGTTGTTCTTGTTGGACAGAACAGCCTGTCGTATTGCCAGTCCCAACGCAAAGGACAGCTTGCGGTCCACTCCATTCCCGATTATTCTATACTGCTGGGAAAGATTTCCGATAACGACTTCGTCGTCCAAGTACCCTTGTGCTCGCCGTGCTTCCATTATGGTGATTGGTCGGGGCTCTTCCCAATGAACTGCGGCACCATTTCGAGAATCTTGGATATTCTGATTCGCTGTTATGGTCGGGATTAGACCCTGCTTCGATACCCGCCTGTAAGCCTTCCCACGCTCCTTGCCGGCTTTTTGTAGCGAGGGTGGTATTATCCCTAATTTCCAGGCCTCCTGATAGCCGCAGCCTGCTGGAAATATCGGGATCAGCTCTAACAGTGCCCTTTGCCTACAATTCTGTGGAGCAGCTAATCGATGGTCAGGATATGGGATGCACGTTTGAATGTTGCCATTGCCAACTGAAGGCAGATCTCGTGTCGCATCGCCTATAGAAACATATGGGAACGGAGTGGTTTGATATTCTCTCCCCCCGAACCGTTCTCCATTTGGTAATAGTCCAAGGCTTTTGGCAGACGTTTCCCCAAAAGGCATTTTGTGAGTTTGTCTCGTTAACTCAATTGGCTCTAATCCCGGTGCAGCAATCGTGAGTATGATCCTCGACCGCTGTTGCGGACTACCATGTGACCATGAATCTCCAAGGCATTGATTTACCTGATATCCCATAGACACTAGGCAGGCCACTAATTGAGACAAAATGTTTTGATCTTCAAAACCCGTTCGTGTGGAAGCCATGTTTGGAACGTTTTCAAATATCCCATATTTTGGCAGGAACAATTCCACATACGAACAGAATGTGGTGATATGGGAGGCATTCTTGAGTGATGCCTCACTCAGAAAGTTCTGCTGCAGAGATGAGAATCCTAGAGGAATTAGCTAGAGTGGTAGATATTAGTTTGGGGATTACATACCTGGACAAGGCGTTCCAGCAATAATGATAGCAATCTCACCAACTTGCGCAAGCAGCTGATGCTCTTCACCGCTCGCTAATAGTTTGAAATAATCATCCACAGATATGCAGCATGTCTTCAGCTTTCTGGGCTCCCTTGCATTGGCGCGCTGAGTGTGTATAGCTTCTGGACTCAAGTCCACAGCGTAGCGTATCTCCACTGCTCCGCCCTCTTCTAGTCCACGGTCCAAATTTCCCCCTCCGCTAAACAAGCTGAGCCCGATGAGTTTATCTTCTTCGGGTAGATCGAGTTTTAGAGGCCCTTCTTTGAAAGGACTCGGAAGTTGTTTCAGAAACCTCAATCGAGAGATTCCATCAGAGTTTACAACTCCCATAGAGATAACAAACAAGTCCCCAGTTCCTTCACGATCGTATGGAAAGGGAATCTTCTTCTGAAGGAGCTCTGATCTATGCACAAAAATCATGTTGCATTTACGCTCTATACGTACCGCTTGTACCTTTTCATAATGATCTGTCAAAACTAGTTCATTTGCAGCAACATGAGTTCGTTCAGCCTCTTTTGCGAGCTCTGCGTGATCCCGAAGGAGCCATCCAAGTCTTCGAATGGTAAGTTGATCCGTTGACTCATGAACTTCTTGAATCAGAGCAGGCTCGAGAATGTCTTCCCCCTGTAGTCTTTTCTTCACGTATACTGTATCTCCACGGGTATATCGAGAAGCTAGGGACTCCTTTGCGGATCTGCATGCACATGTTGTATGCTCATGCTTGAATGTCCGAAATGCACTTTGTTGGGTCATATACGTCTGACGTACGAAAGGTTTTCGACAAGGTAGACTGGAAGGTGCCCAGTCAATATCATATGTGCTGTTGACATCTGTCGAACGTAATTCTCTCTCGTCACAGTTGCAATTGTCCGAGAAGAAGAGCTCGTTCTTGTGTGGATACACGGCTCGGAACATATTGGTGTCACTAGGGCGATAGAGATATATGACGAAAAGTCTTTGAACGCCACCTTTAAGCACTTCAACTCGCTGCACATAAGCAAGCCATGGCTCATTTGCGTTTCGCCAGATCTTCCGATCATATTTGTCCGGCTCGAAAGCAACCACATCGCCGACTTTGATAAGAGATCCTTCGTAAGAGCGACAACGTGGTTTTGGGAGCGTTGATTTCATCATTGGAGGTTCTGTTTGTGTCCCTGCGAAGCCAAGCTGAGATTTTCGGCGTTCTCGTTGGGCTTTTAACCTCTGAGGATAGGAAATCGGATGAAGCTTCTTGCCGAAATACATATCCTTGAACAATGTGTGAACCCCAGGAGTTGCAAGTGTGTATTCGACTTTGCTATCATGCTTTTTGATAGCGGTCAGGCCGCGGGTCATGCAGTCTGCCCAAACAGAATGTGCAAGCAAATGGCTCCTGTTGGGAAGGTTGTATGCTTGATCATACAAGAAATCTTTATATGCATGAAAATCGCATCGAAAGTCCACTCGGTTCCTGAAGGTATGGTGCCATTTCTGAAATCTTGGGTTCTGGAAGTATCTTTTCACTAACCAATGGTGGAAGTCTGCCTTGAAAGTGCCAAGGTCTACGGAAGCTGCAGGCTGTGCGTCCAAGAAATCAATCACGTGTTTTCCCAGCTGGGCTACGTGAAGAAAACAGCGATGAAATCGTTTATATCCTCTTGTCGGTTTGCAGAGTCTGTACCAGATATCGTAATCAAGATCCTTACTAGTTAATTCAGTCTTGATGTAAGCAACGACTCCAGGACTCCCACCATCACCATAGCCTTCTATGGAGATGTCGTTGATGGTAGCTCCGTGAATGTATTGCTTGGTGTGTCCCATACGGATAAAGCCGTCAACGCATAAGGGTTTCGGTGTCGGAGCTTGTAGTAGGTGCAATGCGGTCAATTCGAGTTTTCGACCTTCAGGACCTGCCAGAGGTGATCTATAGACCTCGAACCTGTAGATATCGGCGATCAAAACCGGTCGTTCTGCTTTGTAGTCTTCGTATTCCGCGCATGCCACAGGGTGACTTTTCCATTCTGCCTGTAACTTGGGATTAGTGAAGTTTACTCATTGTTACGTTGCTTCATACCTTGATATTTTTGATAATATCATGTTCCGGTATAATAGGCCCTGGTGCTGTCCAGTCGACTGCATGACATTGTGCAAAATCGCTTTTAGACGGCAGCTGAGCGCTTGGATGTGATTGAAGAGGTGGGTTGTTGTGATTCGAGTGCACTTGTGGGTTTTGAAGAGCTACAACGATGGTATCCCCTGGCTCCGACATTCTGCTCTGCCCTCAGGCCAGAAGTGTGCGTCCACTGCGCGCTGTTTACTCTGATTTGACTGAAGACGTTGTAGACATGGTCAATGACGTTGCGCGACGAAAAGATAGAGAAGCCAGGAGCTTCAAATAAAAGGAGCAAGTGCCAACATTTACAGGTGTCGGCAGCTATATCTTGTATGCGAAAAAAGTGAGAGGGGAAGTGAGCGGTAACTGCGCACAGGACTATGGTGCACAGGACAATATCACTGGTGTTTGTCGACAGAGAAACAGAATGAATCACTGGGTGAAGGAGAGAGAGTCAGGATGAGCTTTACTTTTTTCGTTTGCCGCATGTCGGAAGGCTCGACATGATATAATCGGGCATCGATTTTGGGTCAAAGTGAGAGTCGCTAGCCGCCTGGCTTGAGGCAAGAGCACGCCAGTAAAGCAAATGAGCCACATATTCACTTTCACCATCAGTCAAACCATCAAAGAAATTCAGAAGATGGAAGTGAAAGGAGCCATTGCCAAGCTTTTTGTGCTGTGAATCTTGCGAATTGTGGCTGAATGATAATCACTGTTTGTAACAAGGTGAGTCAGCAGCACAGACAGGTAATATTGTTTTCGTGAATTCATTTTGAATTTCGGGAATAAGGGACGTACGATCATTATCAAGTGATGTACATGAACTCCTTCCGGGAAACAAACCACAATTCGTGCTTCCATGATCATTAAAATGCCATGCCCATAAAACGCCTCTCAAAACGCTCAAACCGGCCTACCAAGAGTACCAAGAATTTTAATCATGTGGCGCGTAATCCCAAATATGCTCCGAATCCCAGGTTTCTGTTTCTTCCTTTCTCGCCTTTGGATCGTCTCCCCTCTTCTTCGCTTCGGCTCTCAATGTATCCATTTCGCGGTCCATAGCCATAATTGTTTCTCGCAACTTCAGAATGGTTGCCTTCTCTGTCGCATTGAAGCCCGGGTCCTTACCCTCCTTCTTGGCTTCCTCTTCACGCTTGTTGAACTTCTCCAGCTTCTCCCACTCAGCGTTACGATTGCCCTGCTTCTCAAAATAGTCTGCAAACTTTTGTCGTCCACCGAAGCAGTAACCGTAGCCATCACAGTAACATGTGTTCATTGCTGGACAAAGGATCTCGTGGCCTGTGAATATGTAATGCCAGATGTACTCAAATACACGGCCGGAGAATTGGTCATCCATGCCAGTTGTCAGAAGCCATTGCCGGTAGTGTTTGAAGCGCTCAATGGGGACTTCTCGTATCCTGTCCCTCGAAACGGCAAATTGCGCGCAGCAAATACCGGATATGGACGGAGGGATAGGAGCGCCAGGGTGAATTTCCTCCCATATATGTCTTCTCCAATAAATCTCCTCAGGCTTGTGGAAGAAATCAAAGTCGCCGCCGGGGCGGTCCATATGTATCCAGTCTGGGCAACCTGGATCGTGATGACAACGGACGTTCATGTAACCCATACGCGCCACTCGTTCGTGGTTGAGGCGTCTTATGATTTCCGCTGCGTCGAGGCCCATGAGCATATTGTTGTGCCAGGCATAGCGATGGGCATGCATAAACATGGTGGTATCGGGAAGGTCGTCGTAGTGATCTATGATGTAGGACAAGTACACCTTGTCGATCATTAGCAATCGTAGCTACACACAATGCAAAATGGCGCAGCATACCATAGCCTCGCGACCTTTGTTCTTGGGGATTTTGTATTCTGCATTGGGGTTGTCGACCTCGTATATGACCAGTGGCGCATCGGGGATTTCTTCTGCCATCCAGCCGATATCTTCTTTCTCTGTCTTGGGTATCACAATCTTCAAGGTGTAATTGCTACCTGGCGGTTTCGCTCTACCATCCTTGAACTTTGGCAGAATACTGAAATCAAGCGGGTCGCCATGGTACGAGGGTGACGACACCACTTTCGAGGTCAAGGCGGCTGGGCCTGGCAGGTGAATATACCACCATACTAGGCACAGGCAGAAGAAGATGAAAACGAAGGGAACGAGGCGCGGCGGGCCAGATAACATGTTGGCGGCGGCAGCGACGGTGGCAGCAGCAGCAGCGGAGGAGGCGGAGCAATGGCGAGTATGGTTACCGCATTGGACAATTATTGGTAGAGGTTGTGATCGTACACATGGCGGTATTCAGGTGAGATGGGCTTAGCGCCTCCTGGTGGTTTGCAGTAACTTGGTTGGGATGCGCGTCATCGCATGGGTCTTGTTTCAGCCGGCGCTAAAGATTAGTTACATGAGCCACGGTTGTTGTGCAACTCTTGACGATTTGGCCGACTAACCACACTTATAACTTTGGCACGCGATGCAAACACGCATATCAAATCCTCCATAAATTTGAATCATTACATCGTATCTTGATCCGCGCTGCCAATACAAATGTTACTCCCTTTTGACACCGACCTTACCAATGCCTCTCAATCCCCATATAAACAATAGAACCATTGCAGATGACAGTCCAAACAAATACCAGAATGCTGCTCGGAATCCCACCATAAGAGCTTGTGGGCTCTTCTTCTCCGAGAAGTTCGAGCTTTCAGTTATGCTCGCTGCAAGAACTGCGCTGGTGGCTAATCCCACACTCTTACCGATCTGTGCTACAGTATTGAACACGCCACCCGCTAAACCCTGAGTTCTCGCTGGGAACACGCTCGTTATCACAAGATTAGACACTGTGAAAAGGGCGTCGGGCCCGATCGGACTAAGAAACACAGCAGGAAAGGCACAAACCCAATAAATCCAATCTGGTTGAATGAAGCACATGAGAAGCGCACTGCATGCCATCAATACCGCTCCAACAACTACCACGAAATCAGCGCGCACACGATGCGCAATTAACCCCATGACCATATTGGCCAGTGCTCCTGAGAATGGAGCTGGCAAAAAGCGAATCGATGTTTGTATTGCAGACAAGTGTTGGACATCTTGGAAGAAGAGTGTAAGGTACGACTCAACTCCACTGAAGACGCCCCATGTGACGAACACGCCTAAGCAAATTGTGCTGAAGATTATATTTCGCCAAAGCGAGTTTGGAATGACCGCTGGACGTCCTAGCTTTTCTTGTCTTCCAACCCATATGATGAATGAAGGGATAAGGGCGATTGCTGTGATCAAAAGACCAAGCGTTGTTGGCTGGCGGATCTTGGACCTTTCTTCTGAGATGAGACTGCCAATGGTCAGGCCTGTTCCAAATTATTATTCCAGGGCATACAACTCACGCAAAACAATATGATAACAACGCCATGGAAGCGCTACCCATGGCGATGCCAATCCAATCGATTTCAGTCCGAAGCCGATGCAACACTTGTCCCTGCTTCTCCTCAGTCTTGGGAAGTCCGAACAGCGCAATAATGCAGAATATGGTATTCAAAATGGCCAGGATATGAAATCCCCACCTCCATCCTATCGTATCAGTAAAGACGCCCCCTAGTACCAGTCCAATCGAAAAGCCAATAGGCTGACCGCCTCCCATTGACGCAAATGCAACATTTCTACCTTTTCCTTCTGGGAAAGTGTTTGTAATAATACTGACAGCTGAGGGTAAACAAAATGATACTGCAATTCCAGAGAGGGCACGGAAAATGATTAATTGCACGCCGTTTTGAGCAAGACCGCAACCGAGTGTAAAACCAGACTGTAGTACCCAACCGACGAGATACATTGGTTTGGATCCTACAACATCGGAAATCGAGCCCAATAGAAGAAGCGTGCAGCCACAAGTAAGGGCATGTATAGAGATCGGCCTGATTGAGATTAATAAAATGCTATCGACAGTGTACAGGTTCCATACCATAATAGCACACTAGGTGCTAAGTTTAAATCCCGGGCCATCATGGGGAGTGCGACGGTCGTCACGCCAGAAAGCATCGAATTGATCATAGTAGTAGCAACTACTGTGACAAGCACAACGGCTGTCGTCCTCTTCTGAAGCTGCCCCACGATTGGTGCATTAAGAGCCTGTGAGCCGTCTCGTATAGGTATTGCATCATCAGTTTTCGTGTGGATGCTAGTGGAGTTAATATTTGCGAGTGGGATGGAAGCAGGAGAGCCTCCAAAGTCGTTTGACATGGATGTTCGTGACATAATAGCTTCAGGCGAATTCACTTGAGCTAGGTCAGGGATGTTCTGATCACAAAGCCGAGAAAATAAGTGAATATATTCCCAACTCCGCAAGGGTGCATTTCCGAATTCAGGTGAAACTACCTCCCGCAACCTCTGTGAATATCACATTCATGTTCGATGTTTGTTGTGAATACAAAGGTGCCAAGATATGATTGGTGAAAGACTTTCAGAGCCACTAAAGAAACCCTTTATCGATAACTAACAAGCCACATGTGGCTGTGCACTTGCGGACCCCCGAGATATGAGACACCTGTCTCGCAAAGAGACAGATTGATCGGGTCAGACTGATCACAACGTCTGCTTATTTTCTGTTGTGGTTGTATTGTTCTTTACTTGATCTCTCACAGCAGTTCAATCGCGTAACAATTCCTGGAGACCAAGAAAGAAGAGCGCTCCCTGGACGGAATGCTATACGTTGCAACTTCGGGGCACCAGAGCTAATCTTTCCAACTCCAAGTAGGAAGACCATTGAGGGGACTGGTTGAAATATCTGGAGATATTTTGGGAAGCTTCTCGCCAAATCTCAAATCATGCGGGCCCCAGCATCTTTACTGGGCGGGCGTGGTTTCTTATGGTTCAGCGCGTTGCAACGCCTAGGCGCACTGGCGAATCCAAACATCAATGTCGCCCTAAAAGCTTCATTCTCGCCTGCCCCATACTTGGTAGAGCTACTGTAAGTTCTGCACATTCCAAAGAAATTGTCAAAGCTCACCAGATCAGAGAAACCGCCGCAGAAGAGAACGTAACGGCGTACTACCCAATCCTCGACCGAGTATCGCAAGGCTACTTCGACGCGAAAATCACAGAGCAAGAACTTTACAGTTCATTTGTAGACTTGTTAAAGAATGACGGACACATCACCGAGCCTGAGGCCTTAGCTTCCTTCGAGTTCGCCCTTTCAGTTCGATCAGCTGCGCCGCGGATAGAAGCACATTACCAATTATACAGAACTTCGGTGGAACCTTCGTTGCGTGCGGAACAACCTTCAGATTGTGAAATATGGGTATCTTTTGGTGGCAAGCAGTATTGCTCACCAAAATTGGAAGATGCATTTGGCGACATCGTGAATGAACGGTATATAGTGGAGACACCAGGGGTACACAATGTAAAACTGATATGATTACAGGACACATGAATTACCTTTCGACCGCATCCTTGGTAACAGCTCAGCGCTACCCGCAATACTATATGCCGACATTACTGCGCCTCAGTTCAAGCATTGGCACAGCACATTGAGTAAGACAGCAAGAGAAGGAAGAACATCGTACCGAATCCGCCACAAGCCTTCCTTGAAAGCGTCTCAACAACCACTTGTCGTAAACGGCTACGGTGTGGAATTACAACTGAAACGCACAGACTACATTGTCATCGACGACAGGCAGAAAGAAGAAGGCAAGGTCATTGATCAGAAGCCATTGGGCACAGGGCTTGACGAGGAAGAGGAATTTGCAGACTTGAAGCCTCTATCCAAGGACGAAGTGTCTGATCTCGGTCTCAAAGCTGCCAGCTTCGTTATGAAAAGTGAGCAGCCAATGGATACACTCCTCAAACTTGTCCAGGACTTCCCCAAATACTCTTCAAACATTGCTGCACATAATGTCTCCAAGGAATTCTTGGAAGAGCACTCAAAGAATCGAGAACTTCTTCTTCCCGCAGGTTTCAATGTCATCTGGATAAATGGTATCCAGATTCCTGCACGAGAAGTAAACCCGTACTCTTTGCTTGCACACCTACGACGTGAGCGAAAGCTTGTTAGTGGCGTTCGCAGCCAGGGCCTCTCTTCTTCTGAAGTTGTCTCTCTTTTGTCACACCAAGCTATTGCCGCGACCCAGGCAGAGGACGAACCTCAGCGTTACGATTTCAGGGATGAGATCGAGGGTGGTAATGTCATCATTTACATGAACAACATTGAAAAGGACTCTCGCTACGAATCATGGCCAACTGAGCTGATGGCCGTAAGTAGATGCCTTCTCAAGTTATGTGTCAATACTAATATATCTGAAGCTCTTGCAAAGGACCTACCCTGGGCAGCTGCCTTCGGTGCGTCGAGATATTCACAACACTATAGTGCCCGTCGATCTTACTTCCGCCGATGAGGTGTCCTCAGTCCTTGATACTATCCTCACATTAATCAAACGCGGTATCCCTGTTCGTTGGGGTATTGTACCTCAAACTGCTACACCAGGTGCATTGGAGCAAGCCAAAATTGTTTATTACCTGAAAGACTCCTACGGCTTGTCTGCGGTAGTGCGGTATCTGCAAGCGGTAAGTTTAGCTAAAAGTTTTGTCAAATCTCCCGCTGATATCATGAAACAGTCTGCAGAAGGCAAGAAACTGGCCAGTCCTGACAGAGCGATTTTTGCAGCGACTGTGAAGAATTCTAAGCTGCGTGAAGAGCGCGAGGCTCTTGAGTTCGACGAAGCTATGAAGTCTGAAGTTGCGACCACCCGGGTGCAAGGCGCAAAGCAATACCTGAAGCGCCTGGCAGCAGACGTACCGCGTGCTCCAGCATTTGTCAATGGTGTGCCGATCGCGCAGACCGATAATTGGCTTTCCGATCTCAGTCAGAGAATAGGAATGGATCTGCGCCAGATCCAAAAGGGTGTCTTTGAAGGTCTCTTCAACGATGAGAGCTGGGTACCACAGTATTTCCTCTTCCAAGCTGCCCCTAGACGCAATCCTTTGATTGTTCCCGAAAATGAGAAGAACATCGCTCTCATCAATATGGCTGATTTCGAGGAGAAGCATGGAGAGGTTTTCAAGCAAATGCCCCGTATTATGGTCGCAGAGTCAGCAAGCAAAAGCGACTGGGCACACTTGACAGTCATTGGCGACTTCGACGCGCCTTCAGGGTTCAGTCTGTTGGAATCAGTAGCTGCATACCGGGAAGATAATCCAAATGTCGAGATTGTCCTTATTCACAATCCTGAAGCTGGAGCAGACCATTCCGGTATCTCAGAAGCTATTCTGGAACTTTCTTCTAAATCCGGTGGGGGACTGACCAGCGAGGCATTCTCTACATTGCTATCTCAAAAATCTGACCCGAGTCCGATTTCCGCTGACTCGTCACTCTTCTGGAAGGCCGCACAGCCACTTTATGAAGCATTCAATCTCCGGCCCGGCCAACTTGGTTTGGTTATGAATGGAAGATTCATTGGCCCAATACCAGAGGATGAAGTATTCTCTAAACAAGACGTGGAAACATTGATCAGTTACGAAAACACTAAGCGAAGTGAGCCACTCAGCAAAGCTCTCGAGAGCCTTGAGTTGACTTCGAAACTTGCCTCGCCTTTTGATGTTGCTAAAATTCAGTCATTAGTGGCACTCTCCACCATCTCCGATGTGCCAGAGGGTATGTTTGAGTCAGCTAGCACTCTCCGCATTAGCGCCTTTAAGAATTGGACCGATGAACATACAGCAATCGTGAAGGGCGACTACAACAAAGCTGTATTTCACATCGTAGCTGCTGTTGATCCAGCAACAGAACAGGCGCAAAAGTGGGTACCGATTCTCAAGACCTTGAGCGACATGGAAGGTGTCCATCTGAAGCTATACCTGAACCCTAAGCCGATGCTACAAGAGCTTCCCATCAAGCGCTTCTACAGATACCTTCTTGATGCTAAACCTAGTTTCAAGGCGGATGGCTCTGTAGATAGTCTCGAAGCTCGCTTCTCAGGAATTCCAAAAGAAGCTTTACTTAACCTGGGTATGGATGTTCCTCCATCATGGCTCGTTGCTCCGGAGGAATCCATCTATGATCTCGATAATATCAAACTCAGCACTCTTCCGGCGGGCACAAATATTGACGCTATTTACGGCCTGGAAAGTATTCTGATCGAAGGCCACTCTCGCGATACAACCAACGGTGGACAACCACCGAGCGGCGCGGAAGTTGTATTGGCCACTGAGAAGGATCCTCACTTTGCCGACACTATCATTATGGCCAACTTAGGTTACTTCCAATTCAAGGCAAATCCAGGTTTCTACAATATCAAGCTCAAAGCTGGTCGCTCACAAGAAATCTTCAGCTTGGACAGTGTGGGGCCAAAGGGCTGGGCACCGCAGCCTGATGATGAGACCACCGAAGTTGCTCTTATGAGCTTCCAGGGTGCAACCATCTTTCCTCGTCTTTCGCGTAAACCCGGCCAGGAGACAGCTGATGTTCTCGCTCCAGGAGAGTCTGCTGCTTCAGAACTTGTGAACAAAGGCACTGAGAAGGTCAACAAGTTGTTAGGCAAAATTGGCTTGAACTTAAATTCCCAAAAGATTATGGAGAAGGGTGCAGAGCTGTTTGGAACCAAGTCGGTCAAGAAAGGTACCCAAGCAGAGATCAATATCTTTTCAGTGGCTTCTGGTCATCTGTATGAGCGTATGCTAAACATCATGATGCTATCCGTTATGAAGCATACAAAGCATACGGTCAAGTTCTGGTTCATTGAGCAGTTCTTGTCCCCGTCATTCAAGACTTTCCTTCCACATATGGCTGCCGAATATGGATTCGAGTACGAATTGGTAACTTACAAATGGCCCCACTGGCTACGCAGTCAAACCGAAAAACAACGCGAGATTTGGGGTTACAAGATTCTCTTCCTGGATGTACTCTTTCCTCTCGATCTCGAGAAAGTCATTTTTGTTGATGCCGACCAAATTGTTCGAACAGACATGTACGAACTTGTGACACACGACTTGCAAGGTGCACCTTATGGCTTCACACCCATGGGAGATTCGCGCAAGGAAATGGAAGGCTTCCGCTTCTGGAAGACTGGCTACTGGGAGAACTTCCTTCGCGGACGACCATACCACATTTCTGCCCTTTATGTTGTTGATCTCGTCAAGTTCAGACAACTGGCGGCAGGCGACCGACTAAGGCAGCAATATCATTCCTTGTCCGCAGACCCGAACTCACTCTCCAATCTCGATCAAGATCTGCCTAACAACATGCAATTCAACCTCCCGATCCACAGCTTACCACAGGAGTGGCTCTGGTGTGAGACTTGGTGTGCAGATGAGGATCTTGCCAAGGCAAAGACGATTGATCTTTGCAACAACCCCATGACAAAAGAACCAAAACTTGATAGGGCACGTAGACAAATCCCAGAATGGAATGTCTATGATGAGGAAGTTGCCGCTGTTGCCAAGAGAGTAAAAGGCGAGCAGGCCAAAGGACAAAATGTTGTCGATGTACAAGCTGAGGAGCAAATTAGGGAGAAGAAGAAGAAAGACGAAGAGAGGCGTAAGGACGAATTGTAAGTGTTTTGGGACCTTGGTCCGAATGTCTGCATGGTATAGCGTTATAGAGTTTCATGGCGATGTAGAGAAATGTATGTAGACTTATGAATATAGCGAATCTGGCCAGTCAGATCTACACAACATGCAGGTCCTACCATGAATGCTTGAAGAACCACCGCCTATTTCGGAGGCATCGGAAGTCGGCAGTTCTACCTGGGATATGAGTGTGTCCGATAAGTTTGTATTGCGTATGTGCTTGCGTATGTGCTGAATGGAAATGTCGAAACAGATTCCAGGCACCAATATTTCTAAGGAGGACCTTGTTAAGTTGTAATGTGCTCATGTCGTGACATTGGTGGTTGGCAGGGGCTGAGGCATGTCTAGCCAAGGTGTAGCCAATCATAGCTTGACCACGATGCTATCCAAGCATGGTGATTGGCTGCTCAGCTCTCAGGGATGCAAACGGCCGAAAGAAGACGCTAAGGCTCAATCTGGCTATGCTTGCGAAAAAATCGACCACCACCACAATGCGCGACGATGCCTCATGGCGTTGGCTTCGGGAGGCAAAGGCTTCCGATCGGCGGCGGGCCATTGATTCCTCCACATCCGTCTCAAACATGTGTTTCCTATCATCACTATTGCTGTTCCTGCATCTCCCATAGGCTGACTGAGTTGCTCCGATCCCTCACCTGTCATCCCGCTCGCGTGGTCTTTCCCTTTCCCCCCCTGTGGAACTCGGATCTACCTTGCGCATATCGCTGCCACGTTCACGACACTGCTATTTTCGCTCTGGTCCTACGTCAATCTTCCAAGCATTGACTGGCTACCGCGTGGCTCGGTCTTTGATTCAAAACTTTTCCGTTCATTTCGAGCCTTGAACTGGGAACTACTGGCTGCAGACTGGTACCATAGACCTCGATGGTCAACGTAGCCTTTAGAGGCGGTGTTGCCTGATTTCCCTGAAGACCTATCATCGTTGCTTGTATTGTTTTTATATCCCAAGGCCAGATTTCTAAACTTGAAGGCAATCCGTGGTGCTAGTGTCGAATTCCTCGTTTGATATTCCTCCTTCCGTTGTTTGTTAGCCCTTGCGTTACCATGGTGTATACTGGAAAGCCCAGCCGAGGGTGCGGCATGTGTAAGAGCCGCAGAATCAAAGTAAGTCTTCTATCTTGTGCAGTGTTGTTCTTTATCTATTCGACTGTAGCCTATCTTTCATGTATAAGGACAACGCCCCGAGACTCATCTCCCGCAAGCCTTACCCTTTCCTGTTACTAATCCGAGATAGTGTGATGAGAAGCGACCAATATGTGGCAACTGCAGGAAATCAGGACGGGAGTGCCCTGGGTACCCTGACGAGTTTGATCTGGTATTTCGCGATGAGAATAAGGCAATGGCTCGCAAAGCGAAGAAGACATCCACAACTGCGCCGTCAAGGAGTAACACAGGGGGCTCGAGCTCGCATCTTTCCCCAAATCTGTAAGTTGCCTCCTCGTGATTGGACTTCGCCGCACCCAGCGATCAGTCTACTACCAACAAGCATTGTTAAGCGATTACTCGTCCCCGGATCGCTTCATTAGTGGCTTGGGGACTACTGCAAGCTTAATTGTATTATTGACAGGCTGCTGTGCATGAGATGTGGAACCACATGGGTTACCCCCCGTCAAACATGAATGCTAACTATACACAGGTCTACCTCAAGTTGTACCACCATAACTGATTTGAGTACCTTTGAAGTCAGCCCCAGCACATCTTTCGATTCAGACGACAGTTCGCAAGGGCAACTCGTACCATTCAGGTCATCGCCGTCAAACAGCTTTTCGCCCTTTGACACAACTTTCGACTTTGATTCGTTCGACTGGAACTCTGATGCTCCAGTGCCAATGACCATTTATATGCCACCAGAATATGAAGCTGTACCTTTCTTTTTCAAAAACTTCATCACATTACCACAACAAGCTGAGTCGACGCGTGGCTTTCTGGAATATCTCGTTCCCCTCTACAATAAAGCAAAACCTTCTTCTGGGCTACATCTTGCTACAGCAGCGGTCGCGATGGCAGCATGCGGTCAGTATCCCGGTCGGCATAACCTCATTGGCCAAGCAGTATCTACCTATGGCAAAGCACTGAAGAAGATAAACGACGATATCAAAGATCCTATATTATCGAAGAGCGATGAAACAGTGATTGCTATTCTCATGTTCTCATTATACGAAGTACGTTCTGGTTATCTCGAGTATTCATTCGTCAGATGGTTCAAGAAATAATACTAACGTTGACTAGACTATCATGAGTACGGATGACACAATCACAGCATGGGGCAATCATGTCGATGGTGCAGTTGCCTTGACGAAATTACGTGGTACCGATCAGTTCAAGGATTCCATGTCACATGCGATATTCCGAGCAGTGCGGACAATGATGGTATGCTCGACATGTCTACTATAAGTCTATATGCTAAATAGTACAGATCACAAGCTGTGTTCAGCGATCAAAACCCGTCGATGACTTTCCAGGCGCCAACGGCTGGATAGGCAACGGCAGTTTTGGCAACGAGAATGTTGCAAATAGATTGACCCTCATCTGTATCGACTTGCCCAATCTGCGCGCTCGCGCAAATCTCCTTACAGAAACACCTCACAACCCAGCCCTCGAAACAGAAGCAAAGGAAGTCCTATCCTTTGCCCAAATGGTCGAAGGCAACCTTGCAGAATGGTACCGAACCCTACCTTCCGAATGGAAACACCGTACAATCGGTGTCGTTAGCGAGTTTCCCTCCGATGAAGACCTCGCCACCACTGAAAAGTGGCCCGGCGAGCAACACGTTTACCACGATGTCCCTCTAGCCAGCATTGTCAACGACTACCGTGTCTGCCGCATCTTCTGTAGACGAGTCATCATTGCGTGTATCAATTGGCTGCGCATCGGTGGTCACGAAGACACAGACGGCGAATACGACAAGAGCGTTTTCATCATCCAGCAGCTGGTCGACGATATCTGTGCGTGTGTACCATTCCATATGAACTACGAATTGCAACCCTTAGCCAAGGAAATGGGCCAAGAACACAATGGTAAGCATTTACTAGAGCATGAAATTTCCAAATGATCGGTTAGCTAATTCTTCATCACGATACAGCTGCCGAAGCATTTGGCGGATACTCACTCGTATGGCCACTCTACGTCGCAGCAAACGCCGAGACTGTTCCTCAAGCGCAGCGGGACTGGCTATTTGGCCGCTTGTCTGTCGTAGGTACGAAATTTGGGCTTAGCAGTGCTCAAGTTTTAGTCCTGGCAAAACGACATATACTCACATGTGGACCGATGTTTCCTTGAGTGTGGCTATTACTATTCTTTACTTTATCTTTTCTTTCCTTTGTGGATGTTGTTTGCTTTTCAAGAGCGTTTTATACCACTGTTGGGTTGGCATGATGTTTTTTCAAGGGCGGCATGGAAAGGGGTGTTATGATTGTATGATATGTTGCAGAGTTATGTGTATCATGAAAATGACTCCATGGGACGAAAATTACAGCTGATATGAGTGAACTGTTCAAATGCTTCAATTTTGATTATAATGCGTGCCTTGTGTAGCTTGTATCGTACGCGTTGCCAATACTGAGTGTTACACGTAGAAAAGGTGCTTGAGTATCGTACACTAAAAGTCGACAGACCTCTAACTGCCAAAAACTTACAATATTATTTCAAGCTACCTACTAAACTTTGAGAGGACTACTTTAGTAGAACAAGCTGAGGTCTACAAGGCTCTAACTTTAATAACGGTGTTGTGTGTTGATTATTTGCCGTTTTCTGCGCTGCAATTTCGAGGGCCTCTATTTACAAAACGAAATGTCTTCGCGCGAAGAACAGCATAAGCTTAGCTTACCAAAACGAAGAACCGGCGGAATTGAGACTCCCTGGCTAATTAAATTAAAAAAGAGTTGTGGTTCGTTGTGGTATACTGGTCAGTCTAGAGGTGCCCACCACCCCCTTCACCTAACCACACCACACATCCAAACACAGAACCATCAACACACCATCTCCTCTCAAAACAAACACGCCATAAGTAAAGCCCCTCAGCCCCTCATCTCCGCTAAAAAACAACGTCCACCCTCGTAAATCCGGCAGTGCACCCCCACCTCCCCTTCCTTTCCCTTCACCCCCAACCACCACCCACCCACCATGCACAGGGCAAAAAAAGAAGAATCACTTGGTCAGTACGGGGGTCGAACCCGCGACCTTGGCGTCTCAAGAAGAGGAGATCTATTAGCACCACGCTCTAACCAACTGAGCTAACCGACCTGTTTCACGTGATTGATGGAAGTTTCTTGATGTAGAAGGGATATGTACTTTGATATTTGGTAGGAGGGGGATGGCGAGAGGCGTTTTTGAAGGGTTGAGAGAGGGAAAAATGGTTACGGGATGGGGGGTGGGTGGTTTGGGGGTGGTGAGGGTGCGAAGTGGGGCTGGGGTGAAAATTTTGAGGGGGGTGGGGTGGGATGGTTGACGGCGATGGTGGCTTGTGGACTACGAGTTTAGGATGGAAGGGGGAGTATGGGATATGGGGATTTTGTTTGTAGATTGGTGGGTGAGTGGAAAGGTGATATTTTTAAGGAATTATATTGTATGTTGATGCAAAGAATCACTA
Source organism: Shiraia sp. slf14 (assembly GCA_000498155.1). Taxonomy (NCBI): domain Eukaryota; kingdom Fungi; phylum Ascomycota; class Dothideomycetes; order Pleosporales; family Shiraiaceae; genus Shiraia; species Shiraia sp. slf14. Next base: position 244,912 of record AXZN01000037.1, read on the forward strand.
TTGTTATGTATTTTTTAGAATTTTGATTTAATTTTAAGGGATTGTATTATTTAGGAACTAATTCAAAATACATTAACATAACAATTCCTATGTTATCCCATCAGACATTACTATCCTAACACATTACTCTCCTCCATATCTCCATGTATCCACCAAAACCCTCACATTCAAATAAGTAAAAAACTCCAAAGAAAATGGGTATATAACGCCCCTCTACCCCCCTCTCCTCTTTTATCCCCTTTCCCCCCTCCTCCTCTCTTACCACCACCACTACGCCCCCCGCACCCACTCCCCCAACCCATGATCCACCCCCGCCCAATACTCCCTCGTCTCCCGATACAACTCCAACCTCTCCCCCACACCCTGCACAGCCGAAATCTGCCTAAACCCCATCGGACAAGGCCTCTTCCGCTCCTCTTGTTCGAAATCAATCCCCGTGCCAGAGTCCGCGCGCTTCGGGCGCGTGATGTGTGGGGAGGGTAGGGGAGACGAGCAGGCGAGGGTCATGTGTGAGGAGAGGGGGGAGGGTTTGCGTTTTGGTATGCGGGTTTGGAGATGGGGTTGGAGATGAGGTTGAGTAGGTTGGGAAGTAGATACAGATGGAGATGGAGATGGAGATGGAGATGGAGATGGGGATGGGGATGGGGAGTGGTGTGGTAGTGATGGGGAGGAGAGGGAGCGGCGGATGCGGAGGGCGTTTTGGATTGCTTCTGGGACGGTTGTCGGGGCGGTGGAAGAAGAAGAGCGGGATAGGGGGATGGGAGTGTGGGTGTCTTTCTCAAAGGTGAGCTTTTGGCGGAGGAGGGATATGCTTGGGTATTTTCTCAGTGGACGGGGTGAAGAGGTTCTCGGGGGTGAGGAGGGGAGGTCTCCTGGTTGGGGGGTTTTGCTTCTGCTCCTTGTGGAATCGACGGATGTTGATGTTGATGTTCGTTTGAAGGACCAGATGCTGTTTTTGCGGGATGGGCGCGTGGGGGTTTCGGAAATATGGCTTTTTGCTGATGGGCTGGTAGAGTTTTGTAGAGGAGTGGCATTGAAGTATGCATCGACAGATGACTGTTGCATCATGCTCATTACACTGACGCCGCCTACGTGCTTTGCATCGATTGGGCCAGAGATCACGATAACTTTGGACCTCGCCATAGCATTGACGTAGTAGAAATTAAGATAAAGAGTTAAAGGGCTGACAGTGGGCCAGAAGACGTATGACCAGTGTACGATTGCCGGCTGATTACGTAGTGTTTCGAATTTTGAAAGAAAATGCGAAGGATAGAAGGATGGAATTCAGCAAGTGTAGCTGGAAATGTGCTGGATTAAAGAGGGATATAGCTCTCGAAGGATTTCATTAAACTCATGAACAGCCGTTCTAATGTTTGAACAGCGCGGCACACAAGTGATCATCTGGCAATCTTGAACATGTCCAAGAACCATCTCGCACACCTGTTGTGTTCAATTTCACCCCTGCACCTATCAGGCTAGGGGCTCCGTTGCGGTACAGGCAAAACGAGCAGGAAACGGGTTTAAACGCTGAGCTCAGTGGATGGACAGGGTTGCAAAGCACCTTGAAAAGATCGGGTCGAGAGCCCCGAAACTTGTAATGTCTTGGGACGAGGCGGCTATAATTGTGGGTAATACTGTGCCTTGGTTGGAACCTAGCCTCGGCTGGGATGAAAGAATGGGTACGTCAATGTCGAATTATTAGGCGGAGAGAGTAATATTACCAGGAGGTCTTGTATAGGAGTATATGTGCTGATCTATGATGGGGATAATATTAGATCGGAAGGATCCCGTCCCGGATGTTTGGGAATGTGGTGTAACCAAACCCATACGCAGGGGAACTGGCAGCAGTTTCTGGCTCTCATCCAAAAACTCAACGAACCGGTTCATCTGGGTGAAGTCGTTGGGACAACTTTGGCGTGTGCATGCCATTTGACTTTAGATAACAATGTCTGTTACTCTGAGCCTGCACATTTAAATACAATGTTGTAAATTTTGAAGGAAACTCTTGATTCAGGATGCCTTAATAATTGCGCGAGCCACTGTTGCTTTTGTATCTCACCACACTTGTACAAGTCCTGTGCTGTGGTCTCGTGGCTGTCGACGAAACCCATCGTCGCATCATCTTCCCCAATGCTTCACCAAGGCGAACCGAAAAATGAGGATTGCACAACGTCTTACTAGTAGCTAGTAGCCGCACATATACCCCACTACCACGTTTGGCCGTTCCTCTCAGAGGAGTACTTGACGCAGACAACGTCTCCAACGCCTCGTTACCGTCGGCCTTGTCTCAGTTCTTGTTCCGAAGCCTGGGCATCCGCTCACCAATCATGGCCCTCCGCCACGCTGTCTCCGGTCCGAATGCCGTTAGCTACCGTTCCCCCCACGCCACAACCCTCTTCGTAAGGCTGTAGAAGCTCTTCTCGACCTTAGAATCCAGGGGGTTTTCTCATGCGTATACTGGCCTCGAATTGCCTCAACCTAGTACCGGCAGGCGCCCGCCATGACAGGTGTCAGCGCATGCACCACATGGAGACTAAAGCGTTATGGCATAGCAGCGTACGAGCGTAGGCATTTGTTTGCATATAAGTATAATAACAAGCACTGCCATGCAATGAGGATTCATCTTCAGCAAAGTCTTGTCTTTCATTAGTCGTCTTTCAGTCGCTCATTTTTTACATTCAATTCTTTCGTTCCTGGAGAACCATTCATTGGCCGGTCCTGTTCAATTGTATTATTCGATAGTTCACTCCTAACTCGACATCAAGACTTTCAAAAAACTAAACCTCAAAATGAAGCACTCTGTTCTTGCTCTGGCCATTATTGGCGCCGTGGCTGCCCGACCAACTGGTTCTATGAGCAAGCGTGAAGTGCCTCAAGAGCATTCACACGAGAACATTCTCAGTGCAGTTAACACCTTGCTTTTCAAGAACAATCCGGATGATATCCAGGATGCTGTATTTGGTCTGCTTGGTAATGCTGCAGCTACCAATGGCAAGGGAAACATTGCTGATCCAGGTATGTACTCTGTGGTTATCAAGACAATATCATCCTAATGAAGGTCAGACTGTCTCCAACAAGCTACTGCCGACCAAGCCTTCACCAATGCCAAGGCAGCGGGTGATGTTGCTGGCATGACCAACGCTTTGATCTTCCGTGCACTGGAGCGCAACACCGGAAAGGTCGGCCTGGCTTCTGTGGCCTGTACATCTATCAAAGCAGTAAATCCTGAGATTGCTGCTCTCCAACAACATCAGGATCCAGCCAGCAATGGCGCACAAGCCCTCAACAAGAAGATTGCTACCGAGCTTGCTCGTCAAATTGCCGCCGTTGGTGGAGATCCAACACTTGCTAATGAGGCGTCCACTTTTGCACCTGGAGACGTCAACGATCCGACTGGAGCCGGCAATACATGTGACGACGCAAACGACGATGCGGGGTGCATCAACACCTTGAAGCTGCGTGTGGATGACCTGTCTGCAGCAGAAATCACTGCAGCAGTAGCAAATGTAAAGCAGGCTGGTGGAGCCAACGCGAATGGTGCTGCCACTGGTAAGCAAGGAGCTGCTGCTGGTAACGCTGGAAACAACCAAGCTGCCAATAACAACCAGGCGGCTAGCAATAACCAGGCGGCCGCAGGAGCCAACGCTGCTGCAGGAGCCAATACTGCGGCCAATTTTGGCACTTGCTCGAATCCTACTATCAAATTCGGACTGCCCAGTGATGGGCGGCCAGAGAATGCATTTGAGCCTGCCAACCTGACTCAATTCAACCATGGCTCGGCGTTGAACATTGCTGTTATTTCCAACTTCATCTGCTCGCAAGTTGGTAGTGCCTGCAAGGGTAACGCAGCCGCTGTCAGCTCTTGCCAGACTGCTGCCAAGGCTGCTCAGGGCCTGCAAGGTGCGGCTGCTGCGAACGCCTTCAACTCGGCTCTTGGATTATAAGTATGCGAGAACTGGGAGGATACGACATGACGGAGAATGAAGAGTGAAACGAGACTCCTGTACAACAATTTCATGAGGGTTTGGCGTTGTTGGCGGTTTGAATACCATTTATTATGACGCAACAAATGTCATGATCCATGACGAAATATTCATCCTGTAACTGTGATTTGACCATGACCCGTGTATCGAGATTGAGCAGAGATGAGTTTGACGTAGGTGGTGCTGTATAATGGACTGGCATGGCTGACAACCTGATCAGCCGTCGATGTTCGATCAGCTACTTGTACACCATCACATTCGCGTTAGCTTGGATCGAGATGGTTTTCAGGCAAAGGTGAACGCGTCCATCGAGACTAGCTTAGCGTAGTCACCGCGCGCCCCCACGACAACCACGCAGGAATGGAAGAGAGAACAACACAGCTATAATAGGAACACAATGGACTTGTGCAAGTTTCGAGAGGCGATATCGATAGGTCATGCTGTGCTACCAGCCAAGTTTTCTCGCGTGCTGGACGCGTCACAGAGGTATGTAGTCTTCTCAGCTGCTGTTGGCTGGGATGGTTACTACCGCATGACCTTGGATGGAAGAGCCAAAAGGGAATACTGTTCTGCCGGTGGTCATCAAGTGTTGGGAGAGTCAGACAATGCTGGGCCAGAAGCAGTATGTGCATGTCGTGAATATCCTAATTGAGCGATCAGCAGTGTCCCGCACCTCGTGCTGTGTCACGGCCCCGCCGTCGAGGCCATTGTAATGCATGAGAGAAGCTGTAAAGAATGTTCACTGTGCCCAATGGTAGTCAGAGGTGGGCTGTCGTGGCTGTGGTTGGCCCAAATGGGCGAGGCACATGCGCATTCGGAAATATTACGAATATTGAAGCGTGATAAGGTGCAGCCGTTTTGGCAACCAGACGGGGATCTTGGACTGCTTCGCTCTCAGCGCTAGATGGCGGCACGAGGCAGGGTCTCTTTTAGACAGTATACATAATTTCTGCGAGTGATGTCATGATGTAGAGAGGTTTCGCATTGGCACGATCAGAGGTGACTGCGATGGCATAGAGAAACGTTCAGACGAGGGTGCAAGCAAACGACAGTGGACATGGCAGCTTGAATGCATTGCATGGCGACAGACTAGCCGTGCTGGCAAGTGGATGCCAAAAAAGAGTTCGCCAGGCCCTTGAGGAGCAGTGCAGTAGTCGTGGAGCAAGACCCACACCGAGGCCAGGTGTTGGGAGCGGCAGAACGAATGGCACACCGCATCAGGAGGTCGAGGTGCTCATGTGGCCAGTCTGGCGTGGGCGGTGCAGTGCAGGTTTGGGGGGTGCTGGTGCTGGTGTGCTCGTTCTCGCGTGTGCAGAGAGCGACTGCAGAGCACGACCAAAAAGCAAAGGCAGCGGACGGTTACGGGGACCGTTGCACGTCGTCGCAAGTGCATGGAAGAAGTTGAAGAGGCGTGCGGGCCAGTTCGAAAGCGAGGGCGAAAATCCGGTCGTGACAAGTGTTCGTGCTTGCAGCAGCGTATGCAGGGGCTGGTGGGCTTTGCGCTGCTGTCCACGCTGGGGATGGCACGGTCCACCCGCCGCCTGCTGGATCGGGCAAGGCGCCGAAAATTCGACGCGTTCGCGACGCGTTGTGCTCGCAGCGGGCGACTGCTGCGGCTGCTGTCTGGCGGCTGTCTGCTGTCTGCCAGCGGCCCTCACGCGTCGACCGCCCGCAGCATTGCGCGCAGGCTCGAGGGCCGCTGCGAGGCCGCACTGTGGGCAGGCGCTGGGCCAGCGGAGTGGGCAGAGGGCGACAAGCCGTTGGACGAGAGACGCTGGCAGAGTTGCTGCGGCGCCAGCTGCTTTGGTGTTTCGCTTCGCTCTGACATGGACGATTCTGGGGCTAGGGACGCGGCCGGCTCTAGCGCCTTGGCCACTAGCGGCAGGCCGCCGCCGATGACTTGCTCGACCGCCCCGACATCCCAACCTCACCGCACCCCATCCGCCATTTTCACGTATTCACGACCTTCACGACTATCCGAGCCCAGCTCGCCCGTCGCCCCTCCTGCCATGCGCTGACGGACCTCTGGCCTTCCACGACACGACCCTTTCCTTGCGTCCTTTCCATCTGCTTGCTTGTTTCCCCCCCCCGCGCCTTCCATGGCCCTGCAGTAAGGCGCTGCTTCGCTCTTGCCGCGCTGCCGCACTTCACCACGCCAACCTTCACACCCACCTCGACCCAAACTGCGCCTGTGGCCTCTCCCGCTAGCCTTGCGCGCGCATCAACCTCTCTAGCCCATCTTTGTGCATCGTTGTCTGAAGCTTGTCGGCCCTCCTGCCTGACACGCGTTGCGTTTTCTGCTTGCAGTCTTGCGCGCATCGTCGCCTCAACGCGCTCTTCTCGTCACCTCACCTTTACTTTACTCGCCCCCGTTCAGACGTCTGCGCCTGCCAATCGCGCTTCTTGCTGCGCTTCTGGACGCTGTTGCTCCCCGGACTCTCCTCGGAACCACCATCAAGGGCGCAGTATCCGCTCGCTCGTGTAACCTTGGGTTTCGCGTTTGCAACTGCAAAACACCTGCTAGGACTCGGATTCCATCAACCTGCGGCCCTGCATAATCTGTGTACTCTTTTAGCACCAACCGGACGCGCCCCGACATCAAGTGCATGTCCAGTTATCTAAATTCCTCTACATCTCCTTGCTGAGCCATAAGATTGCCCTATTCGGACGTCTTGGTCAAAACAAAGAGTCGCGCGTTCTCATAACCACCCCAGTAGTTATTTCAACACAATGGACCCCGAACGCCCCCACTTGTCCATCACTCTTCCCAGAAACTTCATGTTCCACTATCGGGATGGAGTGGTTCCCCAGACCCCAGAACCTGAACCGCAGCCAGAGGAATTGCAACCACCCCCACCTCCGCGACAAGTCTTGAAAGTTCGTCGACGCCGAACGACAATGGTCATCCACCATGAAGAACCAGAAATCATGGACGAGAGGCCAATCCCTACCATTGAAGTACCCGACTTTACTTCAGAGCCCTCGTCGGAGCTACCCGGCCTACCTTGCACGCAGAATGACGCGTATCTATCGCCAGCGTTTGGCTACCCGCGAATGCTCTCTCCACCAAAAACTCCTAGTGCCCAGATAAGGACCATCACCTTTGATGGCCCACAGCCCTGGTCTGATGCTGAAGCGAGCCAAAGCGAAACATCGAGCAGACCAACTTCATCTTCGGGATTTTCCGACTCCTCAATATCCTCCCGTGGCAGTATGGAGTCATTGTTGTCAGGAGGCGGTAGCTGCACAAGTCCAGAGGAGGAGATGACAGATCCTTTTCTGGCATTCTCTCCAGACCTCAAAGATGGACAACCAGCCTCACCGACTATTGGGTACCAACAAACCCGCCAAGCTAAGCGCCTCAAGCTGAGGGCGACCTTCACGGAAGAGATGGATTATCATCTCTGGATGACTTACATGAAGTACTTACAAGATCCCACCGTAACCCCATTCAAGGCCTTGCCCAGTACCGTACCGCCAAATGGCGTTTGCCATCGTGTGGCAAGAATGGCTCGTAAGACCTGGAAAGGGCCACGTACTTCGCGTCTGGGCCTTCGAACAGGTACACGCTTCAGCTCTCGTGGTGGAACTCCAGACACAATTCGCCCATTGAAGAGCGGGAGCAGCACACCAGTACCTCGAAATAATACTTCGTTCTTGCGATATCCAACAGAGAAGCAATGTCGGAAACGGTTGCGCGACTTGGCGAAGCAGAAGCCAACTCTTTCTGCTCACTACCAACGCCTTCTTCATCGATCACCATCCCCTTTTCAATCTTCACCGCCGAGCGAACCTTCTTCGCAATCGCGACCGCTTTCGTCGCCATTTTCACAAGCCCCTGCTGCGTTCTCTACTCGAGACATGGGTATTTCTCTTGCCACAAGCACTGCGCCTTCGATGCAACGAGGCAATCCGCTATCACAGCTTGCTAGCGAGAAAACACCACGCCCGGCAACAAGGTCGTGGTCGAATGTACGATCTTCAGCTCACCAAAAGTCGCAATCGCTTCACATCAACCTTGGCCTCGGTTTGGGCAATCCTTTCGGCTCATCTTTCCAGGCAATGTCTGAGATGACTGATGTGAGCATGAACCAGCCGAGTGCACGAACATGGCACGCACACTCGTCTTCGCATCCACCAAGACTCGGTTCTCCCTTTCAACTACACGCACCACGTCCCATATCGAGGGTCTTCAAGCGTCGTGCCCTGAATAACAGCTTTGAAGACAGGGCACGTAATCGTGGCAACAGCTTCGTTGACGAGCTCTTTGGTGCACCCGCTGAATCGAGTCACCGTCGCGTAAGAAGCCGTGGCTTCAGCTTGGGCGACATGATGGAAGGTGCGCGCAGACTGCCGCTGTCTACGAACGAACCGTCCGGATTCAATCCATTCGCCAACGTTGGCTCTACGGTGCCAAGGTCAACTCAGTACTCACCTGCCATCTCAGCCGAGATGCGGGCACAGGCGACAGTTCGACTAGGCTCCCCTTTTGGTGGGCGACCTAGCAACACGTTTCCTCGAGCATCAGCATCCCATAGCTTTGAGCCACCAGCTTCATTTGAGCAACGCTTCGCCGCCATGCCCAGCGACCCTGCGTACTTACATCGCTCTTAAACCCGCTTACCTTTTTTCGTGTAACCTTTGCTTTACAGCACCTGCAAAACATTGGCGTTATCATCGATACCTCGGTCTCCTCATCATCTATGGAGACTCAGTGCAGCCAGCACAATGACGAACTGGCGCACACCAAAAGCATCTCTTATGTTTGTGCATATCAGCACTTACCTTTCTGCCATGAGCGGATTATCGGCTTAGGTGGAACACTCCGCTTGATGTTGATGTCGTTTCTATCGGAGTGTCTCTTTCCTTTGCTCTTCTTGTGGCTTTTTATTTATGGGGGTCACGACGATATGGTTGCACGTGCCCCACAATTTTTTCTTCTCTTTCTCTTGACTTTCAGTAATTTCGAGGCAAGCAACTCGTGGAAGCTTTGAGGTAGGCTTGGATATGGACCTGCCTTGCTGACGGTTGCCTGTCTCTTTTGTACATTCTGACACATGTCGGCACACGTTGCCTGACTATATCTTGCTTTCTTTTCGTTTCCCACGGTACGTTGGGTGCATTGCAATCTTTTCAGACGACAGTTTCCTTGTTATGACAATCTAACGACTTATCACGATGGATCGATGGGATATTGATTTAATCTGGAAGCGTGGGCCTGGCTCTTCACGACGATCAATGAAGTTCTCCGAAGAACGGAACGTGTATGACTGGGACCCTAATCTCTTGTTTTATTGCGGGATCTGTTACGGTACGAGTTCGGTTCGGAGGGAAAGTGATATCTCCATGGACGACGAAAGAGCGGACAGGACATTGAGCTGAACTGGAGGGGTACTGGAGCAGGTTAGCTACTATATATGAAAATACATTGCCTATGAAGAGGACAAAGAAACAAAGGTGCAAGGTGTTACATATAAAGTTCCGGTGCACCCCGCTCCGCAGAGTTGTGCCGCAGGCGTTTCGTAATGCGTCGGTGCGCAGGCGTCATGATGGCCTGGCCGGTGAGCAAAAGTCTGGTCGGCCATGGCGTGGAGCCTTGATAGCCGCGGCTGGGGCCGCCATTTGATATTCGTGTGACCTGAAGTGCAATAAGCCCAAAACGTCCCCTTTCTTTCAATCCCAAAGAAAAACAACATCAACACAAGAATGTAGAAATAATAAAACCAAGCACACGAAGAACCGAGAGAAGAGAAGAAAAAAACTCCATCCCCCCCCCCCCCCCCACCCTACACGTCTCTCGCCGAAGAAAAAATTCCTTTCCTGCAAGCACTATCACCACCCACCACTCTATTCTCCGTTCAGTCCACTTTCCTCGAACAGACCACCCCCCCTCCTTCCCTCCCAAGTATCCGTGCCGAGGACCCCCCCCCTCCCCTGCCCAGCAGGCCACTTACCACTCACACAGGGTCTTACATCAGCCCAGTCTCCACTCCGTATAAAGCATGCAGGCGTTGGTGCGACGCGTAGAAAGCGGTGGTGCAGGTGACATCGCGCACGCGTTTGGACGCGTAGAGAGGTGCGTGAGTATGGCTTGGGGGGGGGTTTCTTTTGGCACGTTCGGGGATGGGCACGGTGGAGGGTGCATAAGGGGGATGCAGAGGGGAGTGGATGGGGTTTAGAAGAGTGGGAATTAGGTAGGTGGGCGTGTGAGGGCTGGGTTGAGTTGGGTTGCTGTGGTAGTTAGAGGGAACTGGAAATGAGGGTGGGTGGCTGGCTCGGGGGGATTGTGGGTTTGGGTTTGGGAGGTGGGAGGTGGTGTTTTACGGTGAGGGACGTGGTGCATTAGGGAGGTAGTTTACGGAGTAGTAGGTTAGTATTGTGTTTGGAGGATTGATGCGGTGATGATGAGTGCATGTATGTATGTACTATGTATGTCTGTAAGCCTGAGGGCTTTTTTTTCGCGCTGGATTCGCGTGCTTTTCGCTCATTGTCCGTATGACCCGAAGTCTTGACGACACGTATTAGTGAGCCAGAGTTTCTTGTTAAGCTTTGTCAGAGCGAAGAGGGGGCGGGGTGGTTGTGTGGTGTGGGTCTATTTAGGGTAAGGGTATCGTCATTGATTGTTTGTTCGTATCTTTGGTCTCGCTTACCTTTTAACGACTCCACCTGTGCATCTCTACCGCCTTTGCTAGAGAGAAAAATTCGAAGACCACGCTTTGCTTTGGCTTGTAAATTTTTCTGCGCTTAAGTGGCTTTGGGGTATATATCCGTGAGCATTATTTATGTCAGTGTATGCCATTGTTATGCAGTGTTCTCTAACTATCTAGGTACGTAGCTTTAAGGGGCATTACCTAATATTCGTATCTGAAGAACTTTCGCGTGTTGATGATTCTTTCGAAGAATTACTAACCGCGGCCTGAAGGTGTATCGGGTTCTAGTCATTCTCAATTTTTACCCGAATACAATCTCCCTGCTCTGTGAAAGAGGAAGGAGCATCGCTAGGTTCCAGTGTCTAGACTGCAGTGAAAGAAAAGGTATCCAGGTAACCACGTTTAATTGCGATGGGAATTCGCTCAAGGTTGCCAATTGCTTACCTGTGAGTGGTGATGTGGAATACTGTGGCGCAAATCCCCTCGTGATCGTGGTCAGTGACGAGTATTTCACAGAATGGCTTTGAATACCTGGTTTCTTCGGCTGGGTTCACAGCCCTGAAGTAGTACCACGGGAAGAGCCCCAAGTTTCGCTGCCAATCGACAGGGTCTTTCGCAAAAGCCGACTTGTGAATAATTCAAGTCTACAGGTTCGACCATAAAGGCCCTCACCTGCGAGATACTCCAGCTCAAGTCTAACGAACATGAACCCCATGAGACAATCTTGTGTAAACCTGAGCGCAGAGCTTTTTTCTTACCTTCGCTGTCTTGTTTTACTGGAGTCAACGTCCGTGGATATGCTGCCATAGAAGCTTGATATGTCACTGAAGCTATGGGCCAATGTATCGCCATTCAATACTACCAAGCGAAAAACAGGTGTACCATAAGTCTTTCACTTCTGCCAGTTTTGTTTTGATCTTCGTTGCCTCACGGCCCTCGTGTTGTTGCCTGGTGTTGCACAGCCTCTACTACCTATGAAACAGGATCCGTCGAGAGTCCAACCACGGATGGATGATTGAATATCTTGGAACCTAACAACATACAAAGTATATGGGCAACCCTGTGCTCAACTACAGGTGCTCAACTGTTTCTCTCTACTTACTCTTCACTATGAACTTTACACTCCCTATCAGGACGCCTCGCAAAGCACCCGAGTTCACTATGAACAATACGATAACAAAAGATCGACCAAAACGAAAATGCTATCTGCTGAGAGAACTCCCACGCGAGCTTCGGGATATGATTTACAATTATGTCCTCTTCTATCCAGCTGGCCTTTGGGGCACGAACTACCCATACTTGTTCAATTCTCAAACAACAATCTTCCGACACAAGTCGAATCCACTAAAGCTTGTCTGCAAGCAGCTTCATGCAGAAACTACAGGGCTACTCAGAAAATTGAATAATACCGTCAATTTCACATTTAGATTCCCACCTCCAAGCGACGTTCGATTCACGGGTCTTCTCGAATTTCTTGGTTACAACGAGCTCCTAACATCGCCAGTATGCCAAAACATCACAAGGATCAACATCTATCCTTCGCCCTCAGTTACGAATAACGAGAACCATCTGCTCGTTATTCTGGCTCGATTCTTCGGACACCCTCAATTCGCAGAGCTCCAGAGTTTCTGCGAGTTACGACCAAACACCCAAGTGTTTGTGCACTTTCGACATTGCCCTCCGACCATCGATTCGCTATCCCCCTTGAGAGTATGGCCAAGAACTCCAGCCGAAGAGACAGAGCGATCCTTCCTCATCTTATCCTTGGTCATGGAGAACCTGCGCACAAGCAGAATTCCAGATGTGCAAACCTTCGTATCGATGCTATACCCAGGCCACCCGGATTGGTCACTCCGTCTGCGTGTATGGGTCATGAGGATGAATAGGGTATTAAGAGCGGGGAATAGGTTGGGGCCTATGCCTTCCAACTTGCGCATAACACTTGCTATTGATATCAGGGCATGTCTGAGGAGTCATGCAAAAGATCCCTGCTGTCACAGATGCAAGCGTGGATATTGTGCGCGTCATATCTGCAATTGCAAGACTGAAGTGGAAGCGATGATGAAGGAGCATGAAAACGGATTTTGAGGGAAGATATAGTAACGTTGCAGTAAGACTCTTGCAGCTTCGGGGATATTGACGACAACTACTACATGAGACAGGATCTGGAGATTCATGTGGCGGGAAATGTATGTTGTCACTGTGTAATCAACTTGGACCCTTTTTCACTTACCACAAATTTCGTACGCAATGCCTCGGTACCACCGCGTAACACACTTGGCGATAATAATGGTACTCCTCTGTTTGCTAGGAAAAAAATCCTTTGTTGTTCGGACAGTCTTACATCGACGTTTTATCTTCGTCAGAGTATTGCTCGAAATGTATGATGTTGTCTGATGCAAGATTTGGCATAACTTAACAAGATCCTGATACGGTAGATCAAGGTTGTTGCGAATTTTGAAAATCAAGAATCTAAAACAAACCCACGATCGAGTCTTGTGCAAGTCCTTTCAAATATCTCAAAAGATTGACTTTGAATTATCATGGTGATGTTAAAACAGGGAGACATGCGATCACGTGAAAACGCGACAGGGCGTTGATCAGTCTCGGCCAGATCCACCACGAGGCCCACTGTACAACCTCAGACTACAAATAGATAAGACTTGATAGAAGGCGCTTGATTTATTGCAACAATTCAGCCGAGGCAACCAAAAGCTTGTGATGGTTTTTGGAGTGTCGAGGTGCGGAGGATGGTCGATGCAGCCTCCCGATTATTGGCCCCAACCACCTGGCAGGAACAACATTGCATCATGCTATCGTCGCCCACAGCGCACGGCAGTCTAGAGTCTCCCCACGTTTGCGCCTGCCCACTTTGCCTTTTCATCTTCTCACATACTTTCACTCGACGAACACCTTGGCCTTGTGCATCTACAGGAATTCTTCTGTGAGGTCTTCAACAATCAACTGTTCCCTTAGTTAGCGCCGGCTTCCCCGGTAGTCAACATCCAGCAAGTGTTGTTCCCCCGAGCGACCGCGCGGCTTCAACCAAAACACTCTTACGGCAACCTTCGCCCCTCAGCGCGCGCACACAGGCGCTATTGCGCAACACCAATTCCAGACATGCCTGTCGTACCAGAACATTTCGATGCTATTGCAGCACAAATAGAGCACCTCGCAACCCGAAACCCAAACCTGAAGTCGCGACAGCCTGCGATCGACTATTCTCCTATCGCCTTCGATGCGCCTCAAAAGCAGCAAATCGCCAAGAGACAGCAACAAACGGTCGTACAAGGCATAATACCCACTTATTACAACCTTTCAGGGCCAAGCCCGGGCACGGTTGTAGGTATCGTCCTAGGCAGTGTTGCAGGCTTCCTGCTCATTGTGTGGTTGCTAAGCACTCTGACCAATGGGGGTGGCATAGGCGGACGAAACACTGCCATGGCTGGCCAAGAAGAGATTGTAGTACGGAAAAGACGCGGGTCCCATGGAGGCGGACGCTCCCGTGTCAGCCGACGCACCGTTGAAGCGCGCGAGGTGCGTGAAGTGAGCAGAAGTCCCAGGAGATCAGGGGGACGTTCAACAATCATTGTGGAAGAACGAAGGGGTCCGCCGCCAAGACCAAGAAGTAGGAGCATCATCGTCGAGGACCGACATCGTGTACCAGGCGACGATGTTGTCGAAGTCATCGAGGAGCATGATGAATACCGTGAGAGAAGAGGAAGCCGAAGAGGGGGCTATCGGTGAGTTGAATCCATTACTTCCCAAATTATGAGTTGTTACTAATATTGCCAGGTGATTAGTTACTGAAAATATCTCTTCTGGCGACCAAAACGATACTTTGGTGCTCTACCCGACATCACCATTACATATGCTGTTGCCACCTGCGATTCTTACTGGCAAAAGCCCTTGCGATACCCAATTTCTCTGACTCTATCTTTTTGTATTTTGATTTATTTCTATTACGTATCAGTACGGTGTTGTTGGTCTCCGTCGTGATCAAGGCATCTCTTTCCTTGTACATTATCAACTGGCATTTAGCATAGGTGTCAACGGAGGTGGAAAAAGGCCCTGAGTTGGTACATGATTGGGCGGAGTTTGGAGGATCATATCTGCATCACTGACAAGGTGCAGAAATGCATATTGCGCATAGTATCCATTGGGAACGACTTCACAAGATGACGAGTTATTCACCGAGACGTAAATAGTAAATTCTAAATAGTCAATAAAATCACATGATAAGATCTGTAACAAATTACGATTTATTACAGCGATGATCAATTTGTCTAATGGCAACAACTATTTAAACGTGAACAAGAAAATAAAACTTCGGCTCCGGGGGGATATAGTTTGCGCTGTTTAAACGTATGCTTTTCTGTCCGAATTGTCAACTCCGTCGACGATCAATTGTCTCGTGTTACAATCGTGTTACCTTATTGGTTCACCTGCTATGCGAACTTCGTATACTTGCCAAGACCTGTAGACGGTTACCTAGATCTCTCCTCAACCAACGTCACTCCGAATCCTGCATTGCATTGCGCCACATTGCAGTCCAAACCAAGAAATCAATCAAGTTGTCAACTACACTCTACAATTCATCTGTGTATGCTGCGCGTTTTGGCCAAGTTCGTATACCACTCCGATTGCTCATTACTACGAAGTTCCTTACTTAACATGTGATAATAGGATACCGAATAAACGAAATATTCTACAGTTCATAAGCAACAGATTTGAGTCCAAAAGCGGACTTCTCTTTGAATCTTGTAGTCCACGATTCTATACAATAGACCGTCGTTTGAGCAATCAGAACGTCACCTTGGCCTCAAAGAGATTCCCCCAAGGAACACCTGTTATCTTCGCGACCAACTTCAAATCTGTTCGAAATCCCAGGAAATTCTATCCTGCAATGAGTTCCACCTACCAGTACACTGGAGAAGAAGGAAAGGATGAGCTTCGCATCCTTGCCTCACTCATCGATCAACCAGACACGACACCTGAAGAGATAGTTGAACAAATCAACAAGCTCACGTTAGCCCCAAAAACATACGACAGACAGCTTGGTGATCACTGTTACTTCACAGCTGTTGCATTACTTAGCGCAGCTGCACGTACTTCTCCAGATCAGCAATCTAAGCTTATCAGCTTTCTTCACAAGCTTCGTAGTACTACAGTCAAGGACCCTTCTTCTGGTGAGCCACTGAAACACGAAGACCGGATCATTTGGTCAGGCCTACCTACTTTTGGGTATACCTTTGCTGATGAGTTAAATTCCATTCCCGGTATGCTTATATCTGACATCTTCCATACAGTTACAAATTGCCTAACTAACCGGTTCTAGGATCCCCAAATGCCACCCCAGAAAAGAAGCAAAAGTGGGAAAATACGATGGCGTTCTTTGCACAGCTTGACGCAAGTACTGAAGACCCTGAACTTAATTTCTCTCTTACATGGGCGGTAGCCTTTATCTCGGCAGCTTTTAAGAGTGCCCAATCTTCAGAGCAGGATGAGATTGCGATTCGGCTTGCATGCATATGGTTTATTTATGATTCGCGAAAAATTTGGAACAATATTTCAACAGATGGAGTTATCACGTCTGAAACGTGGCAGCAGTGGAAAAAGGGGTTGGAAGATGTGCAACAAACTTCGAGTGAAGGGGCCAAAAGCATGGTCGACAAGGCTCTGGCAGAGATCAAGCGGGCGGAGTCAAGTTAAGGCTGAGACATGGCTACCTTATGTAGTCTTAGATACGAATCTTACATGATTGTCCTCAACTGAGGATTAAAATATAAGACACTGAGTATCTGAGTTCCTGTCACCAGCGAGGCAGTAATGTTCAAATGAGATATCCTCGTACTCCTATTGGTTGATGTGATACAAGTCTTGGCGTGACGCAACTGCACGTTGGACCCTGCTCTGAAATAGTACGAGCGTGGGGTAGCACTTTTATCGTTTGACATTTGATGTTTGCTACCTAGTCTTACCACCAACACTACAGGTTCTGTGCCACAGCCACGTCAGCTGCCACCAGATCCGTTATACTGCTGCCTGTTCGCCTCTCACATATTCAAGATAGGGAGAAAACACAAAGCGCACCGCCAGCAGCTCAACCAGAGCAAGCCGTGGCGCGATTCAGAAAAAGGTCGTAAAGGTAAAGAAAAGGGAAAAGGTAGACGCAGCAGAATGGGCAACGACGAGTCTCGAATGGTGGCTGCGGATGAGCCGCCCAAAACACTAAAGGCACGGTCATTGGAAGCATTGGCGCAATATATCAAAGATGGGCGCGCGCGACAGATTGTAGTCATGGTTAGTTGATTCAGAGGAAACGATTAGCATATACTGACTTTCGAAAGGTTGGCGCAGGCATAAGCACATCTGCAGGCATACCAGACTTTCGATCACCGGAGACCGGGCTATATGCCAATCTCGCCCGACTCGAACTCCCATACGCTGAAGCCGTCTTCGACATATCGTACTTCCGCAACAAGCCAGAGCCCTTCTATACGCTCGCTCAAGAACTATATCCTGGAAAATACCGACCAACAATAACACACTCGTTCATAAATCTGCTTCACAAGAAAGGTCTACTGTTGAAGTTGTTTACTCAGAATATCGATTGCCTAGAGCGAGAGGCTGGTGTACCAGGAGACAAGATCATAGAGGCACATGGAAGTTTCGCAAAGCAAAGCTGTATAGAGTGCAAAAAGTCCTACCCCGACGACCGCATGCGCGTAGCCATTGAAGAGAAATGGGTCCCTCACTGCGTTGACTCTTCCTGCAACGGCCTAGTCAAGCCCGAAATTGTCTTCTTCGGCGAACAACTCCCCGCCGAATTCTTCGAGAATCGCAACCTGCCTTCTGAAGCCGACTTGGCCATTGTCATGGGCTCTTCGCTCTCCGTCCACCCATTTGCCTCTCTCCCGCAGTTTTGCGAAGACCGAACACCGCGCTTACTCATTAACCGCGAACAAGTCGGCGACCTGGGCTCGCGAGCCGACGATGTACTCATCCTGGACGACTGCGATGCGGGCGTGAGGCAATTGGCCGAAGCGTGTGGGTGGTTAGAAGAATTAGAAGCACTATGGGCTGAGACCGCACGACCCGACGATCCCACCAAGCCCGAGGAAGCCGAACCAGTGAAGAAGAGCAGGGACGAATTACTACAAGACGAAGTCGACAAGCTCACAAGAGACGTGGAAGAAACACTCAGTCTAGGCAAGTCTCAGCACGAGTGGTTGGAGAATCACGTTGATCGCAAGATCGCCAGGGCAATTGTTGACGGAGAGGGAGAAAGGATAGAAGCAAAGGGTGAGAACTTGAAACCTCCTGATGACAACGACGCAGAGTCCAGAATCATGGCACCTGTTGCGAAGAGCGGGGAGGAAGGAGGTTTGAGCCATGTTTTCCCACATTTGAAGAAGAGTTCTTTGTAGATTCTTAAGGGGCTTTTGGTCATTGTACATTTCTTCAGGGACTTTAGGGACTTCTTTTCCGGTAATACTCGTCAAAAAGGAGAGGCTTATATATTGTTCAAAATTTACATATTTTCAATGTAAAATGTGATCATTTTCGTACTCATTTGCTCTTGAAGAAAAACAGTGAATTTATCCAATTCCACTACCAAATATATATGCTAATAAATAAAATACCCAATACCACACCAAAACCCTCACACTCATCACTATTATCCAAACTCCATCTCTAACGCCAAAACGCACAGGCACATCCAAAAAACCTAAGAGAATATGATACTCAAAGTAACTCCCCTTCTTCATCTAATCCACCCTCCTCGTCCTCCTCCCAATCCACATCCGCAGCCGCTTCATCCGCCTTCCTCTGCACCTCGGCCAACCCGCTCATTTCCTCCACCCACCCCCTCTCATTCAACGCCTTCTGCACAAACTCCCACGGGTCGCGCTCATACTCTTTGATCACGCGGTCACTGCACGCCGAGCAGCAATCGTACGGTTTGCCTTCGACCTGGATGTTGGAGAAGGTGGATAGGTAGCCGCGGATGGTATGGGGGATAGTGCCGAGGGGGTGTTGGAAGGGGGGAGGGAGAGAAGGATGTGAGGGTTTAGGTTGTGGGGAGCCCGTAGGGGCGCGGGCTTGGGAGGGGTGTTGGAGGATGGAGACGAGGAGTTCGACGAGGAGGGAGGAGGCTAGTGGTGCGACGCCGGGGCGGGTGACTGTGCATTGTTGGTCGAGGGTGGCGTTGCTGAGGGACTGGGGAGGTTAGTTTGGGTTGTTTTTGTTTGGGGTGGATTGAATGGGATACTTACGTCTGCTGGGGCGACGACGTCGTTGCAAAAGTAGCAGCCGAGTTCGACTTCGGATTCTTGGGTTGTTTTCAGGCCGTGGCGCATTACGACGAAGGTGTCGAAGCCTAGGGCTGCGTTGAGGACGATTTTGCCGGCTGCTTTACCCATTACTGTTGGGAGCCATCTGCTTTCTCTTGTATCCATCAGTAGAAAGATGGCGTCGTGCTCGTCTACAAGCTTCTGAAGCTTTTCAAAGTCGCCTTTTGTCTTTGCTGCATCTGTGATGGGATGACCTGCCATTGGGACTTCCATTACGTGACCTGTTGCATCAACACCAGGGTAGATTTCTTCCAGAGCCTCTGCAGCTCTTTCTGCTTTTCTAGCACCTCCTTGCAAGCAATCCTTGAAATCGAAGAGTGGCTGTCGGACTGGATTTGAGAAGCTGACTGTTGCGTTGTCGATGAAGGTGATTTTTCGAACGCCCCAACCCATCAATGTCCTCGAAACGTAGGTTCCCAAGGTGCCAGCTCCGAGTAAAAGGCATTTGCAATTTTTGATGACATCCAAATCAATCCCTGGTGCTATCCGCCATTTGATGAGCTTCAAATTTAGGTCCACGGCTTGATCAGCTAGTTTCCGCTCATCCATGTACTCCGACAGATCTACGGTTCGTGAAGTCAGCTTTCCAGCCTCTGTTCGCTCCCAGCCAGTTACTTTCGGTAATCTTGGTGTGCGTGGGCGGTCGCTTGCTTCCTTTGGAGTTGTAGAGGTGTCGGAAATAGGGTCGGACTTTAGTTGTAAAATAATCGAGTTTGGCTGATCTCGCCTGAGATGGGTGTCACGATAACACAAAATTTGAGCTTCACTAAGATTCCACTTGTGTCGCATGAGGATGAGGAGGTTTCTTAATGGCCATCCAGGGTTTGTCTCGTAAGTCGATGGATCTGCAAAACAAATAAAGCGATCTTGCTTGTCGACGCCTTGGAAAAAGCCCTTTTCATACATTGCCAGACGTCCTATAGCCCAAGTGTAACCAAACTCTTCCAAAGGCGTTACTGGCGTTTTTGGCCGTTCATCAGCGTCTCCTCCTCCACGTACTCGCTTGGCCAGAAAGAATCCTCTTTGACGAACATCTGAACTATATCTCCAAGTCTGTACGGCGTCTACTAGATAAGTGGTCTCTCGAGCCTGTAGTTTAGACGAATCTCCTATTTGTCTCCATTGAGGATCTGACTGTATCGCAGGGAAGCCAAAGTGATAGGTGAATTTATACTTTTTTAGGTTGGCGAAGATGATAGCCGTAAAGGAGGACAGGAGGGAGGGGCATTCGTAAATAGAGCCATCATGTATAGCTTCCCATATCTTGACTATGTCAGCTAAGGCGCAAACAGTGTACGTCTAACTCAAAACGTACTGTTTGAGCGCATCGTTCGAGGATTGCAGTGCGGTCGAGGTTCTTGTAGTCTTCGATGGTGTTGCAGTTCTTAATGATACCTTCGGCGCGACAGTATGTTGGAGGTGTACTAACATATAAGTGTAAGTACGTGTATGGGTTCAGATTTACTCCAAGTTCATACTCATCGGATGTGAGGGCGTTTGGATGTATCTGGATGCGCATCGACCTAGAAGCATGGTCGCCTGCTCGCACCTCGTACAAACCCAGAACTTTTCGTGCGGAATCGTCAAGCTTATCGTGATTTATCTTGATGTGTGCAAGCGCGGCATAGAACTGGACATCGACGTCGCTTTGCCAGGGCGCGAACTTGAGTGTCGCCATGATGAGAGGTGGGGGTGGGGTAGTTTGACTCGAGTATCTCGATATTGTTGTAGCTGAGGAAGACAGGGCGACGTCGAAGAAAAGGGAGGATTGTAGGTGAGAGCGAGCAAGAGGTCAGCGCGTCATAGGTAAGGCAGTGATTGCACGTGCGCGTGGGAGCAATCAGGCACGCGCCATGGCGAATGGTGTGAATGTCTTAGAACTCAGGCAGGCGTCGTTGATGTAGTCAGCCCCGCGCCATGTCATGCTTCCCCTCCACCCTCCAAACTCGCCTTTAGCCACAACCATTCGGCGGGGCAGCCAGGGTTAGTCGCGTTCCTGCAGCCGCTCCACAGCGCTAATCGCACAAACTATGGGCTCTCCCGTTCGCAGCGAGCCCTTGGTTATGACATCAACTTGGGCGCTCTCTCTGTGTCCATTATTTGCCCATCGCCCATAATGCTCATTGGACTCTGCGGAGGCAAGACCGTTCCACTTCACATGGCGCCAAGCCTCGACGACTGATGGATCCCAGGAATCTGCGCTGGCAAGTCTTCGATTGCTTCGTACCTCGTCCAAGAGCATGGCTTCAAACGCATACGCTTAGCCCGTACGGCCGCCACCCCTTCTGTCGAGAAGTCTGCTTCAAACGCAACTGTCCCTGCCGAAGCTACGACCACAGAAGACGCTGAATACACGTTCCCAGACATCGACTCGCTGTTGGAGCTTGTCACGTTGAGATGGAAAGAGCGATGGGTTACAACTGATATCTGGGACCACGACGTGGTTGATGCCCTGCTACGTCGCCCATTCTTCCTCCTCGTCAGCGTAGACGCACCTGTGAGTGTGCGATGGAGGCGTTTTACTGAACGCTGTGCTGCAAACCAGCTCACCCCACCAACACTCGAAGAATTCGTCCTACGCGACGATGCACATCTGTTTGCCCCTGACACGGGCCGGAGTGCTCTCTTCCAACGCGCACAGCTCAAGTTATTGAATTCTGCGCCGTCCATTGCTAGCCTGCGAGCGGCAATTCATTCTCTCAATCTTACTGACGAAGCACGTCTTCGGCCCAGTTGGGATCAGTATTTCATGCAGCTTGCAGATTTGGCTGCCCACAGAAGCAATTGCATGAAGAGGAGGGTTGGGTGCGTTATCGTCAGGGAGAAACGAGTCGTTAGTACTGGATATAACGGCACTCCAAGAGGCATGACAAATTGTAACGAAGGTGGTTGTCCACGTTGCAATAGTGCTGCTAAAGGTGGTACTTCTCTTTCAACATGTCTCTGCCTGCATGCTGAAGAGAACGCCCTTCTCGAAGCTGGTCGAGACCGCATTGGGGGCAGTGCCATTCTCTATTGCAACACTTGTCCTTGCTTGACGTGCAGTGTCAAGATCACTCAAGTTGGTATCAGTGAAGTCGTATACAACCAAGGCTACTTGGTCGATACCAAGACTGCTGAAATTTTCGCTGAGAGCGGCGTACGTTTGAGACAATTCTCACCTCCTGCTGAAGGATTGGTAGATCTCTCGATTGGAGCATCTCTAAGTACTACAACAGCCAATGTCGAAGACGTCCGTGAAATACTTAGCGACGATAATTTTGTTCGCCCATTATCCTAGGATAAATTACAACCTGCAATCTAATTTATGCATTATTATTCCGGTTGAAACCCCAAATTTAGCCAAATACAGCATTTTCAGCCTTTGTGAAGATCAGTGTATGTGTCGTAAAGCTCGAGGAAGTTTCGGCAGATTTCCATGTGCTCCTGGGCATCCCCAGAATGATGGGTAAGTTTTGTACAACTCCCGGTCAGCTTACATACGATAGACTATCGATCCCCTGCACTGGCCGTTGGTCTAAGAAGAAGATAAGACGGCCCTGATTATGCCTAACAGGCTGAGAAGCTTGTCCGTTGGTTATATCGAATAGGAAATTTTCAAGTACCTTTACCTGCGGGTCTTTTTAGTGTTGTGCAGTAAAGTACAGTCAGATATGCAGCATAACCTTCTCTAAGGCCATTGATTGTGAACTTGAAATGAACACTCCTAAGGAAGAACAATGTTATACACCCGTGCTGAAAACACTAGTATGTAAATAATCTCAGTGGCAAAGTAACCTGGCAATCCTATACGCCTTCGCTGTTATACAACAGTATCCACCAACGTTTAGTTGTTCCTGTAAAACGATGGTGCCAGCCACCTAGCTACGTTCGTTCCCCTATCCATAGTAAACTGTAAGTGATTTGGCAGTCTTCTCCACGCGGAGGCGTCTTGACCTAATATGTACACGATGCTCAGTAAATTGGAGTATACTTGCCATACGCCACAAAGGACTATCCACAACAAACTAAGGAATCGATACAAGCAACAAGAACTGCGATCTTGGAAATGTATATCTGGAAAAAGGCCGAGCTTACATTCTCAACCACGCAGCTTACACTGACCTATGACATGGCTGATCCTTTTCACAAACAACAAGGCTCAGCTCTTTGCTGTCAATCCTGTATTCTGTCAACTGCACTTAAAGTATCTCCCAGTTATGACGGACTCTTTCTCGTCCGCAAGGCATTGATGCCTCCCTGACACAATTAAACAGTCGCTATACATTCATCTAATAGTTCGCAATTACTAAACATGGCAACACCAAGTGCAGAATGTGACAAATCTGTCTACCAGACTATACCAACTGCTAAGAAAGTGGGGAAAGCTGAAAGCATGCAATTCGAAACTACCATCGTCAATACGTCAACAGTAATTGCAACACCAGACACAGATAAAAGTGACAAACCCTCCAAGGTGGGATCCTTATCGAGGGATACATACTCCTCCTGGCATTTCCTATCTCGCAGCACAATGTATGCCACTCTATCCACCGGACCTTTTCTTCTTCAGCACTCCCCAAGCTTATCTTTTTGCATCAGTTTTGTGATAATCGGTACTCCTGGCTAGATTGTGTGTAGGTTTTCATGGCCGACCAACCACTCCATATGGGAATAATGGCAAGGCAGTCACTTTGCTATCGCGTTATGGTTGGGCATGTTGCGTTGGCGGCGGTGGAGGGGGTGGAGGTTAGGAGGTTGGGACGTTGGGACGTTGGAGTGGGTTGATAGTGATGAGTTATCTAAGAGCGTTAGAAGAGGAGGAGCAGGGAGTGTGGGGGGGAGTTTTTGTTGATAAACTTATTTATTATTCTGGATGAATAGTTATAATATTCGTATTAAGTTATGCATGTATTTAGTAAATAACAACACATTTCAATCTTCAGCACACGCAAGTCATTGACAAGATATAACATTCTATCTCGTATATATTCTTTACATCTACTATTCTTTCCTCTCCCCTCCTCACCTCATCTCTCCCCTTCCTTCCCCCCCCTACACAAACGATCCTCACCTCTCCACCAACCCCACCCAAAGCTCCTCCGGCTCCCCAAAATTCAACGCAATACTCGCCATACTCCCCTTCAGCACCCTCTCAACCCCCTCCTTCGCCTTACGCTCATACTCGTCCCTGTCCCGCTGTTGCTGTGCCTTGTCATGCCCATCTACACTCCCATTCTTATTTTCTTTCCCATTCACCCCATTTTCGTGGTTTATCCCATCCGCCCTATCCTTTTCACTCACTTCGCCCCCGTCATCAGCGTTGTGCTTAACGCTGTGTCTCAGCGCAGGAACAACCCTCCACCTCCTCAACACCGTCAACATAACAGCCGTAAACTCGACTTGTGCGAATTTCATGCCCGGGCAGACGCGCGGGCCGCCGCCCCAGGCGAAGAAGCCTTTTTGGTTGGTGAGGAAGGATTCCGTGTCAATATCCACACTGTTTTCTTTGGAGGAGGGGTGGTTTGAAGAAGGAGAAGGTATAATCCACCGCCTTGGATCCCAAACCAACGCATTCTGGCCGAAGTTGCTGGGCGATGTATGTGCTGCGTAGACGTTTAGGGAGATTTGTGTGTTGGGTGGTATGAAGAGGGGGATTGGATCGTGTGATTCTACTCCTCCTCCTCCTCCTCCTTTCCCCTTTTCTTCCTCATTCTCTCTTGATGAGGGTGAGGGTGAGGGTGAGGGTGGGGAGATAAGAATATGCAACGGCGCATCCACCACTTCAATCGAAGTTGAAGAAGTAGAAGCAGAAGCAGGCGCAACATCCCTCCAAGGCGGCGGCACCCCAAAAAGCCTAACCGTCTCATACATAACCGCGAGCGTCCTCTTCAGCCGCGGCTGAATCCTCGCATACTCATACGTTTGCACCTTCGCATCACCTGCAAGTCCGCGCGTCACGTGCTCCAGCTCTTCAGCGAGCCAGTCCTGGATGTCCGGGTTGATGGCGAGGAGCGCAAGCGAGTAGGAAATGGTTGTGGCGGTTGTTTCGTGGCCCGCGAAGGCGAACATGAACATGTTTCCGGTTAGTTCGGCGTCGGTCATGTAGGAGGAGGCTTTGGGGCTGGAGGCTTTGGCTTCGTCGCTGGCTTTGACGAGGGCGTTGAGGAGGTTGGGGCGTTTTGGTGGTAGTGTTGTAGAGGTAGATGAAGATGACGACGAAGTGCTTGTTGCTTTACGTTCACGGGCTATGGCTTCGAGCATGTAGCTTTTGAATTCCCGCAGACCGAGTTGTACGCTCTTGATGCGTTTTGAGAGGATAGGTTGGATGGGTGGTTTAGTCAATATGGGCATTTGGCCTACGAGGGCTGCGGTGATGGGATTGCGGAGGACGGTTTTGAGGGCCTCGCGGAAGGAGAGGGCGTGGTTTGGGGCGAGTTTGTTGACGCCCTCGTGGAAATCACGTTGTTCTCCAAAGGCGGCGGCTGTGAGGACATGGAGTGCTACTGTGCCGGAGTCTTGCACAATTGCATTGGATTTTGCGTCTGGTTTGGATAGCCATTCTTGCAGCATGTCACTCGCTTGCCTTAGGCTTTCGTCCCAGACAAAAGTGCTAACTCTTTCATTGAAACACGGGGCTGTTAGTTTCCTGTGTCTGGCCCACGCTTCGTCATTTACTGTGATGATGTTGGGCCCGAAAAAGTCGAGTGTTTTCATAACATCTGGCTTGACAAATTCCTTCGTCTTTTTGTACACATATTCAATGGCTGTAGGATCGCTCGTGCATAACATATTATAGCCCGGTGATACATGTATAAAGCACAATCCCAGCTCTTCATGCAGCTGGTTCTTATCTTGCCATGAACATGTCTGATCAAGTGCGCGAAACCAGCGTTGGCGTTTAATGATGGAACCAAATATCGCCGGACATATGTGCCAGGGGAGTTCAAAGGGTGTAATTGGACTGATAATGAGGCGGAGTCCAGTTTTTCGCGCGTTGAGGTAGTTGCGATACAGTTTATATGGCCAGGTAGACAAGGCTGTAACAAGAAGAACAAATATAAGAAGAAAAATGCCCATTTTAGATTGCCGAGGTCCTTGTAAAACAGGGAAATGATAGTAAAAATAGACAATCGTTAGTTTGCGAGTTTATTTCTTCAGAACTTGGCCGGTGTAGATTTACTCAGGGATATCCACCTAGTCGCGAAGTACTTTGAGGTTGAAGCGATGTGATCGTTGAGTGGCAAGGAATCAAGGAGTAGAGACATTCAGGCCAGGTTGCGGGGTAGCACAGGTGGGACAGGGGAGGCACTCGCCGCTGTGCGGCAATAATTGACTGTAACTGTTCGTAGTGTTTAGGAGTACAGGAATGCACGATCAGCTCTCGCTTATTATTCAATCACCGAGCTCTGTGGTTAAGCGCTGTGAATGAGGCCAATCCATCTAATATCGTTATTCAGCTAGGTGTGACACAGCATCCAGTTTGGTTTGTCGAGTTCCAAGTCTTAAGATATGTATAATTCCAAGGTGTTTTATGTTGAAGAATTGTCGTTGGCCCAATCTGGTAAGAAGTAAAGTTCTTTATAGAACAGAGGGTCACTTACACTTGGCAAGGCTTATGTGTATTATAATTTGAAAAAAATGTCTGCAACCTTCACTGAAACTATTCCTCAATGGCATTTTGTGAATCTGAGTCAGGTTTGTGAAAATCAAAGATGACAAGGAAAGTTTCGGTCACCGAGATGATAACAGCACCAGGCCACCAATCTGTGAGAGGCCATTGAAATGTCCTTATCTCTATGAATGAAAATCATCGAATACCGCACAAAAGTAGGGAAAGTGGCAGTTTGTTAGTAAGAATGTGGAACATCCAAGATTCAAAAAGTGCCAAATGTCACAAATGTCAACTTCTTACCTTACATTACAGCTTGCAGCAATACACCCAACACAGCCTCGGCAATGGACAATCATTACTAAGTGGCAAAAGCAAATGAAACATCTTGACAAGCAGCGGAACGGTTCGCATGTGCATCTGCACGTCCACGGGTAGTAGTCTGCAGTTTTCTCACGCATGCAGGGTCAAGCATGGAGTCGATGTCAAAACCTGCAGAGGTTCTGCAACCGAAACGATCACCGAGATGCATGTCCATTACTCGGCAGGAAGTGACATCGTCCTTGATGCGACATGGACTGTTTGATCATCAAGACATTGGCACAGAGCATGCGAACTCACGTTCGCATGTAGTAACGACAGGCGTTCGTATACACAGTACGTGCCTGGACGTGTTTCAAGTAGGGCTTTCCGTTGCTTGTTATTTGTTACTTTTTTTGAAGCAAGTTACGGGTTTTGATGATAGCATTGTATGCTCAGACTGCTCTATGGTGTCCTTAGAGACAGCAACGTAAGAAGCAAACGTCAACTTGAGGCGCGGTCGAGACATAGTTTGGACAATCGCTTCGCCTGGTTTCATGGCAATGGGCTCAAGTCCGGACTTGGGCGTTGTGGTTTCGATAAGCATACCCCGCTGTGAAACCATGGCTCAAATGCCGCCCAGGTGCTTCTACTGCGGTCCTGTTGGCCAACGGCATATACTAGCTTAAGCGTCTGACAAACACAACTCCTCATGGCTAAAGAGGGATTGTGATGATGCGGGGAAGCTATACAAAATGGCGTCGAGATACTAACCGAGAAAGAGACCGTAGTGGATGGTAGAGCAGTGCGACTTACGGGTTCAATATCCCACCACTAACTGCTGACGATAGAGATCAATTACTTATCACTTGGCGACCTAGAGTTAACGCCGCCAGCATTGACACAATACCATGGTGACATGCTCCACTGCTACGCCTATAGCCGGGCCGCGGGTGTGCAGAGATTTTCCACGGCCTCTTCAGCCGCCTTCCCAACCACCGCTTTCTAATCAAGGATGGGCTGGTCAAGCACGGTCACATCCGGTCCAAGGCGGACCGAGTGGATCATTAGTGTTGAGACATTGAGAATAATACAAATCGTCGGATGTTTGCTATGTGCTGATAGTATGCTGCTAGCTTGTGGAGATGAGCGCTAGAGTCTGTTTAGATTCGGGGTGTATTCCGACCGTATAGCGACGAAAAAGAGAAGATTTGTGGTGTGGTCAAAAAAGGATCTTGGCTGAAGCCAATTCGTGATGCTAGGATCTTAATTTTTAGCCACTTCGGATCAGATCCAGTTTTTGGTAAATCTTACTCAAACAATGGTGGATGTTGAGAAGGTTGTGCGGGAAGTCGATCCTACGAAGGGGTGTAGGAACTCGGTCTGACGATTGAGTTGCCATATTAGCTTTGCAAGCGATATTGAGTGTATTAATTTGGCTGAAAAACGAAGGTATTAAATTAACCAACCGCCCGTTACCAACGCCTCGGATGGTATTCGCTCTCCCCTGTTCTAATGATTGCAAAATGGTCTCATATCAGAAGGCAATTATCGCATGCCAACTCCAATGGATGACATCAAGGCGTATTGTTCAAAGTTTATTAGGCGTATAGGTGATAGCTGAGAAGCGGGCCTACTACATTTTCTGATGGGAATGGCTTGCTGCCGTCATCAATCTCAGTTGTATATCGCATATGCGGCCGGCCGCAGTCCGCAGTGATATACCGGGTCAGCTTTACCCACAACATTGGGTTCAGATGCTTTGACACATGCGCTGCAAAGGCGCGGCAGGCTGAAATGGGTTTGCATGGATCGATCCCCACCAACAGTCAACATGTCTGCACAGACGTCTTAGAACGCATGTTTGCACAGCATACCTGCCCGATGCAGACAACTCGAGCGCTGAAGCATTTGCTCAAAATTTTCTTGGAGGTTTTGGGTACTTGACGTGATGTCACTTTTACGCGATAGAGCGGTACTGCTGTGTACCCCCAAGTGACAACGACCAGCCACGCAAATAATGCACGTAGCGATGTCGTGCTTTGTATGCGGGGCGGTAGCGAGGGCGCCGCAATGCTAGGCGGCCTTCCCGTGAGATGGCCGCCTGCCTGCTGCCGCCTCCAAGATGCTGCATGATACTGGACATCGATGAGCTTAATCATGGGCGTTTTCTTTTTTGCGACAGAGAATCCCTCTGCCGGTACTTTAGCACAAGTCACAGCCTCAACGGGAAGGAAGCTGCAGGTATGCGGCGCTGCGGCGAAGGAGAGCCGGTCTTACCTTGGCCTTAGCTTGTCCAAGGTAGCCACCCTTGACCAGGTAGATTGCTGCACCCTTACCATGCCCATCGAATTGATGGATGCACTGTATACGTACGCATAGACTAGCGGTGAAGGCCGTAAAGCATCCAGACAGGTGGGGAAGACAATGTTTGTTGACGGAACGAACGGGTAGGTGTTTCAAAGCGGACAAAGAACCCCTCACTTTGAATTATTGATGGTGGACTCTGTTGAGAGCATCGACGAGCATCTGGAGTTGGGCCAAACAGCGCTAGAGAATGCTGCGGCAAGCGAGTCGACCGCACAGCATGAGGTGAGATGACAAGCAGAGTGGGGCTGTCCATAAAGCAAGACCGGTGAGCAATGAGCATCCTCTACCCATCCCAGCTGAAGCGCCAATCACTGGACGATCGTAAACCCCACGAGCTGTTCCGGGAATGCAAGGAGCGGCCGTGGCTTGCCCGCCCCATGAGGACCCCGATAACGGCTTTTGCTGGCTCCTGACGTGGCCAGCGTTGATTCGCAGCGGCACGGCTTGCTAATCGATCCGGCAAGGATGGGAGAGGGTGATCAATATTTCTTCATAGCGATGGAAGCGACTTGTCCATGGGCAAATTGGTATTTGCTGGCCGTACTGCTGGCCGTGGTGCTGCTGTTACCACTCACTGCCCCTGTTCCCGCGCAACAGTACCCTGGGAATAGGCCCTTTTGGTGCACCTGGGTGCGAAACGACCGTGATGCAAGAAGCTGTTGGCTGCGGGCCAGCTCGAACTCTCTCTCGTTCTCTTTCTCTCTCCCTCTCCCCAACGAGGACAAAGGCGGGGCATGAGCACAGAGAGAGAGCGCGCGGTGCCAGGGTGCAGGGATATCCTATATCACATGCATATGCAGGCGCGGGTAGGTGCAGGTGCGACCTGGCCAATCGTGCGTCTGAGCTGTCCCCAAGGCCGGTGTTTTCGCGGGATTACCACTGCGCTGCAGGAACGCTTGTCGACGGGATGACTGCTGATCGGGGCCTTCTGGTGGTTGACGGTTGGCATTCTGGAAATCAATCTCATCTTGCTTCATTTCCTGCGTGCTCCATTCGGACAGTAGACACGCAGCACTCCCCAGCTCCACGTCCTTATTGGGACACGGCGGGGTCTCGGTTGAATCCGTCCAGAGGAATCCGATTCTAGATCGGCTGGTCCGCACGGTCAGACAGGAATGCGCACAAGCCCCACTGCGTGGCCACCTCACGAGAACAATGTGCTCGAGGACTGAAGGCTGATACAACAGGAGGTTGCTCGTTTTTTTGCCCTTGCCCAGCACTGCTCGAGTTTGAGCATTCGGCCGGGCGTCATGTGCTGGCTTGGTCTTGGGTCTTAGCCTCGCCGGGCATGGCCTCGATCGGTCCCATGCCCGGATCCTTTGGGGCAGTCGAGGGTGAAATCATGTCTGGCATTCCTCCCAAGCAAGTCGTATTGCCAATTATGGTGGTCAGCAAGTTACATGTAGAGACGGGTGCGGGCCTTTCTCCACGATCCGCACCCACAGCGCGCGCCGGCTGCGCTGCACGTTTAGCACCCAAGCCCACGCGATGATGGTATGACTAAACCTGTCCAAGGGGACTTTGACTACAGAGCGCAGGCCGACTTGCACACGGTGATACAGTGTGTTTTGCTGGGGGTGCGTGGTCCCACCATTCCCACCCTTGCGAGCACGACTGTGCCTCCGTGTACGACCTGGGCGAGGACAGGATAGCTGGCCCGAGCCCACGATTTTGCTCAAAGATGCCAATATTAGACAGGATCGTCGAGCATGGATGACGCTGCTGCTAGGTATCTGGCCTCATCTCAAACTCTCCGTGGTAGCACAGGTACGCAGCGTACAAAGTATTCCGGGGCCAGGCCTCTGATTGTCGGCGGCAGCGCGCTTGGCCAATCGAGGTGTGGTGGGGTGGGTAGAGCCATCGTAGAGAGAGAGAGCCAAAGTGCAATGCTGAGTGGCTAGGAGCGCAGTCGCGACATGGCTGTCGAATTGGATGCGAACAGCTGGTTTGGCGCATGGGGCGGGCGAGCAGATGTCGACCAGTCAAGACGTGTGGCTGGCATGAGGTGGTCGAGGGTATCGAGCCTGAGGCTGTCATGGTTCGCATGAAGGGTGCAGGTGGAGCCGGGCACTTCCGCGGTCAGTGCGCGGGGATCCCGTGACCAGTGACATTGGCCGTGGTTCACGTTGCAACGGACAGACTTCAGTTGACGATGAAGATGGCGACAACGGCGGCTGGGCAATAGCCAACGCGGTATTGGCTCGTGTTTCAGCAGGCCAAAAGCGACGGTGTTGACGGGCGTTGTCTTTGTTGCACTACGCCCCGTCCAAGGGATTGGATCCCCTGGGTTCCGAGAGCGAGACACGATCAAACCGACTACTGTGGATGGCGTCTCTGGGTTGCAGAGAACAGCGGGTGGCTGTTGAGCGAAAAGCGTGACTGCGCTGGCGGGCGCCCAAAGCAGCTAGCGGCGCCAGCACATCACTCACACCGCAAGTAGCAGCGGGCCTATCACTCAGCGCGGCGGGCACATCCCATCCAACCCCAGGGCCGTGGTAGTACAGTCGGCACGTTTGTCGAGCGAATTCACTGTCTGTCAATTCCCTTCAGTCGTGAGTCTTGCGTCTGGCGTCTTGAGTCCTGAGTCCTGGCCCAACGACGGCGAGTGGCTATGGTATGGCCACGGCCTTGGCGCGCGTCGGCTTGCTGGTCACTGGTGCTTGGTCCACTCGCTTGCTTGCTTGCAACCACCCCCGCTGACATGACATGACCGTCGCACTCTCTCGAGTCTCCACGTTGCACACGCCCTCAGTCGCTGCCCTCGCCTATCCCTCTTTGTTGAATGCAAACGCCGCCTGGCCTCTCGCGTGGGCCTGCGACGACCGCGCGACTGTGTGCTCGGGCAAAGCACCAGCAATCGAGCTTGGAGCCCTCCTCCCAACTCTCCCAGGTGGCTGGATACTTGTAACGACCCTCTCTGGCCCAGCCACTGCGCGCCCTTTGCGTACTGACGCGCCCAGCACGCAGCCTGCCAGCACGGCCTACCGTCCGCTTCATCCGCTCGCTTTCGGGCCCATCCCTGTGGACGTGTTGGATCGATCCCAAGCAGGCATTTAGCCTGAGAAAACAAGTCGCGCGTCTCCATGTCGTTGCCTCTCAGCCACGCCCCCAGCACGCTTTGGCAAACTTCGTAGCGGGTCCTGCCCTGCCCCAAAACATCCACGCCCGTTATCAAAGCGGAAACCATGACGAGCATCCTCACTACACACCACACGGCCTTGCCGCGGCAGTTGGCCTGGCGTTTCAGGACGCACCGTGTGGCTGACAGCGCCGTCCGTATCAGACGTTTATTTACTTGCTTGTTTTTTATTGTTGTGGCCTCGTCGTCAGTCAGTTTGTGAAGCTGGAGAGAGAGAGCGCGTTGAGCGGGTTCTGACTCGCAGCAAGCAGTGCACATCATCGCGCCAGCCGGGCCAGTCAGCACCACGAGCTGGCGATCGGGCGCTGGGATGGGCATGTCCATGTCTTTGCAGGGCGAGGGCCACGCTTGTGCGTTGTCGGCGCCCGCAATATCGTGGTCCGACGAACGAACGCCTCAAGGCTGATGCTGGTGCTGGGTGCTGGGAGCTCAGTGCTGGTGCTGACTGTTCCGTATCACTCACACAAGGTTTGCTCGGACCGCGTCCTAGAATTTCTCCGGACGCGCTGGTTGGCTGGCGAGGCTGAGGCGTGGCTAACCCAATCGGGAGGCCAGCCGGTGCCTCAGGAAGCGGCACACAGCACAGCAAAGGGGAGCGAGAGGTGTGTCTTGGACGATGAGTGTAGAGCAGTTAGGCGCCCGCTAAGGGTCGAGGGCAAAGCACCCTTGCCAGCAAAGCTTGTCAACCAAGCAGAGCGGGTAGGGTGGTGGTGAGCGAACAATGGCACCAAAATAGCATTTGGATCCGCCGTTTCTGCATCGAGTGCGGCGCGCGCGCTTGGACGCATGTAGACGGACAGTGTAGTGTGTGTGTGTAGGGTAGTAATTATAGCGTAGTGCGTACTGTAGTGTGTGTAGTGAGTAGGTACAGACTACGGACATGCATGGCCAGACAATCACAGACACCGATACAGACAGACAGACAGGACCCATCAGGAGAGCAGAGTCTGTTTTTGGATTATAGTTGTGTGGAGGAAGCATTACGCAGGACGCAGGAAGCAGGAAGCATGTAGGTGCACGGGTGCGGGAGTGGGAGTGGGAGTGGGCATGGACGTGGATGTGGATGTGGATGTGGATGTGAGCGCGCGTGTGTGGTGTGTGTCCTGTGGGTGTGGGTGTGGGTGTGGGTGTGGGTGGGTGTGTGTATGTGCTGTCGTGGCTGGGCGGGCGAGAGTATTGGCGAGCGGTGGTTGGGCCAAGGGTGAAAGGTGGGGTGCAGTGGGTGGAGTGAGTGAGTGAGTGAGCAGCACTGAGCAGTCAGTGTGTGTGTGTGCGCGACTGAGTGGTGGCCGGCTCGCTTGCAGTGCAACAACAACATGCACCACCACCACTCCAGGCAGGCGGTGGTCCGTGTGGGCAAGCAGCGGCGGGTGGCAGGCGTGTCCCTGTCGCAGCTGCCCCCCTGCCCCCTGTCCCCTGCTCCTTCCCCCCCGGTCTGCCGCAGCGCCCAAAACGGCAGCAGCCCAGTCAGCAAGGTCCGTGGCGCTTCTGGGTCAGTGACGAGCGACGAGTGACGAGTGACGAGAGCCAGTGCCAGTGCGAAACTGCGAAACGGCCTGGCTCGTCTTGCACGGGACTGCGTTGCTGGCGGGTGTCCACATCTTGTCCTCGTCCGTCGCCCTCGTCGTGTCGTTGTCGTCGCCGGTCCAGCCATCAGGGCTCCGGCCCACCCCCGTGCCATGGGTGCAAGGTCCAACGTGCAAGGTGCAAGTCAATTTAGATTGTTTGCCCGCCGCGGCTCGTGGGTGGTGGTAGAGCGGTCTCGTCGTGTCTGCTCTGGTACCCCCCCCAGAAGATCTCCACCACCCGTCCTCTAGGTACAGTTCAGACCACCCACCCATCCTGTCGCTGCCCGTGAGTTTCTGCTCTGCTGCATCCCAAG
Source organism: Shiraia sp. slf14 (assembly GCA_000498155.1). NCBI lineage: Eukaryota > Fungi > Ascomycota > Dothideomycetes > Pleosporales > Shiraiaceae > Shiraia > Shiraia sp. slf14. The sequence continues at coordinate 279,184 of AXZN01000037.1, forward strand.
TGCCTCTGCGCCCGCCGCTGCTGCAAACTCGCGCCGGCCCGTCGTCGCAGCTTGCTTCCATCTCGCCTTCGCCTGCGAGGGTGCACTGACGCTCGTTGTGCGTGTCTGTCTGGGTAGAAGGCCCTCTGCCACACGCCCGCCGCCCGCCAAAACCCGCGGCCTCTTTGGGACGGACTGCACCGCGGGGCGTGCGCTGCTCGCCTGTCTCGGTCAGCCCTCTTAGCTGCGGCCTGCCTGCTGTCGAGCGCTGCAGGATTCTCTGCAGCATCGCCGACGAGAGAACCACTTCCCTTCTCCACACCACAGCAAAACACCTGCCTGCCCTCTCTCTCTCTCCCCCCGTCGCCGTTCTCAGTGCAGTGCTGCCGCGCTCCTGCATCGACGCAATTGGGTCAGTATTCCCTCTTCTTCGTCTTGTTCGTCGCTTCCTCTGGTTTCATCGTGTTGGTCGCCCGTCGTCCGCTCCTGCCCTTCTTTGGTAGTCGAGGAAGGAGCACGGCCTCGCTCGCTCGCTCGCTCCTGCGTTTCCCGTGCCCTTCGCCTATCTATGGCCTGTCTGGTTGGTCCACCGGCACTAGTATCAAAGGTCACATCCCAACCACCTCCGCCTCTAAACCTCCGCCTCCCCACCGCAAGCACCTGCGAGAGAGCCGCCCTGCAGGCTATTCACTTCCCTTCCCTTTTCTCTCTTCTCCTACCACCCTCCCTCCCCAGCGGTGCTCGCTACCCGTCAATGCCATTGTCTTGACTCCCCTGCCCCATCCTCTTACTGACGCGTGATCCGCGCAGTGTTTTTGCAGGTAGCCCCAGCTTCGTTGCAGTTATCGATACTGGTAGTCTGGCCCGCCGGTAGCTGACGAAAGCGCAACGACGTTACGACCCGTTACGACCACCACCCTCCCTCGACGTTTGGACGGCACATGGTCCTCGCACGCTGCTGCCTCCCTCCGCTATTCTTCCTGGCCGGCTTTCGTCAATTCCTCTCTCTCTGCGTGTTTTGAACCCGGCGCCAAAAGCATTGTCAACCCAAACCCGAGCTGTTCTTGCTTCACGACCGCAACGATATAACGACGTGCTTTTTGACTCTTCCAGCATTGTTTGCAGCGTTTGACTTTACTCTCTCTGTCGGCTTCACGCGCGCATTGAGCTTCGGATAGTCGTAGTAGTAGTAGTTCTCCACTTGAGCTCCTCGGTTAGTACCTCTCTCTACTCCAATCCATCTTCTGCCCCAGCAAACGCGAGTTTCGCCCTTTTCTTTATAAACGTGCAGAGACAACCTTGATCCTGCTGCCTGAGACAAATCAATGGCAGCTTTCAAAAGTTGGCGGCGTTTGCACACGTGTTTATCCGCCTTCTGTTTGTTCTCGCTGCACTCTGCCTGACCTGAACTTTTTTTTGGGCAAGCAAACAAACTAACTTGCGGTCAAGGTATTCACCCCATTACCGCTCTGCACCAATCTATAACACGAGCGCACCATCATTTTCCGGTTACGTGCACAGTTTCTACCATTTCTTCCTCTCTTAAGAGTTTGACTTGTTCTTTACTGCAACATCACACAACCGGCTATCTTGTGGTCAAGACTCGAAACTCCACTCGTGGACCATTTCGATCACGAGAACAACACTTTCAACAATAGCATCCCCGCAATACCGTAAAGCTGGAGCTGCCATCGATCTCGTCGGTCCACCCTCGAGGCCCAGTAGACACTTGGTACAACTCCCAATACCCTCCCAAGCCTGCCGTGTCCAGCGAGCGTCTCCCATCTCTTCCCCAGATCCAATCCCACCCCAGTGGTTCGTCCACTTCTTCTTCCCCTCGCGGCGATTCCATTAGCTCTGCATCGGTAGGTAGTGGAAGCGCAAGCTCCAACACTTCGTACGCTGCGTCAGCCAACGGCCAAACCGCAGGCTTCAAGACGCCTTCACCCGAGCAGAGAGCCCCTACACTGAACCGTGACGGTCAGCCTTTGAATGCACAGTCGCATCAAAGCTCACCGTACGGAACTCAAGACGGCTACGGCTACTCCCAGACGGGCTACAACAGCATGAACCAGATGCAACCGTATGCTGACGTGCACCCACCACACATGTCTGCTGCTACTGCTCACGCACCAGCTTCGGCTGCTCCTTCGGGACTTTCCCATTACTCTTATCCACCACAACCTTCCATGATGCAACCTGGACATCAGTACGGTACTGCTCCACCGGGTTATCCTCCCTATGGTTACCCCAATGGTGTTCCATCACAAATTCCAGCGTCTTCATCCATGAACAACGCAATGGTCCCCTCAACACTGCAACTTCCAGGTAAGACCATGCTTCTGCATCCATGTACTTGCGACATTGACTAACTTTGGCAGCCATGTCTTCAGGAGGTCCAGCGCCATCACTCCCCGGCTCACAGGCCTACCAGACGCATACTTTTGATCACACTGGTCAAGTTGCTCCACCTGGCATGAAGCCTCGTGTCACTGCTACGTTGTGGGAAGACGAAGGCAGCCTCTGCTTTCAGGTAGAGGCAAAAGGCGTATGTGTTGCTCGTCGCGAAGGTAAGCAAACCAAGAGTCTGGCTCTGTGTAGGTTATCAATTAACTCTTTGCAGATAATCACATGATCAACGGTACTAAGCTCTTAAATGTAGCTGGTATGACCCGAGGACGCAGGGATGGTATCCTCAAGAGCGAGAAGACGCGACATGTGGTCAAGATTGGCCCAATGCATTTGAAAGGTGTATGGTAAGAGTTTTGCCATTCGCTTTCCTTACAGACATGTGGCTAAATAGACTTAGGATTCCCTTTGAACGCGCTCTCGAATTTGCCAACAAGGAGAAGATTACAGAACAACTGTATCCTCTCTTCGTACATGACATCGGAGCTTTGCTCTATCATCCCTCGAACCAGACGAGGGCAAGTGTAGGAAGCGCTGCCATGGCTGCTGTAGATCGCAATCGGAGACCTGACCCTATGCAGACTCAGCGATACCTCTCTGGGCCGACCACATCGCAACCGCCGTCTCTGCACCACCATCACTCTATGAGTAACCCCATTGGTGGCGCCATGTCACAGCCTCCACACGCCATCCAGCCGCATCCTTCAGCAGGGCGCCCAGGCCTTGACAGGGCACATACCTTCCCTACACCCCCTACCAGTGCTTCTAGTATCATGGGTATGGGCAACCAAGGCAGTTCCTATGAATGGAATGGCGCGAATGTACAGAACGCCCCTGGTAGCCAGCCTCTGTCCATTGATACAGGCTTGAGTAACAATCGTTCTGTGCCTACCACACCCGCGACCACACCACCAGGTGCAGTCCAACCGGGAATGTCATACGGCTCTACCCAAAGCTATGACAATTCAAGACCAATGTATTCGGCTCCTCCTTCACAACCGAGCCAATACAACACACAGGGCCAACCTATGATGCAGTATCGCCAAGATGCTTCCTACCCAAAAACTGAGATGGCACCACCATCTCGCATTGGCGAGGTCCCGGATGAGGGTGAGGTCAAACCTCCTGATGGTATGATGCCGCAGGCCAATAGCCAAGCAAGTGGGCCAGCAGGCGCCGAGGGTGACCATGAGCACGAGAATGAGTACACCCATTCGAACGCTCCATACAACGGCAACCGTGGTCCTTACGGTTACAATCCAAACGCGCCTCCAAGTGCTATTCATCCTGACCATCCTCACTTGTCTCCAGAGATGACTGGGTCGCCTCATCAGAATGGCTCTGGACGTGCCACACCAAGGACCACTACAACGGGCCAGACACAATGGAACTCGGGCTACCCAACTCCCCAGCGCCAAGCTCCACCCTCCAGCAACCTGTACAACGTGATGAGCGATCCTCGCGCGGCTCAAAATGGCAATGCGCCACACGACACCTACCAAGCTCCAGGTGGTGTGTCTCAGTATCCTAGCCAAGGATATACTCCAACGAACGGCGTCAATGCTGCGGGCAAACGTGGCCGTGATGACGATGATGAAGACCCATATCGTCCTGACAGTGTCCAAGGAGATGATATGGCTGCCCTCAAGAGGCGAAAGACTATAGAAGGCGGCGCCGTTGGAGGAGCTTATCCACAGGATCCTACTCCTGGTCTCCAACGTGCACACACCATCACTGCTCAGCGTGCCAGGAGGTAACGCAGCTCACTCCCATCCTACCGTAACGGCCGATTGCTGGTTCCATAATTGCTTTAGAAGGCGGATAGGCCTCGGTACTCATTGTTCTACAGCATCGAGCAAAACGTACGAGACGAGTATTTACCCGACGCAGATTGCGTTAGACTACACTCCACCTCAACCCAACACGACTAAACCACATCTGATCTGAAATCTCGCGACGCAACAATCCTCTCCTTGTGTCTATATCTCCTTTCCTTTCCTCTGTTTTGTCTACACTTCTGGACCTCCGGGCACTGACGACTTTAACGACCATTTGCTTCTTGAGACCGCCAATCCGGCTGAGCGATCTCCAACTTTCATTTTCACGATAAACGACCTTTGCATGCGGCATAAGCATTTGCAAGTTCTGCTTGACGCCTTTGCTTATTGTTGCGGGTCACGGTTCTGTAATTTCTACATCACCCGATTTTCTTTGCGACGGCTCCAAAGGGATGGGGATCTTGTATAATTTCGCCACATCATTCATGGCTGTCGTGGCCATGCCCAAAAAAACCGCATGGTCACTGTAGACTGCCGTAATCTGACGAAAGGAATGCGAGTTTCCTGTTGCCTGCATCACGACACAACATCCGACCCTCGCTCGCAACAAGCACATATTTCTGACGAAAACGAAGGCGCGTAAGAACGAGAAGGGTGCTCATGCGCAATTATGATGTTTGCTCATTTGGCGGGCATCGTGCCCGCGGAAAGTTTTTGATCATTTTTTGTTCCTATGTTGGGTGGTTCCAGTGGGCTGCATCGAGCATACATTCGGCTCCCTGGGGCCATGCCTAGTTGGTTGATTTTCCTGGATATGAAACGCAGAAAGGAGGGTGAGGTGGTTGGTTACCTTAACGGAATGTATTTGATGAGCCAGCGATTATGGACCTTATGAAAGTAATGAGGGAATCAAAAGCTCTTTTTTTCTTCAATGCTCTGTTCTCTTACTACGTGCAAATACAAGTGATTTCGCCAGTGATTTGATCCAATGTGATGTCGTGCCTCATCTTTTCGCAACTGTTGGGCCTTGAACAGTCTTGTACTTTGCACCTGAGACTGGCATGATGCCGTCAGCCTCATCGATCGCCTCGTCTTGAGATCCATAACGGGAGCATCGCTGGCAGTTAGCCAGTCCATGTAACATGAAGTGTGAAAGTGCGTGGCAACATGTCAGCGATCCAAAGCAGGTGTTGAGCTGGCAGGGAAACAAGTCGTGGAGGCAAGCAGTCCAGATGCATGCATGAAAGACTACATCTGAAGCCTGCGAAGACGACTTGGTATGCAAGTCATTCGAGTGACGTGCGTACGTAATCAACCACAGTTGCCCCTCGTACGCCAGCCCGACTTGGCAGATGTGCCCCACGTCATCAGGGTAAGCCCAAACAAGACCGCAATCCGTCGAACGCGCAACACACGACGAGGCTTGGTTAGGCAGAGACTTTGCCTCAAGCTTATAGCCATCCCTTCTTCTCCGTCCCTGAGTCTTGTGCTGCTTTCCCTCTACAACCGACATCATGAACATCATCAAGCTGCAAAAGTAAGTTGGGTCGCCTTGTTCCACGCCTGTCCGACAGCTTCCACAATAACTAACAAGACATTGCGCGCAGAAAATACCCCCAGTTCCAGCAGGGCGAGATCTTTGGCCTGCAGGATGCTTTCCGAAAACTCGACCTTGACGACAAAGGCTATCTCGACGAAGCGACGGTCATCAAAGCGACCCAGCAGTCAGAGCACCAGCCGTACGATGTGGTGCGCCAGGCGCTAAAGGAGGTCGAACTGGACAGTTCGCGGCGCGTGGAACTAGACGACTATGTAGATGTGAGGACTCGCCTCCTTTGAGTGGTTTGGGAATCTTCAACTGACAACGACGACAGCTCATCGCAAAGCTGCGCGAATCTTCACCTGCCCAACAGCGCATGCACACAGGCCCCACCCGTGCTCGCGCAGGCACCGGCGGTACCGGCAGCGCTCCATCAACACCAGGAAAGCCTGGACATGCCTCTAAACCCAGCATTGGAAGCGGAGGAGGCAGAATCCAAGTGCAAGGTTCCTCCGCAAACGTTACTCACACAATCAACGAGGATGAGCGAACCGAATTCACCCGCCACATCAATGCAGTGCTTGCGGGCGACCCCGATATTGGCGATCGCCTGCCATTCCCCACCGATACCTTTGAGATGTTTGACCAGTGCAAAGATGGCCTTGTGCTTTCCAAGCTCATCAATGACAGCGTGCCAGACACCATCGACGAGCGTGTGCTGAACAAGCCCGGCAAGAAGATCAAACAGTTGAACAATTTCCACTTCACCGAAAACAACAACATTGTGATCGAGTCTGCAAAGGGTATCGGATGCTCGGTCGTCAACATTGGCAGTGGAGATATCATTGAAGTGCGAGAACACTTGATCCTGGGTCTTATCTGGCAGATCATCCGAAGAGGTCTTTTGGGCAAGATTGACATCAAGCTCCATCCTGAATTGTACCGTCTTCTCGAGGATGACGAGACACTGGAGCAATTTTTGCGACTGCCCCCTGAGCAAATTCTGCTGCGCTGGTTCAATTACCACTTGAAGAACGCCAAATGGCACAGGACGTAAGTTTCTGACTTCAAATATGCAAACGTAACACGAGAGCTAATTCGTATAGTGTTACCAACTTTTCTACTGATGTCAAGGATGGCGAGAATTACACTGTCCTTCTCAACCAGCTTGCCCCTGAGACTTGCTCCCGTTCCCCTCTTCAGCAAAATGACCTCCTGCAACGCGCCGAAATGGTCCTTCAAAATGCCGATGCTCTTGACTGCCGTAAATTCTTGACCCCAACATCACTTGTGGCTGGAAATCCCAAGTTGAACTTGGCATTCGTCGCCAATCTGTTCAACACACATCCTTGCCTGGATCCGATCACAGAGGAAGAGAAAGCCGAAATTGAAGACTTCGATGCGGAAGGTGAACGTGAAGCGCGTGTCTTCACTCTTTGGCTCAACTCCCTAGACGTCAAACCTGTTGTCCAGTCATTCTTTGAGGACCTCAAGGACGGAACAGTCTTGTTGCAAGCATACGACAAGGTTATTCCAGGCAGTGTAAATTGGCGCCATGTCAACAAACCACGAGAAGGACAAGAACTTATGCGTTTCAAGGCGTTGGAGAACACCAATTACGCGGTCGAGCTTGGCAAGCAGGTTCAATTCTCTCTGCCTGGTATCCAGGGTGCTGATATTACCGATGGACAACGCACTCTTACCCTAGGTCTCGTCTGGCAGCTAATGCGTAAAGATATTGTTTCAACACTGAATGGACTGGCACAGCGTCTCGGCAAGCGTGAAATCTCCGACGCCGACATGATCAAGTGGGCAAACGATATGGCACGAAAGGGCGGAAAGGGCAGCCAAGTACGCTCTTTCAAGGACAGTTCGTTGTCAAACGCAATCTTCTTGTTGGATGTTTTGGCTGGCATGAAGCCTGCTTATGTCGACTACGACTTGGTCACCCCGGGCCGTAATGACGAAGAGAGCTACCAAAACGCCAAGCTAGCTATCAGTATTGCACGAAAGATGGGCGCAACTATTTGGCTTGTACCTGAAGACATCGTTGCGGTTCAGAGTCGCTTGATCACGACCTTCATTGGTAGCTTGATGAGCACGCATGAGAAGATGGGCGGCCAGTAGTCTCGTGATGTTATACGGTGAGAAATGTGGCGCTCGTATGGCAAAAATGGCCTTTGTTTTTATTGTTTCAAAAATAGCCCCAGAAGGAAGCGATTTATAGTGATAGAAAAATTCCTTTACTGTTCAATACATCACATCGCAATCTCGTTCCCCATGCATGATTCGGGCAGCAGCAAACGCTCGGACCTTCCCCTCCACCTTGGACATCAGAAAGCATCCAACAAGTCAATCTCTCCTTTTCATGCCACCAACTTCTATCACCCACCATGGAAGCAGCGACCCTCGAAAGTCTTGCAAATGAATTGAAAGGCCTCATCATTGAATATCTTGAGCCACAGGACTCACTCAGCCTTTCTGCCACATGTAGAAGCTTTCGCGCTGTAGCCGAGCCGGCCGCATACGACCACATTACTGTCGCTTGCCATTTTGGATATGGACCACAAATTCGACTCATTTATTTGATGCGCACATTAGTGCAGAGACCGGATCTTGCAAAGAGAGTGAGAAGTTTGAATTTAAGAGTTGTGCCGGAAAAGGAAGAAGAGAGCAGTTCTTCTCATATCACGATCGATGACACCGTCAAGAATGTACTAATCGAAATTGATCCGGTCCTTTGGGAAAGTTATTCTGCACCCAACCCCAGTATTGATGTAACAACGACAGCCATAATGGCAGTGTGTATTGATCTAGAATCAGTATCAGTGCCCAATGCAGGTATGTTGATTGGGGAGGAACTTGACGTGATCATCAAACCGGTTCAAAATATGTATGAGAGCGGGCGCCTTGCAAAATGGAAGAAAGTTTGGGTGAAGACCGATACAAACATCAATTCACCATTAGACCTCTTGGAGCACTGGAAACGGACACTTTTGTTCCTGCATGTCCCTACCTTGGAACACTTGGAAATTCGAGGGCTCACGATTGTGGAGTTGGAAGATTTGTACGATGATCCATCATTCGGCGTTCTTGATACAGAAACTATTTGGCCTCTGGATTACAAGCCATCAGCCTCAAATCTCACGACACTCCGGATGATGCGGTGCTCTTTGGACCACGTTGTTTTAAGTATGTTGTTCAAATCAACACCTAATCTTCGAAATTTCGAATTCGAGTGCGTCTTGCACTCTTCAGTTGCGCCCATCGATCTCGAACCAATAGAGCATGCACTTAGCCACATCCAGTCGTCCCTCACGAAATTTAAATTCCGCCTTGAAATTCTCCCTGAAGACGAGGATTACGAACTTGATTTTTCTATTGTCGATGGAAGTATCAGTTCCTTGGAAGAATTCCCTTGTTTAACAGATCTTAAAATTTTATTACACACGCTTTAACGTTAATCCTTACCTAACGCCTAGCCCAGCCTAACGCCTAGAACGCTAAAATACTACTATATATAATAGTAAGGTTTTTAATAGTAATAAGATAGCTTTTAAGCTCTAATTTTTTAGTATATTAATAGTAGTAATTATATAGTATATTTAACCTTATTATATTACTATAGTAGTTTTAATATTAAGTATATTACTTACTTATTATTATAGATCTATAGGATCCCTTATAGAAGAACTTATTATAAACCTTTAAGATCTTATCTTATTAATCTATTAGATAAGATAAGATTACTTTATACCTTTAGATTAGAATAATAGAGCTTCTAGGCTATATTTTAATCTTATACTTATTACGCCTTTACGCTTCTTATACTTAGAATCTTATTATACTAATTAACTTACTTACTACTATAATTCTAATTATCTTTTATATATTCTAAGTACTATATACTAGCTATATTAGCTATATACGCTAAATACGTAATTTATAGTATTTTATAGTACTTAGAGCTACTAGTATATAATAACTTACTAAATTAGATTAGATACTAATAGCGTAATCTATATCTTATTCTACTAGAGTAAGTAAGGTAATAATACCTAAGGTACGCTAGAATAACTTAGGTAATATACCTAGCTACGCTAGCCTAATACTACTACTTATTAGTTAAGTCTTATTAGTAACTATACTAGTAGGTACTACTTAAGATACTATATAAACCTTTAATAATAGTAATTATAAGAGAGATAAAAACCTTAATACTAATACTAGCGCTTAATAAAAAGGTAAGCGTTAAGTTAACTTTAACTAAAACGTATACTATCTTAAGCTAAAGAACTAGAGATTAGGTAACTACTAGTTCTTATTAACTTACTATATTTTATTAATTTAATTAGACTTTATTAACTTAAATTTAGAAGCTATCTACTATACTTAAGAAGACTATACTAACTATATAATACTATACTATACTAGTAAAAAAAGAGAGGTAATAGTCTTTACTTATAATATTATTATATAAGTTAATAATATATAAGAATTTTATAACTTTATTTAGAATTACCTAAATAAGTAGTATATATTAGTTAGTAAGTATATAGATAAGAATAACGCTACTATAGTTAACCTTTATAATACTAAAACTCTAATAAATTAGGCTAATACTACTTAGGTAAAGGCTTACTAAAATATAGCTTACGCTAAGAAGGCTAAAGTAATAATAGAGGTATATTACTAAGCCTTTAAATAAGAAGTTAAAAGCTTTTAGAGTACTACTACTAATAAGTTTACTAATTAAAAGATTTACCTTAATAAGGCTAAGAAGTTAATTAACTATCTTTATAAGAAGTACTTAAAGGTAAAGAAATCTCTTATTAATACTTAAACTTAGTTACTTATAGTAGAAGAGAAATTAAGAGCTTAGCTTAAGCTAACTTATTAATATAATAATTTTAATCTATTAAATTTTAGTAATAGCTTTACTAATAATAAAGAGGATTACTTTAGTTATAATATACTACGTAAGGCTATACTTATTTAATAAGATACTCTAGGTACTAAGCGTATAAAAGATAGCTTTATTAAGTTAAATAACTACTACTTAAATATTAGTAAGTATAGTAGCCTTACTAAAGAAGATTTAGATGTATAGATTACTAATACTTATACTAAGTTTAAATAATCTTTTAATATATTTTTAGATAAGTAGTTAAAAATAAAATATATCTATAAGTATTATAAAGACGCTACTACCCTAGTAGTACGTAAGAAAGCGCTTAATCTAGATAACTTTATAGCTTATACTACTATATAAGCTATATTTAATAACTTCTAGCTAAACTTTAGATTTATAAATTATTATACTAACTATATAAATAAGATTTAAAATAAAGATTATAAGATAAAGTTAAAATAAACCTTTAGCTAGTAAGTTACTAAATATACTCTTATTACTAATAAAGCTAGCTTTAATAATATATTAAAGCTTTTTTATACTAACTATAATATTAATAAGCTTTTATAAATAGTAGTTTTAATAGAATCTTATTTAAGTAAAAAGTAGAATAAATAAGTAACTTATATAAGAAACTATAGTTAAAAAGTTAAAGCTATATAAAATAGCTATAAGAATAAAAAGAATAACTATATAAAGTATAGTAGTAATAATAATAATAGTAGTAATAATAGTAATACTAGCGCTAATATAAAGAAATTAGACTACTATTATTTTACTAACTAGTTTAAAGTTATTAAGGTAAAGAAGCTATATACTTATTATCTTAATAAGAATAAGTAAGTAAAGTATAGCCTAAAAAATAAGAACGCGCTATATAAGAATAAAACTAAAGTACTATTCTTATATAAGTAGCTATTTATTACTAAAGTTAAAGAGACTAAAAAGTTAAAAAAGTAGCTTTAAGTTTAAGTTATAACTTAGAGCTATACTTTATATAAATAATAAAGAAGCTTAACTAGTATATATACTATATATTAAATCTTATTACTATACCTTTTTTAGCTATATTTATATCTATAATAATAATAAAAGATACTATTAACTTAGTACTAGTTATAAAGTTATATACTTTAATAAGCTTAAAACTACTAAACTAACTACTATATTTACTATAAATAAAGTTTTAAGCCCTTATATATTTATAAGATAGGTTTATTAAAGTATAAGTCTTACTAGATAATAGCTATTTAAAATAAGTTATAAGTAATAACTTTATTTAATAGTATAAATTAAATATAGTAAAGATAAAAGACTTTATAAGCTTTTACCTAGTAAATAGTAAAGTAGTAAGAATTATAGACTAAATAGCTAGAGTTAAACTATATATTAGAGACTACTAAAGTAAGAATTAAATATAAGTAATAAATCTAATAAGTTATAATATTATTATTAGATAGCTATAAATAGAGTAGTATAATATAGTTAAGTTATACTTATAGTAGACTATTATACTTAGTAGTAACTACTATATAAAGAACTACCTAATATATAGCTTACTTATTTATATATACTTATACTTTAATAAATAATCTATTATAAGTATAATTTAGCCTTTATCTAGAGATAATATTACTTTAGTTACTACTAAAGTAGTACTTAAGTTTACTAAATAAGACTTAGTAGTAGCTATATAGATCTACTTAGAATATTTTAAAGTACTAAGCTAAGTAAAGGCTTATTATAAATAAGTAATAAGCTTATTTATAGCTAACTACTTATTAGTAACTCTTATAAACTTTAAGAAGTTTTATAATAAACTATAGATACTAAAAATAAATATATATATACTTTATAGGCTAGTCTCTTAACTATATTACTACTTACTAGATCTTTAGAATATATAGAAGGCTAAGATAATACTAGCCTTTTACTCTAGTATTAACTATAAAATTATACTAGAAGAAGATATATAACTAATATATAAAAAGGCTTATAGGTTATTATAGGATAAAATACTAGCTCTTAAGGCGTATATCTAAAAGAAACTTTATAAGAGTTTTATTACTAAAAGCTTATTACCTTATATAGCGCTAGTTCTCTTATTATAAAAAAACTAAATAAACTATATATATATATTAACTACTAGTAACTTAATATAATTATTATTAAGAATTATAATACTCTTTTAAAGATATAAGAAGTACTAGGCTAATTAAATAATATTAAACTATTTACTAAAGTTAATATTATTACTATATTTAACTAGGTACTTATTTATCTATAAAACTAAGAGAAAATAGCCTTTCTTATAAAGTTTAAATTATTTAAATATAAGGTAATACCTTTTAGCTTATATAATATACTAGGTATATTTTAATAGTTTATTAATAGTATCTTATAGAACTTTTTAGATAACTTCTATTTAGTATATTTAGATAATATTCTTATTTTTAGTAAATTAGAAGAAGAATATATATAATATTATACTAAGGTCTTTAAACGCTTATAAGCTATAAGCCTTTATTTAGATATATATAAATATAAGTTTTATATTAAGAAGGTTAAATATTTTAGTATAATATTATCTATAAAGAGCTTATTTATAAACTTTACTAAAGTTAAGGCTATATAAGACTAGAAGAATCTCTAATTTATTAAAAATATATAGGCTTTTATTAGATTTATAAACTTTTATTATTACTTTATATATAAGTTCTTAGTAATAGCTTATCTACTTATTAACTTTATTAAAGATATCTAGCTAGGCTAATAATACAAGTTTATAAAGAAAGCTTATTAAGTATTTAAAAGGCTTAAAACTATATTTACTAGTAATATTATACTTATATACTTTAATCTAGACTTATCTACTATAATTAAGTATAATATATTAGATTAGGTAGTTTTATTAATTCTATTATAATAGTATAAAAACTTATTATATTTAGTAGTATACTTCTTTATAAAGATAAAGCTTACTAAGCTTAATTATTCTATTTATAATAAAGAACTACTTACTATTATTAAAGCTTTTAAGAAATAAAGACTAAAGCTTACTAGTATATATAAACTTATTAATATATTTTCTAATTATAAAATACTATAATAGTTTATAAGTACTAAGTAGTTATTATACTAATAGGCCTACTAAGCTAAGTTCTTATTAGAGTTTAACTTTATTATTTACTATAAACTAGGTAAGTAGAGAACTAAGCCTAATAGTCTTACTTAGTATACTAAAGACGTTCTAAATAGTATTATAGATAACTATATTTAATAATAATAGTAATAGCTACTAAAGAACTATATATTTAAGAAGCTACTACTAGGTACTACTAAAGATATATATATTATACTTACTAAGTTTATACCTACTAAAAGCTACTATAATACTATATATTACGCTTAAGTAATATAAAATATACTAGAAGTTAGTATAGTAGACTTAATAAGTTAGATATATACTTTAAGTAAGAAGACTAACTATAGTAACTCTAATAGGTTATTAATAGTTACTTTAGTAAATAAGACTAATAATAAGTTCTTATATATTTATAATAATAAGGCTATAAGTATTTATAATAATATAGCGCTAAACGTCTATAATAATAGTAATAAGTTCTAGGCTCTTCTACTAGCTACTAATAAGCTACTCTAATAAGTTAAGAACCTTTTACGTAATAATAAAGTTATATAAGTAATCTTATTTACTAAATATATATACGCTTACTATATACTACGTAATATAATATACTAATATAGTATTAAGTTAAAGTTATCTAGCTACTATAAGTAGAATAAACTATTATATATTAATAGCTAGATTTACATTCTTTATAATAATAAATTATATATAGATATTATATAGTTTATTTATAATAGTTTTATTAAAGAGTATAGTAGTAAGTATAGTACTTATAAGAAACTTTCTTATTACTAGTATTAGCTATATTATACTAATATAGTAGCCTAATATACTTATAACTATTTAGACTATTACTATTTAATAGTATATAAGACTAGAAAGTAAGAACTATTAAAGTTACTACTTATTCTAGATAAGTACTAAAGTAGTATCTTTATTAACTTTATTATACTATTACCTAAGTTATTTATATATAATTAAACTTATAAGTATATTATAGTTATTATTAATAAGCTTTTTAAGAAAAAGAAGTTTATACCTTTATAGTTACTTAATATTAAGTATATTATATAGGCTTTTCTAGAATATATCTAGCGTAAAGAAGAATATCTAGTAGAAGTAGTAAGTAACTATAATAGTTAGTTTACGTTATACTTTTAAAAATAACTCTATAAATATATTAGTACTTAATCTAAAATATTATTAGTATATTATTCTAAGACTAATAGCTAAACTAAAATTACTAACGCTATACTAAAATAGTATCTTTAAGCCTTTATTTATTATAACTAGCGTAACTAAGCTAAACTATTACCTTTAGTAGAGTTTTATATAAATAATATAGTTACTATATATAATTTTACGCTAGCTTATATTATAAAAAAATATTACTTATATAATAGTACTAAACTATCTTAGCTTATACTAAATAGTTAAAAGGCTACGTAAGACTTAAAAGCTATAAATATATTAGTCTAGTAAATTAGTAATATTAAAACTTTCTTATTATAGAACTTATTATAAGTATAAGTAAAGATAAAGTACTTTACTAATACTTTATAATACTTTATACTTAAGTACGCTATTAAAGACCTTATTATACTTAATACTTATAATATTAAAATATATTAGTAAAATAAAAGCTTATTACTAAAGAATCTTAAACCTTTTAAAATAATAAAGTTCTTTAGTAGTAAAGTATATAAGTTAGATTTTTCTAACTACTAGAACTTATAATAGGTATACTTAGTATTTTATCTATAGCTTCTTTACCTAATTAATAATTATTCTTTACTTAGTTAATAATAAGAACTATAAGAGCTTATTAATATTAATCTAGATAATAGAGTTAAGTTATATAAAGTAGAAGATATACTTAATACTAAGAAAGATTACTATATAATTAATTAAGCTACTAGATAATATAGTATTATAAAGTACTTAGTTAAGTAAGTTAAATATAACTAGCTAGACTAAGTTAAGTATATAGACTTAACTAGGTATAGTAATATTATTACTTATTTTTACTAATAATAGCTTAATATAGCTATACTAAAGGGACTAAAAAATATAGTATTATAAGAGGAGTATCTTATATACTTATAGATATAATTAAATACCTATATTATTATATTACGTTATACTTAATTAAAGATAGTAAGTAGACTTAGGCTAGCCTTTATAAGTACTAGTTTCTTAACCTACTATATAATTTTAGAAATTAATAAGTAGTAATTATAGTAGTATAGGTAAGTAACGTTATAATTCTACTAGGTACGTAAGATCTTAGATAGAGTAATTTAGATAGAGTAATTTAGATAAAGTAATTTAGATAAAGTAATTTAAACTTAGTATTAGCGCGTAGAAGCTACTTTTATAAGAGAGAGGGTAGTATTATAGATTTATAGAATTTCTTATAAGAGAACTTATTATAAACCTTTAAAATCTTATCTTATTAATCTATTAGATAAGATAAGATTACTTTATACCTTTAGATTAGAATAATAAAGCCTCTAGGCTATATTTTAATCTTATACCTATCGCGCCTCTACGCTTCTTATACTTAGAATCTTATTATACTAATTAACTTACTTACTACTATAATTTTAATTATCTCTTATATTATATTAAGTAGTTATATATACTACTTCTTTTACTTTTTTTACTATTTTATTAATTATATTAATTTTTATAAGTATAAAAAGCTTAAAGCTTTACTTTTTATCTTTTTTAGATAATTATATATTATTTTAAAGTTATTAATTAAGCTAGTAGTTAATTTAATACTTTTAGCGTATAATAGCTTTTTAAGTAGCCTTAATTTTACGTTTCTTTTTTACTAATACTCTCTTTTATTAGTATTTTTTCTACTCTTATTACTTAAGAATTTTTTTTTCTCTTAAAGTCTTATAGCTTTAGCTTTTTAATATTATTACTTTTATTTTTTAAGATTTTTCTTCTTATTAGTAATTATTAGCCTTTTTACTTTTATAAGTAATATAAAATATACTTTTTTAGTATAGTTATTAAGTAATAAAAAATTAAAAAGCTTATTATAAGTCTAGTACTTTTTTTTATTATTAAAAGCTTCTTTAAGTAGCTTATTTTTATACTTTAGTATTAATAGTTATACTACTATCTTATATATAGCTTAACTTAAATTTTAAGTATTTATATAGTATATATTAAGTACTATATATTAGAAAAGCTATAGAAAAGCTACTTAATTTTTCTTTAATTAGTACTATCTAAAAATAAGCTTAAACTACTACTTAATTCTTATTACTTTTTTAAATTTTAAAGCTAACTAATTATAATATTAAAGTTAAAGAGTTTAAGCCTTATTAATAAAAAAGTTTTTTTAATTAATATAAAAGTAAGTATTAACTCTTATACTTTATAAAAAACCTACTAAAAGTTTTATTTAGTAATACTAGCTATACTTTAATACTAATTTTAATATAACTTAAGCTTAGTACTATAAGTACTTATAAGTAGTATAAAAATAATAATATTAAAAGGCTATAGTAAATATATATTATAAAAAGAATAAAGTATTAAAAAAATCTTATTAAAGTTATAATACTTAATAAACTCTTAAGATATATAAGATAAGTACTTATCTAAAATAAGTAACTTATATAAAGTATAAGCTTTAGCCTTTATTTTTTAATTAAATACTTACTTAACTTAAGCTAATTTAATCTTATAATTAGTTTATCTAGTAAATAAAGTAGTAAAAAAAGCCTAGTATTAAGTAGTATTTAAATTTTAGAACTATATATCTTATAAAAAGCTACTTTTACTCTTATAAATTAAAGTAAAAGAAAAAGTAGTACTATTTATATAAATATAAGCTATAGTAGTAATCTAGTTATAGCTACTATCTTAAATAATATACTTAAGCTTACTATATTTAAATAAGTTTTTAAAAAAAACTCTTTTAACTTTTTAAAGCTAGCTAATTAAGAAACTCTTTTTATTTATATTATATATTTAATATAAGTTAATTTAATACTACTTTATTTTTTAATATAAAAAATTAAAGTAAAGTATATAGTTCTTAGTAGAATTAGCTTTAAAATAATTTAAGTTTATAGCTATAGTCTAGTATATTTTAAGGTTATTTTAATAGTAAGTAAAAAACTTATTAATTTAGTTCTTTTTTATAAGTTTTTAAATAATTTCTTTAGTAAAATTTTATATTATAGTTCTTAAAAATAGTAAGCTATAATTTAAAAGGCTTTATATATACTTTATAAGTAATTTCTTCTAAGTAATATTAAAAAGTTATTTTTATTTAATTTTCTTAGCTTATAAGTATTAAACTTCTTTATACCTTTATAATAATATTAAATAATTAATACTATACTTTTTAGCTATCTATATATATATAAAATTATTTTTAAAACTTAAGAATTTAATTTTTATAATTACTTTATTAATTAAGTTTATAGTTATTAAGATATATAATAGTAAAGTATAGGTAGTTTTTATTAAAAATGCCGCGCGCGGGCGTTAGGCTGGGCTGGGCGTTAGGTAAGGATCGACGTTATGGTCCTGGTTAAATTCGCTGGGGCGCCGTTCCTCTTGCAGGATTACTGCCACCAAAGCTTGAACGGCTCACCATTACCGACGATTTGTACGCAGAGCCCGAGTTTGAGAACTTTTACGAAGATGAGCACGCCTTGTCGTTATTCGGTACTTATTTGCAAGGGGATAGAGAGATCTCGGAGCCCTTGCATCTCGGTAATTACGGTTACGATGAGGATGAAGAAGATTTTGATTCTGACGATGAAGAGATGAAAAGTACTGGCATTGGGCAATGGCGAAAGGCGACCCCGAATTTGAAGAAATTTGTGTACGATATCAGGGAAAGGGCCTGCTTGGCATCGCATTATTGGGGCTTGCCAGGGTCAAAGGAGAGACTGCTTGAGATGTGTAAGAAACAGGGCATCGAAGGTGATGTACTGTCACGCTCAGAAGCCGAGATAGAGAACATGAAGAAGGAAGGTTATCTGAGAAGCGCATATTTAGATGAAGAGGATGAAGATGAAGACGAAGACGAAGATGAGGATGATAGTGCCGATGATGATGATCGCGATATGCCCCGGTGGGCAAGAAGCAATGACTATCGGACATTGACTTTAGATTAATGCACATGAATAATTATCCCAAACTCCATACTAAGCATCCAAATACGACCATCAGCCGCATCGTCAGCCTCCAACCAACCTAACCCGAAACCGCACGCACAGCCCCTTAATTGGCCGCATTCCTAGCCCCGCACTAGCCCGCAGCCCAGAACAACATCATCCCAACTTCCTCACCGAACCTTTAAATCTTTCTTTCCTTTCTTTTCCTTGAAATCGACACGCCACCAGGCTATCAACCGCCTTTCATTTGTGCTACGTAGACAAAAAGAAAGAGTGACAGAAAGAAAAACATAGAAAAGACAAAGATCAACTGAAAATCGAACCGAAAATGCCCCAAGCATCAGACATCCTCTCCGATCCGGACATCAACCAAGCATACGAGGACGTGAGATCCGACAAATCCGATACAAATTGGCTTATTTTGAAAGTTGGTTCCCCCCTATCCCCAGTGGAAGTAGTCTATGGAACATGGATTCTTACCTTTCCTGGCATGGTCTCGTGACCTGGTGCTGACGATATGGGGCAGTATGCATCAGCGACTTCAGACAATTTGAAGCTTGCGGCGACGGGGACGGGGGATATTGCAGAGATGACGGAGAGCTTGGCGGATGATGAGGCGGCGTATGCGTATGTGAGGTGTAGGTTGGGGAATGACGAGTATAGTGAGAGGGTGAAGTTTGTGTTTGTGGTTTGGGCTGGTGAGTTTTTTCAATGTTTCCTTTTACATGTCCATCATTTTGGTTCAGAAGTTGCTATTAGACTAGCTCTGTCCTTTTCAAGATTTTGAGCAAGACATATCTGATGATGATAGGCCCTAATACCAAGGTCATGCGCAAGGCCAAGATGAGTTTCCAGTCTGGCCAGGTTAAGCAGGTTATTAGGACGTATGCGGTGGAGATTCAGACGGGGGATAAGAAGGAACTAGATGCGGAGGCGGTGACGTTGAAGTTGAGGAAGGCTATGGGTGCGAATTGTAAGTTTTTCACATCCCTGATTTATTACAAGGAAAGTATTAACAAGACTACTAGACGACCGACAAAAGTCTACTTATTAGTTGACCAAGAATTTTACACGTTTGCGTTTATTCCTTCAACGATGCGTGATTGGAATTGCAACCTCCACAGACAAACATGACGATACACACATCCAAATCCCACACCACCAACCAAGAAACTCATCATACCTAACGACCCACCATCCATCCTCACCAACAAAACCATCCACACCCAAACCCCAAGCCATAGCCCACAACCTACTTCCCTATCCCCAATGACGAAGCCCATCCCCACTCATCCACACCCATCCAATCGCCATTACCTTCACAACCCACCAAACCATCCCACAAACCCACCTCCCCACTACCCCCCAAAACAAGCCTTCTCGCCAAAAAAACTCCCATGCTACCAAAAACGTCATCGCAATCCCACCCGCCACACTTCCTGCCCATGCGCCACACTCGGCCCGCTTCGACCAATCAGCGCGCACCTTGCATGCGTGGCACTGCGTGGCGCCCAGAGGGATGCAGGGTCTAGATGGCCTTGAGAGTCTAGGGTTTGAGGGATTGAGGGCTTGGGATGGTGTGGCATATGTCATTTTGTATTGAGAGTTGGAATTGTGTTGGGTATTGGGTATGGGGAAGGTATGACGTTGAGTTGATGGGTGGAGGGGGGTGGGTGGTATATATTGGATGAATGGAGTTGGGTTGGGGGAGGTACTGAATTTATCAATTGAACAAACTATTACCTATCAACTATCAAGTTCCTCGAGAAGATTATTCCAGAAGTACTTTCAAAAGAATATCAAATCAATTTCAAACGCGAAATAAATCAACCTGGGAAAGACTATACCATATCATATCTATACCTCCGCCTACGACAACAACACCTCACAACCTTACCTTTGAAACTACACCCACCCAAACCTCTTTCCTACCTTCTCCACAACACACACATTAAAAATGGGCTGCTTCCCCTCCCGCACCTCCCGCTCCCGCCACAACGCCTACGCCCACCCCTCCGGCCCCACGACCGTCGTGCACCACCACGGCGGGCACAGCGGCGGCCATCACATGGGCGGCGGTGGAGGGTGTGGCGGCGGCGGACGAATGGGCGGAGGACGCATGGGTGGCGGCGGAATGAGTATGATGCCTGGACGGTCGAGGATGGGGGGCGGTGGTATGGGAGGTGGGGGGATGATGGGGGGGTTTGGGAGGAGGAGGAGATGTTAATGGGGAAGAGAGAAGGGAGGGAGTGAGGAGTTGGGGAGAGAAGAAGAGGTGGGGGGATGTGTTTAGGGTTGTTGTTGTGTAGGGGAGTAAGAGTGAGGATGGGAGGACTGTATTATATTTAGCGATGTTTAACGGGGACTGGATGTATGATATATGAGAAGATAGGGTTGGATTTTGAATAATATGATATGATTTGTTTACTTTACGAGGTATGAGTTTTCTTTAATCATTATGTATGAGTATGAGTATGATTATGTTGATCTCCACGCTTTTCAAGCGTCGTCGCTGTAAAAGCTAAACATGAAAATAAAGCACGAGGATACTTTGATCTCCGCAATCCGAGTGGGAACCTCGCTCATGGGGCGCGGAGCGAGAGCCCAAAGAAGATGGCGTGCAATGAAAAGACATTCTTTCAATCAAATCTTGACATATTTGGTATGTGAGCCTGTAGCTACGACAGGACCTGGCTTGTCGTCTACCACCTTCCATATAGTGGCTGTTGTGTATGCCAGGGTGCCGCCGACTTTGTCTGCTCTGCCTTCAATTTCGATCCAGTCTCCAGCTTTGGCTGAGCTGACGTAGGAAATGTGAATGTCTGTGCTGACACCGGTTTTTGACCGATTGTCAAAAGCAGCAATGGCAATGCCACCAACCCAATCAATGAGTGTGGCAGAGACTGAGCCGTGGATGCCGCCATGTGTATTCACGTGATTCTTGGTTAACAGTAAGCGAGCGCGAACAACCCCTTTAGACGCATGTGTGAATTTGATGTCGTCAAGGAGAAACTGGTAAATGGGACTGTTTGGCTTGCGACCTTCCCAAAACTTTTCCACATGTGCAAGGATCTCAGGATTGCTGGCGTCAGAAGTCATGATGAATGCCAATAGTGGAAGGTTGACCTATGTGAAGGGTGAAAGACGGGTACACAAACATGAAATGTGTCGAACACGCGGCTGAGAAAAAGTAAGGAACGGATCTGAAATTGAAAAGCGATTGGTCTACCCCAGACGGATCGGCGATATGTTTAACCGATGCTATTGAGATCAGCGAACCGCAGCTGTGAAACGGCCAGGACCCCAGCGCCGGACACGATTACGCGCCACATGTCGCCTCGGATTGTCTCCTGAGATTGGTACTACTCATAAGGACATCTGTTTGTCTGGCCTGTAACCCAATGTGTGCGTCTACACCTTCACCATCATGATCGACGCTAGCCCAGCACCCCCGAGCCCGCGCAGGCCCGTACACGACAAAGATGCCGAGGCTGCGCTCGACGGCGGCGCGAAAACTATAGAGATCGAGAAAGACGCAGAGACACAAAAACCAGGGCAGAATGCGCCGTCGCTGGACGTAAAGGCGCTCACTGACCGAACACTACACTTCTTGGCGACTGCAAGCAACGAAACACTTGGAGCATGTCTTGTAGGACTCGGCGCAGGGACATACTTAATACTTGGCCGCGTAGGTCTCGTGCTCATTGGTGTAGTTGGCGGAGTTGTACTACATGCAACGTGGGAAGGGAATGCGCATCATAGCGAAGATGCGGAAAAGACGGGCAAGAGCGCGGATGCAAGGAAACGAGAATTGGGTGTGGATATAGCACATAGACTGCTCGACTGGCGGGGGACAAAGAACACGAGTACGGGCGAGGGTAATGATTATGCATCAGACCTCAGCCTCAAGTTGTACTCTGGCAAAGCGTTGGACTTCTCTGAATTCAAGCCAGAGACAGCAGCTGCGCTCACGGAACTGACGGATGCTGTCATTCGGGACTATGTCAAGTATGTCCTCAGCGTCACTTCTATAATCTTGTCTAATACACTCCAGGTGGTGGTATTCTCCCGTCTTACCATCAGAAGAGACCTTTCCCAATTCGTGCCGTCAGACCTTTACTGCCTTTCTTCTGTCCATTTCCGCGCATCTTTCCCGCAAGCGACCCGCCGACAACTTTGTCGATTTCGTAACTCGTTCCTCTTCGTTTATGATCATACTTTTGCAGGAGATTTCTGCAGCAGTCGCAGCCTCGCCTCACGATGTAGCGACAGAAGCAGTCGATATATACCTCAAGATGAAGCGTGACAGCACCTTGGCCAACATACTAGACCCCGAGTATCAGATGAAGCAGTTCAGTTTGGCCGCCGAAGATATCCTCCAAAACTACCTCGAACACAAGACGTACAATTGTATACCCGCACGCATCTTCCTTCACCAAGTCGTTTCTAAGCTCGTTTTGGAAATGATTGTTACAACCTGCTCAAAACCAGAATGGATCAATGGCTGGATAGTTGACCTTTTGGAAGACGGTGAACCAGAGTTGATGAACGCGATCGATGCAGGCATGGAAGGTTCATCAGAAAAACTACAAAACGTCAAGAAACGTGTAGACCAGCAAGCAAAGTCAGAGGATTTGACTTCTCCAGAGCGCAGGGAACATAAGCGAGTGGTCAGCAGAGCACAGGATGCTATGGACGAAGCTATGAAAGAAGCTCAACGCCTGAGCCAGATGATTGCAGAAGAAGATGCGAAACGTCTCAAGGAACAGCAAAGGCAGAGCACTTCCACATCAACACTGAATGATGACCAATCAGAAAGTACGACCCAAGGAATCGTCACCCCAACGTCTTCACAAAGTGAGACTGCAGCAGATAACGACGTTAATGATTTGGGTATATCCGGATTGCCAGTGCAGCCAACTTCTGAAATTGCTCCAGCAGTGTCACCGGCAGCAACTGAAGAATCACCAAAGCAAGAAGTAAAAAGAGCATTCACAAGTTTTGATCAAATATTGCCCGCAAACCCACCTACCGCATTACTCGACAATCCGCAGCCTGTGGAGAAGCCGCCACCCCTCACGCTTTACAATGCTACCATGTCCATCTTTGATGATAGCGTACCTGGAGAAAAGGGTACCATCAAGAGCAAGCCCACCGTGGAATATTTAGTGCAGATTGAGCCTAAGTCTCATCACCATTCTGGATGGATGACAGCACGAAAGTATGCTGAGTTTGAGACTCTACACGAGGTCATCAAGCGGATTGCTGCTATTACAGGAACGGTTGGTTTCAACGAAGCTCACCCAATGTTACCAGCATGGAAAGGTCACACAAAGGCCTCACTACGTGGCGAACTTGAACGATACCTCAATGACGCTGTCAAATACAAGCCTCTTGCTGAAAGTGAGGGCATGAAACGATTCTTGGAGAAGGAAGTAGGTTCTGGCAAGACGCCTGGAGGTGGCTTTCCCGGAATTGGCTGGGCTGGCCAGACGTTTGATACAATGGGCAAGGGCATGATTGATGTGCTCACGAAGGCGCCAAAAGAAGTTGCTGGTGGAGGCAAGGCCCTATTCGGAGGCGTCACGGGTGTTCTCGGCAGTGTTGCGGCACCACTGGGAGGAAAGAAACGCATAGACTCAAACGCGACTTCTACGGAGAGCAGTACGCCCGCTAGCAACAATAGCCCTGCCCCAAGCCGTACTTCGACGTCAACTACGACGGCTCCAATACAGACCCGCCACAACCGGGCTGAATCAACTGTCTCCGAACTACCTACACATATTCGGTCTGAGAGTACATTGTCACTAGCAACGAAGCGTACGTCAATGGAGTCGATACGAAACTCAAACTCGCCTATAGTCGACCAGCAACCACAACGGGAGCCCCAGATGGAACGTCGGCCTTCGTACAATCCAGACGGAGATGGTAAGCGCTCTGGACGGTCCTCTCGATATGCATCACGAAGCAACAGTCGAGCTCCCAGTAATCGAGAGAGTATGGACCTTAGCCCAACAATGGGTGGAGATCAGCTCATGAATCTACCTCCTATGCCAAGCGAGATTACCGACGATTATGGAACCACACGAAATCCTCTTGACTCGATGCATGCTCGCAACCCCTCAAGGGCATCATTAGCCTCATTATCACAGTCCAGTGAACCCGTACCACCCCTTCCGCGCCGCCCATCAGCCACATCCCTACTAAACAGCACATCCGCCAAACCACCCACCAAATCTTCCCCTACCAAATCCAAGACCCTCGCCCCCCACACACCCTTATCCGAAAACGAAACCACCGTCCTAATAGAACTCTTCTTCGCCGTAATCAACGAACTCTACACTCTCTCCTCCGCCTGGACCCTCCGCCGTACCCTCCTCAACGCCGCAAAAACCTTCCTCCTCCGCCCCGGAAACCCTCAACTCTCCTCCATCCAATCCCTCATGCAAACCACCGTGCTAGACAGCAACCTCTCCGACACAGGCCTCGCCTACCACATCCGCAAAATCCGCGCAAACAGCTTGCCCACCGAAGACGAGTTGAAAGCCTGGCCCGCCGAGCCCTCTGCCGAAGAGAAGGAGAAACTGCGTCTCAAAGCACGCAAATTGCTCGTGGAGAGAGGCATGCCAGCTGCGCTGACGAGTGTGATGGGCCAGGCTGCCAGTGGCGAAGCTTTGGGCAAAGTGTTTGATTGTTTGCAAGAGCCGAGGGTTGCGCGGGGCGTGATGTTTGGTTTGGTGTTGCAGGGTTTGAGGGCGGTTACGCAGTAATTATTAGACATGTATGAAAGAAACGACGAGGAATGGGGATTAAGACTAATGCATGGGCGTTGGAAAACGAGATGATGAGGGGTTATATGTTATGTCGAGCGAAATGTGGGTTTTGTTACTGTATGAATATTTTAATGAATGATATAATGGGTGCATTTTCGATAGAGTAAGATTCTTTTCGTATACAAGAATTTATCAAGATCAAGATTTGTTTTACTGTTCATTGCATATCAAGCGATGAGGAAACAATAATTGTGAATGAAGATCAGGTTTGAACATGGAGATTGAATTGCAATAGTAGCCGACCAACGCCATCATAAAGTATTGCGGCAGCCCTGAAAACACCATAGAGATATCCATAGAATCATACGCCTGACCCAATCCAACTCCAGCAAGTTTGAGAACACAGTACCAAAATATTCAAGTCCACCTATAAACTCCTCAAAGAATACTACCACCACCAGTTCCAATTAACATCATTCATCCAACAGTACTAGCTTCCTCTTCTGCTGCCCTACGGAAGTAATCCGCATCTACTAAGCTCCCCTCGAACGCGGCAGTTGGCAAGTCCGTGCCGACACCAGAGTCTGACGGGGCCGCGTATTCTCCCTTCATCTCCTTCTTTACTGCCTCCACCGCACGGCCAATCTCTGAGTGCGTAGGCAGAGGCACATCGGTGTCTGCGGTCGCCGTGCTGATCTCAGATGGGTTGACATTGATGGTAGCGGTCCGCTCATCCTCTTCCGCACCAGGCTCCGCATCTGAGTCTTCAGAATCCTCATCAATCGCCTCTCTGTGAGCTCCAGTAGAGGCGTATGATGTGCGACGATCAATATCGCTTCCGGTCATGTATGACGAACCTGACGCATAGGAATATTGTGAGCCTGTGCCACCGAAGCTTGAGCGACCATCGTAGCCTGGTGTCTCGCCCTCAGCGTAGCTCTCGGTGTAAGAGCGGCTGTCAATACTATAACGTCGCTCGGTGCCAGTCTCACTCTGAACATCTTCTTCGATAGTAGATGGTGCGAGAGAGGCGGGTACCTGTAGCTTCTCTGTCTCGATCTCATCTTCTTCGTTCAACGTGCCGTTTTCTTTGTTGGCCATTGCCATGCTGGGTCGACCACCCCATGAACCTTTGCGGGTGTAGCTGTTGTTCTTGACAGACTGACTACGCTTCACACCACCAACGGAATTAAGCGTAATGTTGTTTGTTGGGTAAGCTTGAGTTCCGGGGCCGGGTGCATTACCGCTTATCTGGCTTAGTGAAAGAATACGCCGTTGTGCTGGGTTTGCAGGTGCTCCACGGCGAATAGCTGGGCGAGGTTTGAGAGCAAGCGAAACACCGTTGGCTGCGGTGCTTGGAGGCGGTACCGACTTGTTGTCTTCGTTGGCAAGGTCGAGATTGCGAGGTTTCTTGGATTTGGTAGGACTCTTTGAGCCGCCCTTAACCATCATCAGTGCGCGTGAGTGGTCCATGATCCCATTTAGGATTCGGCGCTCAAGAGCATCTGCTTTGGCATCCATGAAATGTAGCTCCTCCCTTCGGATCTCGAGGGCAGTGGAGAGAGATGATACTTCACCAGTAAGGCGAACCTTCTGGTTTGCGAGGTTTTCACGTTCCACTTGCAGAGAGGCAACAACAGCAAGAACAGAGTCCCGCTCTTCTTTGAGTTCCATCATGGTGCGCTCCCTCTCTTCCTTCAATTCCGCCATGACTTTCTCTTTCTCTTCGCGTAATTCTTGCATCAGGCGTTCCTTCTCTGCCTTGAGCTCCTGGATATCTGCATCAAGCTGTTCTTTCTGAGTAGCCTTTTCAGTCTTAAGATTCTCCAGGTCCGCTTCAAGTTGCTCTTTCTGTGTCTTCTTGCGTTCCACAAGAAGTGCAAGTTCTTCAGCTTCCCGCTCCTTGCTCTCGTTGCCATCCGTGATGAGTTGAGTTTGCTTTGCAACAAATTCGCTGACTTCAGAAGCGGTGGCCTTGACTTGGGCATGGATCTCGTCAAGTCGCTCGAGATGGCCGGCTGCTTTGGTGGCATCGTCGGCGTGGCCTAGGAGCTTGTCGAGCTTCTCCTGAACGGCGCCATCGTTATATGTGGAGGCCGGCTCAATTGCTAGCAACTTATCGAGCTTTTCTTGAACTGGAGCGTCGTCGTACTTCTCTGGTACATCCATTACCGGTGCTGGAGGTGGCAATAGTTTTGGAAGGTTGGCGAAATGAGTCTGGAGCTCCTCACTGCGAGCCTTGTTCTGTTCCTCCCAAGCTCGAGCACGCTCGTCAGCCTCGTCTTTCGACTTCTGCGCATGTTCCCAGTGAGACTTGACCAAGGCCTCGATTTCCCGAAGAGCAACCATGAACTTAGGATGATATTCAGTAATATTGTCCTGGAGATTTGTGAAGATGTTCTCGATGTTCTTGATCTCGTCACGTGTGTGAGAGTGCTCGGTCTTGTCTTCTAGCTTCTGCTCCTCAAACTTGGCAACAGTTTCATCGATCTTGCCGAAGACTGCGGTGGAGTCAGTTGACCACTTTGAAGTGGCATCTTCAACTCGATCGTTCATTCCGGTTATCGTGGCACCAAGTGTATCGATGGTCAAGCGGAGCTCATCGGCCATGGTCTTGGTGCTTTCCAGGATCTTCTCTTGCTCCTCTGCCTTCTCCTTCATTACCCTGGCTTGCTCGTCGGCGAGGAGTTGCGCATCATCATATTTGGCCATGAGGACATTGAACTTGTCGTCAAGCTTTTCGGTGAAGCCAGTGATGATGGCTTCCTTCAGCTCATCCTGCTTCTCGAGCTGAAGTGCAGACTTTTCAGCTTGTTCGTTCTGCAAGCCTTCGATGGATCCGTGAGCACGTTCGAACTCTCGAGTAACAGTCTCCATGAGCTCCTTGACGTCTGCCGTAACGTTGCTGGCGCCAATAGTGTCTTCGAGGACCTTGAACGAGACTTTCAGTTCCTCAATAGGGCCACCTTCGATGAGGTTGGTGGTGATGTTTTCTTTCATCTCGTCCAAAGCCGCTTTGACGTCCGTAATGCCTTCGACTATGGCCTCAGCCTCTAGCCTACGATCATCAAAGTTCTTGGCCGTCTTCATGATGTCCCCTTCGTAAGTGTCCTTCATCTTGTCATGGCTATCACGGAAGTCGTGAATAAGACCCGTGAGCTGTTCAATGTCGGCCTTGACTGGCAGGGTCTCGGGATCAGGAATCTTCAGCTCGTCTAGCTTGATTTTGAGGTCATCAACAAGTAGGGAGAGAGCATCGACATCGGCCTTGGTTGCTTTCGGTTCGGCCTCGTCTTCTGCCTTGGCGGCAATCATCTCATCCAGGGCGATTTTGATGTCATCAGCAATGACTTGGACAACTGTCACATCGCCTTTGGTTGCGCCCTCCTCTTCCATCTTCTTGGCGAAGGCGTCCAAAGCCTCAGATGTTGTTCGCACAACAAGTTCTACATCGTCCAAGTTCTCTTTGGTTACCATGGTTGCAGGGTCAGGAAGTACGATCTCATCGAGCTTGGCTTTAGTATTGGCAAGGAGGGTTTCGATGGCGTCTGTGTCTTCTTTGGTGGCCATCCCGTCCAAAAGTGGTGCAGGTGTCTCGCGATCTTGAAGGATCAAAACTGCAGCCTGCACATCTTTGAGGAGCTCTTCGATGGAGGAAAGATCTTCCTTCATGACTGAGCCAGCAGGTGCAGCAGGCTCTGCGTTGCGTGCGGTAGAAGGATTCTGAATATTGGCATCCATAGCTTCAACCTTGCCCTGAATCTGGGAGAGTATCATCTCCATCTTTTCGAACTCGCCTCGACTTGACAAATCCTGTGCCGGAGTGAAGTCATCGTTGATGTCACGGGATGTTGTTTGTGCTTGGGCTGCGTCCTCTGCAAGGACGACTTCGTTGCCTGTTGGGGCTACGATGGCATCAACATCGGTTGCAAGTTTGGCAGACTTGAGGTGTTTGATATCCTCGCGAAGAGCGCTCAAACCTTCTTTGAGCGTATCCAGGATTTCGTAGGAGACGGTCGTGTCAACTGGCTTTTCACTAATCTTGCTTACATCTGCACGTAGACCCTCGATACCATCATGCATGGCGTCGATGATCTCAGTGGTTGCGTTCAATTGGTGATCGGGTTTATCCAGCCTCTTGTCAAGATGGGAACGGAGATCGTCGAGGCCAAGTCGGACAGCTTCAAGAACCTCTTCTGTATCGGCTCGAGAGTGTTGTCGGGTCAATCCATCCGACTGGCGGATTTGCTCCAACTCTCCCCTGAGAGCCTCCAGAAGTTCTTCGTTGACACCTCCTGCCTTCGTGCTCGATTTGATCTCCTCTAGACCGGCTTTGAGTGTGACTAGTAATTCGGTTTTGTCACCATCTCCGGAGGGAACCAGAGCACCTGCGAGCGATTCCTTAAAGGAGTCGAGCTGGGCATCAATTGTCGCAGCCTGCTTTAATGATGCCGATTCTTGAGATGATCGCAGGCCATCAATGAGTTCACGAACAGCGTCAACGATATCGTCCCTCTCTGATCCGCCGCCAGATCTGACTAATGAACCACCAAGTGTTTCACGAAGATGTTCAAACTCCTCTTTCATTGACTTTAGCATTTCATCGTTTGAAGTTGTTGAGGAATTGCTCTCTCCAACCAAGGTGTGAAGGCCATCGAATCCAGCCTGCAGCTTCTCTAGGACGTCATTCTTATTGCTGACTGAGTCACCAAGGATGACCTCCTTCAGTTGATCGAATTCATGCTTGATGGCTTCGTTGATATCCTCATTTGAGTCGGCGTCCTCCTCGCGCAAGGCGACCTGGGACTTCATCTCAGTAAATCCGGCGTTCAGAGCAGCAAGTAGTTCGTCTTTATGGTTTGCAGCAGGTAGGAACTGTGAGCTGAGCGATTCATGGAGATGCTCAAATTCTGACTTGATGTAGGAAACCATGTCACCACGGCTCCAGGCTTGATCGCCTCGAGGTCCTTCCGCAACGAAGCCTTGCACATCTTCTCGGAGTTTCTCAAGCTCTGTCCGGATGCTATCAACAACGCCGTCTGCCTCTGGGACATCGCGGGCGCTAAATCCTTGCATATCCGTTCGAAGGTTATCTAGCCCGTCGCGCAAAGCGTCCAGAACTTGTTCAGTGTCGCGACCACTCGCGGAAGAGTAGGCCTTGAATTCTGAATGCATGTCGTCCACGAGGGATTGCAGGCGTTGCATGACGGCGTTATTTTGAGCTTCCACTTGAGGTCGGGTGGCTTCCAAAGCAGATCTTACTGCGTCGACGATAGTCTCAGAGGGGATTTCGATCTCCAAAGAGGCTGCCATAGCTTCTCTCACAACATCCATCAATGCTTCCCGTGATAGTCCGTCGACAGATCGCTGCTGAGGCGCAAATGCGGGCTTGAACTCTTCCAGGCATTCGCGGACTGATGATAATATCTCTTCGCGTATTTCGTGGGCTTCATTGATGGGTGGCGGTAGACGCATCTGTTGAAGAGAGTCGTGGACTATGTTTTCAACATCTTCTTTAGTGATGGCACCCGAGCCGCTGTAATCTTGGAGACCCTCTCGCAGGCATTGTAGAATTTCATCACGTTCAAGTCCAAATTGCTGAATCTCAACGTTTGGCTTAAGCTCTACGCTGTCATAGGCTTCACGCACTGCGTTGATGATAGCTTCCTTGTCAAGCGGAGCGCCTTGAGCAGCGTACTGATCCAATCCGCGTTCCGCCAGGGCATGCTTGACGACATCATAGACCTCGTTACTATCAACAGTGTTTCGAGTGATGACTGAGGACATTGACTGGCGTCTTCGCTCGCGCATAACCTTGTCCATGTGCTCCTTGAGGTTGGTGAGACCCTCCTGGATAATTGTATTCACATGTTGGGTTGTGAGCGCTGAATCAGGCGCAGCGTCTACAGATCGTGACTGGTCAGCCTCGTCGAGCTTCCGGGCGAGGTCGCGACCCATTCCAAGGACTTCGCCGCGTAAATCTTGCACAAGCGTTTTAGTAGCCATCGTCACACAGCCAGACTCAGCAACGCTATCTTTGATCTTACGCAAGAACTTCAGCATTTCATCGCTAACAAAGTCGGCCGCCTTGGGGCTGGCATAGGGTTTGCCGCCATCAGCGAGTGTGCCCATTGAGTATGGCTCTGTTACCGTCCGGGTGAGCGCGCCAGAGCCTGGGGATGGTTGGAACGATGCTGAACCGGGGGGCGCAGCTGAATGTGCCAATGAACCTTGCTTGACGAATTCAGCGAGTTCAGTCACCTTCTTCGCGGTTTCTCCAGTAGCCTTGTCGACTAGCTTCTGAAGATTGGCAATCAAGCGATCCTGGCCGTCCTTGGTAACCATCTCACGAATGATCTTCTCAAGCATGGCAACGCTTGCAGCACCCTCGACAGAGTAAGGGTTTGGGCTTCCCATCCGCTCGTCTACCCAAGTGCTGGGAGAGGGGATGCGTGGGAATGTGAACTGCTTGGTAGGCGTCATATGTGGATCCTGAAGGTTCAAGCTGCTTGAACGTGACGTATCAGCAGGAGGCGCTGCAGCTTGTGCCTGTTGCTTTTGTGACATGGTTGCAAGGAGATCTTTGAGAGACTTGCGGATGTCTTCATCTCGTGTGTTGGTGGCTTCTTTCAGGCTGATCAGATCCGTGGCATTGTCTTTGCTGCGGCGGCTCAGCTGTGACATATCCTTTTGTAGACTTGATACGATGGAATTGATGCTGAGCAGCTGGCTCGATATCGCATCCAAGGATTGTGGCTGTTGGGCCTGAGGAGCTGGTGAACGCGTAGGAGAGTTGGTGACGTTTTGTAGCGGAGGATCGAGAATGTGAGGAGGGATTGTCATTGTCTGTAGAGCCATCATAGTGGCAGATGGTGGGGTATTCTCTCCAAGGATGGCTCTGTGGCTTGGGCGTAGAGAAGGCGGGTCTTTGATCTCGAAGCGTGTTGCTGGCGTAGGGGTATTGTGCCGAGAAGACATGAAGTCATTGTCTTTGCCAAAGAAATCTTTATCAAAATCTCGTCCCGGGGTGCCGCTTCGTGTCTTGGGTCGTTCTGGAGATCTTTCTGGTGAACGCTCTGGTGAGCGCTCAGGCGATCGTTCAGGTGACCGCTCTGGAGATCTGTGTGTGTCGAGATAGCTTCGTAGATCGCGTACGCTGCCGGGCTGTAACGACTGCATCCGCTTGTGTTGTGTGCCTTTGATCAGAGAGCGCTCGAGGGGCAGCTTCTGTGGCATGGGATTCGTGGTGTATGAGCTTGCAGGTAAGCTCTCTCGCGCCTTCTCTTCTAGCGCTTTGGCTGCTTGCATAATGGCGGCAGAAGTATTGGGCCGAGTCATCAAGTTGGGAGAACCTGGATTCAGAGGCAGTGGTGGCGGTGCCCGTTCTGGGTCAGAGCTATCCCACCTGGTTCGTCGCGTCAGCCTCATGTCTGCGTGTTTACAGTGGAAGGGTTGTGAGAGTGCACGTACATGGGGATCACCAATCTCGAGTCCGTGGATGAGAAAGAATGTGAGTGCCTGATTAGCTCCCTGTCACGGGACTCTTCCCTGTCGGTGGAAGGCATTGTGGATGTGGATGTGATGAGAGTTCAGCCCAGAATAGAAGTACTGGAATGCACAACGACAAGGTGCCGATGTTGCGCGCAGGTGTTCCAATGGCAAGCAGATGGCAACTAGAGTACAATGCGGGTATGCGGACGATGAAATCTCAGCGATCCAGCGCGCAGGGGTATTATATAAATCGTGATATCGTGATGGAAGGTGTATGTGGTTTGGATGCGGGAGCTGGCGCTGTTTTTGTAAGGTGCTAGGCTCTGTTTACCACAACACACGGCCGATGATCTCATTGGCTGATGCTTGGCGCGAATTGACAACTCAGCATCACCACGGCAGCGAAAATTGGCTCCGCAGGCGCGCGTAATTCATGCAGTAAGAGTGCGCAGTCTGTTCAATTCAAAAGATGAAGCAAATTTGGAGAACGTGGACTTCCCGCGTTGCACTTCGTGTGTAGTTGTGTTCTGCACTTGGACAAACGTCGCGGGTCCCGTTGCTAGGTGCCAAGCTTCCACCAATTGCTGCTTGTTAGAAATGAACCAAATGCATCAGAATATGATGGGAACTGCGCAGTGATTTGTATTTAGATAGCAATCCCACATTGCTATACGGCTGCTGTCCATAAAAGAAAACGGTCATCCCGCTCTATCTGGGATGTGTTTCCGTTGCCTGGCAGAGATACCTGGATGACGCCAAGGTCGGCGCGGAAGAACCCATCGCCGATGTCTTCTCGATGATGTGGGAGCTTGGAGCTGTTGAAGGACCAATATCAACTTCAACAACGCCACTGTCCCGCTTCTCTCACTTGATCCTTCGCCCATACACAAACGAAACATCCCGCCGGTTAGATCAAATAGCTTCTCCCACGCCATGGCTGTCGCAGAAACGAGCAAGCGGATAGCGGAGGCGCAGGAGCTGGCCAAGTCCGATCCATCCAAGGCCGAGCAGATTTATAAAGAGGTGTTGTCGACAGATCCAGGATCCAACGAGAGCGCCATCAAGAACTACGAAAGCGCCCTTGTCAGCTTAGGAGAGTTGTACCGGGATCAGAAGCGTGTCGATGCGCTGGCAGAGCTGGTCAAACAAGCGCGATCAGTCTTGTCATCATTCGCAAAGGCAAAGACGGCGAAGCTGGGTATGTCATGAGCCATGCCTTGGGCTATTGAAGACTTGCTAATCGATTCAGTGCGACAACTCCTCGAACTCTTCACTACTATTCCAAACACCACCGATACACAGATCTCCGTGACCAAGTCATGTATAGAGTGGGCTGTGTCAGAGCGGAGAGGGTTCCTTCGGCAGAACCTTGAGACCCGGCTTGTGTCTCTGTATATGGCAAAGCAGTCATACTACGATGCCCTCACCCTCATCAACAGCCTCCTCAAAGAATTGAAACGATTGGACGATAAGTTGGTATTGGTTGAGGTACAGCTCCTAGAGTCAAGAGTCTATCATGCATTGGGCAACATACCAAAGGGACGTGCTGCACTCACCTCTGCGCGAACATCGGCTGCCTCGGTCTATACCCCGCCATTACTACAAGCTGGACTGGACATGCAAAGTGGCATGCTACATGCAGAGGATGGTGATTTCAATACAGCCTTCTCGTACTTTATCGAAGCTATGGAAGGTTACCATTCGCAGGATGAGGAGCAAAAGGCGACATCAGCTCTGCAATACATGCTCTTGTGCAAGATCATGCTCAACCTTGGGGACGATGTGTCGTCGCTTATGGCTTCGAAGCATGCTATCAAATATGCAGGAAAACGCCTCGAAGCCATGAAGGCTGTAGCACGTGCGCACACAAACCGCAGCCTCGAGGAGTATGAGACGGCATTAACCGAGTATCGCCAACAGCTTGGTAGCGATCGGTTCATCACCAGTCATCTTCGACGGCTGTACGACAACATGTTGGAGCAGAATCTCATCAAGGTAATTGAGCCTTTTAGTAGGGTGGAGATCGATCATGTGGCTAAGATGGTCGGCCTGGACACGGTTCAAGTGGAGCGCAAGCTCTCGCAAATGATTTTGGACAAGGTTATCATTGGAGTTTTGGACCAAGGCGCTGGTTGCCTGATTGTGTACGACGAATCAGAACGGGACCAGGGCTACGATGCCGCGTTGGAAACGATCGAAAAGCTTAGTAACGTGGTGGATGTGCTGTACACTAACCAGGCGTCGCTCCTGGAGTGATGGAGAGGACGCAGGGCACGTTACAGGATGAGGAAGCTTCGGGCATAATGGAAGCCTGAAGCCCCGGCAGAGCCATGTACTATACTAGCATATATAGCTTGGCACATGCAAGCAGCACTACGCAGAACCATGATGCCGATGCTAATGACACACGCCAAATAATGCCTACACTGCTTGCTATGTTTGGACGAGCCAATAGGTGATTTTGCCACTGAACACACACGCGATCATACGAACAGTCCTGGCCATACCACGTTTCTCAAGAGCCTCATGCTCTACCTGTAACACGTCCGGACGACTCAGATCCTTTGGTTTTCTGTTGACTGCATGCTGGCCGCAGCTGACCTGCATGCGCGGTTGAGCACTGACCATATCAGCCCCGCCATTACCTTTGATGAAGCCTCCTCCACCAACAGACCCTGGGGCTCGTGTTCCTTCAGGCCTGCTGCATATGTGCAACCACTAACCACAGATAGACCTTCATGTAAGCGAACAAGCATGTGTGACAGCTTCAGAAGGCGAATGAAAGATGCCCTGCGCGCGCTGGCGGCCATTTCCTCCACATTTTGTGTACCACTCGACCCTCCTCATGGGACCATAGCATAGACTACTCTGGCGACCGTCTCCAAGACGAAAATCTCGGTTGCGGCGGATGCTGTTCGGCCCCCGACTAAGGGATACACTATAAGCTATCCTACAATCGGTACTGCACCTACTGCGTAGATGTCATCTCTCAACCACGGCTTTACACCGCGAGAGCTCCAACAAGGCTGCAACGACGGGGCTTATCTGCCCATCTCAAACGGCCCAGTATGTGCAATCTTCTAGACGTTGCATGGATAGACCAAACTACAGCCGCCGCGTAGTACGAGTCTTTACAACGACTACGCCTCAGGTCAACAAATTTAGAACTGGGAAACAACTCCCCTGCCCTTCGTTTACCTACATGGTGGAGACTTTTCGGTCGTACAAGGAACCGCCGTGAAACACCTCTGGGCTTCCACATGGAATAGAAAGAACCTCCTGCGTGTAGTTCACCTGGGTTGGACGGCACCCAAACCAACGCTAAAGCGTCACTTGCGTAGTGCTGACAAAAGATCTACCCTTTGCGTGTCAAGAGTTGCTCAGGCACATTTGTTTCTCGCAACATCTTGACGTTTCAACGACTAGCAGCGCTTGTAGCAAACTTCCTTCTAGTAGCCAAGGAAACCCTGCACGTCGCCCCCAGATCGGTGCTTCTAGTAGAATTCTAGGGCATTTCACTGCCATGCCAACATCGCTTCGGCTATCGGATGAGGTTAGCACACGCCACTGCTCCCTTTTCTGCGAGGTGCTGTTGGCTTTTACGTGGTGTGGTAATTGCCTGCACCTCTTCGTCAATAGGCGCGGCACATATGCATGACTAGGGCACAGTGGATGCATTGACATGCGTTGAATATCCTGGTGCGCCTGTCAATCTCAGTCGCATCCTGTAGAAGATCCGCAAATCCTGATCAGCCCGTGGCACATCAACGGGAACTATACATGTCGTAACTGACCGTTTTTCGGTGAGCAGCCTGCGCTTGGTGTACAATGAAAAACACGTGCTCTTATGCTGTTGGTGTCGGTGTCGGTGAAGCACGGATAGCAGCCTTCTTGCTCAACGCCTGGAAACCCATAGCCACGTTGCCGCTTCAGCCTTCATATATTCACAATCTTTACACCGACGTTTTCGTTCTCAAGTTCGGGTCACAACGCAGCTGGATTTGAGATATGGCCAAAACACGGATCTTATTGACTGGCGCAGACGGCCTGACAGGCTCACATATCCTTGATCAACTGCTGTCTCAGAGGTCCATCTCGGTCTGCGCCGTCGTGAGATCGCGTGAGGCAGCTTCCAACTTGCTGCAATTATACTCAAGTTTCGTTCCTTCCTTTCTGGAATTGCATGTGATAGCAGAACACGAACTAAGGGTGCCTGGAGTATTCAATCACATACTTGGCAACGAATCGAGCCCTTTTGATGCTGTCATTCATACCTGCCTACCCACGCCGTTCAGCAAGGCCGATTGCCTCACCAGATATATCAATTTAGAGACGGAAACAGTGCTCAACTTTCTTCGGTCTGTCAAGAGATCTGCTCGTCAGGTAAATCGAGTCGTAGTCGTGACTACGCTCGCGCCCTTTGCTCGATGGCTGGCAGTTCCACAGGATGGGAGAAGCACTCCAGTCGCCACTACATCTAGATCTTTCGACCCGGAACAGACCTTGACGACCGTCCAAGCAAGCGATAATGTGGTCCACGACGCAGTATTGAGTTGGGCAAGAGATGCAAGTCCGTCATTTGATATCGTTTGGGTCACTGCACCCAGCATTTATGGACCAGTTGTAAGGTCTTTGGAGAACTCGTCAGACTTGTTGGAAGCAAATCGCCGCATCTGGGACTTGTGTTTTCACGAAGCAAGGGAAAGAGTCGTAACCCAGCCATATGGCATAGTTCAGTTTTTGGATGTCAGAGTGAGTTGCTGTATATCAAAAGCATGACAAAAGCTAACATATCAGGACTTTGCCTTTGCCATCATCCGCGGTCTTTTCACACCACAAGCCGCTCACAAGCGCTTTGTAGTATCCGCTGGCAACATGCTGTCAGATTCTGAGATTACAAACTACTTGGCTGCTCGATTCCCTGAGCTTCGGAGCAGTATGCGCCAAAGCAAATCACCACCCGCCAACCGTCCCTCACAAGAGCCACCTCCAGGCTTTCTGGACACATATCTCGTGGGCACGGTACTGGGCATGTCACATTATCTCTCCGTCGAGCAAACTCTTGCCGACACAGCTCAGCAAATCGTCGATCTTCAGCGGCGAAAAACATGGAAGAGTATCACGCAGAGCTAAGCTTTGCTTTCTTCACTTTGATATTCAGCTTTGATATTCAGCGCTTTTTGGCTTCTTTCTTTCGACCCTCGCTTTTTAATGCCTTCGACCGGGTTGACTTTTGGAGGAATTTCACTTCAGATGATACCATCCACTTTCTCAAGATCGGCTTTCTCACACTGTAATCGAGTGTAATCGAGCGTATACAGCTTCTTCTTTGCATAGCAAAACACGGTAGCTTGGCTACTTGAATTACAAATCCTTTTTTGACTGTCGAATCCCTCCTCTGACAATCGACCGATTTGATGACGTCCCCCAGGTCAGCAGCCTCGCGCAAAACAAATTGCTAATCAAACACAAACTGAGGTTGTTTGGGGGCCGGTACCACGTTGCTGACATTTATTTTTAGCTTGCCTTACACATCATCCAGTCGTTCCTTCCTTCGCCCCAATCGGGATTAGCCGCGCAAAAAGCAAAAAGATGGAGATTCAGATTGATTGAAATGGCAAAAAAAATGTTGTCGGCGGTGGGATTCGAGATGGTAATACCAGAAGTATCGATGTTCTCTTATCAAGCGTGATAAGAAAAAGAGACTTGTCTGTGAAAACATAAAGTATACCAACAACCAGTTTCGATTGTTTCATCTCACCGCCTTTCTGGCCTCTAGTCGAAAGGAGAATCAACTGCATCATGCCCGTTGCGCGCGCATACCTTTTTGCAATGTACGAAATAGCCAATGATATGCGTGCTTGACCAGAGGTCGAATAGATTTATCACGTGACTGTGATGGCTAGGAAAATCAGTGCAATTCCCAATCGATGATGCTAGCTCCTTCTTACCGTGTAATCAGTATTTAATGATACTAATTGAGGCTACTTTGGCCAAGTCATATCCTTTCGAAGCAGTATTTACAACGTTGGTGCGGGTCAGGTTATTTCATTTGCTTCTCGCGATACGTTAAAATAGCATGACCTCAACTTCAGTGTACTATGAAAGACACGCACTAGAGCCTTGTAGTAATATGCAGCTTCGTAGCCCATATATCTCAATCACAGACCTGGCTGTGGTATTCATCTGACATACGAGATTATTAAGCAGTGCGATTTAGTACACAAGTTTGGCAAAGGTTTTCTCGTCTCAAGATGCACATTGAAGGCTTCATTACATTATCGCTTCTGAAATTCATGAAGCACAATGTTCTGAGAGTTTCTGGGCGCTTTTTACAAAGAGCTGTACTATTTTAAGATGTGGTATTGTAATGCTTCACGCTTGTCCATCTGGGGTACTTCATAGAATCGCATATGATGCTGATGGTTGGTACATGCTGAACTCCAGTGTTCATCTGCAGTATGATTGATCAGCTGAATGATACAATGAGCTGCGTTGCGAATCTAGTCCTAGGAAGTTTGCAGAGGTAATCAGCGTATATGAAACCCCAGATTCTCAGCAAAGGAACTGCTATTCCAAGATTAACACCAACGTCATGTAGAGATATTGACTACTGAAGCTCTGCCTGCTCTTCCGTGGCTAATCGTCAGACGCTGTTTGGGGAAAATAATTTATATTGCAACACTGCGCTGAATCTCGAAGTGAGTACTTTCAATCTTATTTACACTGGCATTTGATGAACAGCGATGGGACGATGATGAAGAGGTGTTTGCCTTAATCGATACTTCAAGACATCATTCATGAGTTTGCTAGTTACGCCAATGTAAAGTCATCGAATGTAAATCATTGGAACACTTTGATTGGATTCATAGATAGATTTATTGTAATGATGGATGAATGCAAAGCTCATGTAGCCTACAGATTGCATGCTTTGCTCTAGATGCCTCATGGAAGGATCGTCATCTTCTACAACATCCAATATCGAGACCGAGTGGATACGTTGAAAACTCCTCATTCATTGTTACATCGCAGCATGGATGTAATCTTCGCGTATGATCATTGGCTGATGCTGCTATGGAAAAGCGAGACTGAAGTTGTGTAATGAATTAGTTTACGGCCACAACATCGAATTCGAAACATTTCCAATTTTTTCAGATATAAATTCCTAAGCTATATAGTAAGGCAGGGAGTACTCCAGATCGTTTTACATAATGCGTATATCAGATTACAATTCAGTGTCGTCTTCTACTTTTAAGGAAGCATAATGACATGCATGTAAACTTGAATTGCTGTAATGCACGTCACAACAAAATTGAAATTTTTGGGTCCAACGGGAAAAAAGATGTAAAACTTTCGAAATCACTACATTGTATATTACATTCTATCTAAGAGCCTACAATAAACAATACATGGGTATCGCTGTGGTGCATAAAGCCCATGTAGTCATCTCACACACTTCAAAATTGTAGTGATCACATGTTTACAGTAGAACAAACAAAGAATGAATTCAATTAGAAAATTAAGTAAGCCTGGCATCTTAGTTATGCCCAATTCCATGCGAGAGAAGGTTAAACGCATCTCGACAATAGAGTTACACAATCACCAATCACTCATGGGAGGACCGAAGTGTTTCTCTTGCCTTTACTTGAGGTATCCTGAACTAGTTAGTTAGGTCACACCAGATAGGCAACACTCACCTTCACACAGGACATGTATCAGCTGGCAGTGAGTAATTTTACCTAAGCTCCAACTAGCTTTCGCTTGGCGTTTGACTTTATGTCAAGTTCGTGGTCAACGCAAACCACACTTCTTACACCACACAACTCAACATCAAAGCCGGGCTCTTTCGTCGCCTGTTTCTGAAGGCGATGGGGGGCCCTGGTTCTGGTGTTGAGGTCGCAAGCCGTGGAGGCGCCCTTGTCGACTGTTCGTCTCTGACAAAATGCTACAATCAGACAATCTTTCGCGCCACCATGCGAGCGCACATTGTCCAAAGAGGCCGCTTCCAATCTGAATATCACCAAAAAGAGAAAACAACCAAAGAACGACAATCTTTCGGCGCCCACCATGCGAGCGT
The DNA here is from genome assembly GCA_000498155.1 of Shiraia sp. slf14. Lineage (NCBI taxonomy): Eukaryota > Fungi > Ascomycota > Dothideomycetes > Pleosporales > Shiraiaceae > Shiraia > Shiraia sp. slf14. The sequence goes on from AXZN01000037.1 coordinate 320,447, forward strand.
ACTTTGTCCAAAGAGGCCGCTTCCAATCTGAATACCACCAAAAAGAGAAAACAACCAAAGAACGACAATCTTTCGCGCCACCATGCGAGCGTATCTTGTCCAAAGAGGCCGCTTCCAGCTTGATCTTCACCACAGAATCAACTAGAACCAAAGAGATTGCACAACTTCACCTGGGAAACGTCAGTGCGCCTTCACTAGCGGGTCCTGAGGCGACTATCTCAAGGCAACAGCCGCGATCACTTCTAAACCACAACCTTATCAACTCCACACACAGCTTTTTATCGCAGCGGACTCTCATAAAAGCTTCAGCAACTTTGTCATGGATCGCGCTGATAGCAACATCAATCAAGATAACGTCACGCGTGATACTGAACCGCCGGACGGAGAACCTAGAGGGGATGTCGAAGCCGTTATCCCGACCATTGGATCTCAAGGCAAGAACTGGGTCAGGGTTGGTGACGCTGCCTTGGACCAAGATTTCGAACAACATTCTCATCCTGCCATGGTCGCATATGTTGTGGACAGAACGATCGAAGGCTTGAAGACCGCCAGCAAGATCACCCAGTATGAGCTGTACTCACTGATGTCTGGTCCACCCGCGGTAGAGCCAAAGGGCTATGTCGACTTCACTACCCTCAGCAAAGAAGAACTCGTAGTTGCCAACCGAGAGCTAGCCAACAGAATCCACGAGCTGCCTGGAACTGCACCCATTCAACCTGATGACTCCATGTTACTCAAGGAAGTCTCTCGTTTGCTTCACTTCCGCCCCGAATTCAAGTGCCCTCAGACGGGCCGCTTTACAAAGAGCAAGATCGACATGATGCGCCAGCAGCTCAAGTTCTCAAAAGCTTGGCAGGTGAGCAAGAAGCGTATCGAAGCTCTAGTATTTGATGAGTGTCAAGTCACATCGATGGGCACAATTCCTGTCACAAAGATTAAGACGTTCAAGCAGGATGAAGAGATAAGAGTTCACGTCAACATCAACAAAGACAAATTATTCAAGTCTACTATTAACCTCACCCACCGCTTCAATTACTTAGACATCACTCGACCCAGGAAACAGCCTTCGCATAGAGTCGACATCGAGCTTTCCTACCGCAACGCCAGAGTCAAGGGAGATCTCGCCCGCGCCTCTAACAAAGAGCCTGATGAATACCATCGCACTCATCGCATCATCGATGTTTCGTGTCCCACTTTCCTACCTGTCTTGCAGAAGCTCTTCTGTCACACAGCGCGTTGTCGGCCCAAAGACTACTTCTCAGCCCTGATAGCCAGCGTAAAAGAGACTGAGGATAAGCTCATGTTGTCCATTTTCAACCACAACGAGGAGCCTTCTACGAGCAACTTGTTTACTCACCATGAGAGCATGTCAGCTGAATACGATGATCTTCGAATAATCATGAGGCATTCTCCACAGATCTTTTTCCTTATCCGAGCTGCTGGGATCCCAGAACAAATTGAACAGGTCGCGACAGAATTTGAAAACTTGGCTGTGTGCAATCCATTGAATGCTTTGTACAAGAACCCGAACAACCCATACATGAATGATGCTAGTGTGGAATGCACTGAACGTCTTCCGAATTTCCGGCATAAGCCTCGCTTTGCTTTTGAAACTTGGAGGGAATATATCGCCATTGTCGGTTCAGCCACTCTACTTGAACAACGGTTCAAAATGGGAATGCACAAATACCCTGGTTTGGCTGCTATGATCCCTGTCCCTGATTCTTGGTTTGAAAAACACAAGATCCACACGGCCTATCTTCTCCAATTCCTCCAAGACCACGCGCCTGGTCTTCACACGCTTACAAAAGGGAAAAATGTAAATGTCGATTTCCATTCTGATATGCTCAATCTCTACAAATGGAAAGGTTTAGTGACTGAGCCATGTGAAGCTACCGGATTTGGACAGATCAACATAATAGTCCATCGCCCATTCGATGATAGTACAATCGTGCCCCACGACAAGGAAGAATATACCACCTTGACTACAGCCGATCTCTCCAAGATGAGCTCTGCAGACATCCGAATATGGTCTCGCCAAAACTGCGATGTTCCTGTCGTTGTATTGGCAAATGGGGACTCTACAGAATGCAAGCGCCTTATGCGTGCTCTCGCTTGCATGACAATCCCCAAGAAAGACCGCGACGCCCTCATAGTGAAGGATCAGAAATTGTCAGCTCTTCGTTTGATGCTGCAATGCACAGACCATAGCAGCGCCCCAAAAACGAACCTCTACTCGGACGTATATCCCTTTCTTTTGAATCGTGCGCGAGAGATCATATACAAGTTGCTGCATCCGTACCAGTCGGACGTAATCAAGCGTTGGGAAACGGGTCACTTATACAACAACAACGGATTTATTCAAGGGCCATCAGGATCAGGTAAAACCTTTTGTGCCATGGTCGCTGCGCTCCCATACTTGTTACCAGTCAAAGTGATCGGCGATGAGAACATAAGCAACAAAGATCAAGACAGTGAAGGCCAACACCGAAAAGAAAAGAGCAATTCATATTGGGAATATGGTCGGTTGACATTATGTGCGATTCAGAACGACACTGCCGACAAAATCTATCTTCAGTTCAAGTCCTTGGTCAAGAAATTCCTTAAGGCCATGAATCAGAAGCCTGTTCTGGTCATTAGGCTCCACAATTACGAGGCGGAGATCCAGGCCATCTGCGCAATGGCTCACCCAGATTACGATCCAACCGCAAGAAGTAAATATACCGCGCTGAACCATCTCGGGCAAAATCAGGAAGACGGCCCGTTAGGTCGCTCTCTCCTTGATCACTATCTTCGCCGGTATCGGGAACATGGTGATACTTACATAGCTGACCGTCGACTGAAGCACGTTGATGGATCAGCAGCAAAATTTGCACTCGAATTAGCCCAACACCCAGCTTTTCCGTACTCGGCAGAAATCAAGAATACATTCACAAAAGCCGAGCAAGTGTATTTTGCGGACTTGCTCTCACCTATCCGTGACTTCCACGACGCATTGTCTGAAGACGAAGGGAACCTCACGACAGAGCTTCGAACTATAATCCATGAAAATGCCAGATTGGCGATGAGCAAGGTATTGGAGAGAGCTGGCGTTGTTTGTACAACCGCATCAATTGCCACGCGTGCAGACTTCAACATATCTCGTCAAACCCATTGCCTACTTGTCAATGAGCTTGGTCGAGCCAATGACTGTGATGTTGTCGGATTCTTCTCGCACTATTGGAGCGCATCTGCTCGTTTCCTCGTTGGAGATCCCAAGCAATTTGGTCCAATGACATTTGCTCCTCCATCCAACAACCAATTTCATAGGCAAGCCGAACTGCCATTCATCTCACGATTGTGTGCTACTGGAGCCGATGTTCCGACTCTGCTGTACTCTTCGCGCTTCGAAAATCCAGAGCTCTTCAAAATATGCGCTTTGATGAACGACCTACCAGGAATGAGGCCATACGAAGGTTCCTACAAGCCTGCTCACACCAAGGAGTTTGCCGATCTCAATCAGAAGATCTGGGGTATAAATAGTCCAGTCATTTGCCTAAATGTTGAAAGATTCGAGGTGTCTGGGAACCAGTCAAAATATTCTGTTCAGACTGCACTTGTGAGCATGAAAGCTGCAGTGGAAGCTTGCAAAGACGTGGATGGATCACTCATTGCTATTATCACGCCATACGCCAGTCAAAAATTGCTTCTCTCCCGCATGCGAGACTCGGCTGTCACCTTCGCTGGCACGTCAGTCCTCGCCCAACGCCTAGCTAAGATTGAAATCCTGACGAGCGATTCTGCCATGGGATTTGAGCGTACTATGATTGTAGTCGACACCGCAGCTCACCTTGGACATATCTTTGAGCCCGCGCGTTCTCTCGTCACTACAACTCGAGCGACAACATGCATGCTCTTGGTCCTTCCTGTTCGAGAGTTCACAATGCCTAATAGGATTCGCCGCGGCATGATGGTGCACCCTTTAGCGGTCACAGTTCGTGATATCTGTAGCAATGGACGATGCCGTACTATCACCGCAGCCGAGTTGGAAACTTACCCCCAATACGACGATGCTGCAGTTGCATAGAAGCACAATGATTGGTCAGATTAATGAAGATGGCATGAATATCAGGAAAATGGTATCTCTGGTTTCTGCTCGGTTCTGAGAGTGCAAGATGTACAGCTTGCAGTAGTTAGCTAGATTACTCGAGAATATGCCATCCGTCAACTAAGCCAAGTGACTACATTGAGACTTTGACCTGTGTTGAATTACATTTTGATATATGTGTAGCCTTCTTGCATAACTATTGCAAGTTGATAACCCTGTAAGAAAGCGAAATATTTAGCCTGTGTTTGAGCGAGGCTGACCTTGACTTGCAATATAACACTCGTTGCAAAATGCTAATGCTTGGACCCTATAAATTAGGCTATTTTCCAAGCTGCAAAGTACCCTGGGAAGTGCTTCATGCCCTTTTCCATGTTGCGTACTTCCTTTTATTGATGTATGTCGTCTTCTCAATGCATTTGAAACATGTAACAACGTAATTAAAAAGTTCAAGGTGCAGTGCAGCACATTTACTATGTATACATCAATGACGGGCTATCTAGTAGCTTTACATCAAATGCACAAGGATAACAATCAAATATCATTTTGTGCACATGGTCGAATTGTATTATTTCGTTAAATACGAGATATTCTATATACACTTTGGGAGACTACAACATGTTTTAGGGTTGTGCCTATCTAGAGCATGGAATATGCGTATTTGTCTTGCAGTGTGAACAAGAATGCATCTTGTAGCGAAAACTGGTATATGCACAGGAAGCCTGGGAGACTACAAGAACTAATGCTTTGACAATTACTCTTCGCATTGCATCGGTGTAGCTTCCCAGAGCTATAATTACAGAACTTCCTCAAGAACACTGAGCTGTGGCTTGAATAGGGAGGGCTTCGGCTAATGAAATACTACCCATGGGATAAGCTCTTCAGAAGCCTATATACTAAGTCATGGAGGAAACACTTAATATGATTGGTCCATGCGATCGTAGATATATAGCTGGCAAATTCTGTTAACGGAACAGCTCGTTTTAATTAATGGAACTTCTCCGATATCGAAACACAGAAGGCCACAATGACGCATATTATACAACCTTCCGAATTTCAAATGGCTTTGTAGGCTTCAGCCCAGTATTGCAGAGCAGTGGCTATATATTTTAGGTCTTGCTTTTTGTTTGACATGCTGCTATGACCTCTTCCAGCTGTTGCTCACCAAAACCGAGCACTCTCATATTGCGGGCAACCGTTGTGCGCGACCGAATCAACCCTGACCAAAAGAGCATCTTGTAGTCTCCACGCCCATGACAGCGTTGGTCTATCCTTGATCCACATAGGGCCAGCAGATCAATCGCATGAATACTGAGAGATTCAAGGTTGGAAGCTCCAAGTGCCGTGATTGGCTTATGGACTTGCGCCATTTGCTTAACGACGATATAGAGAGTGCCCCATATATCTATAGCCGGCTGCATCGTTGCTAGTGAGCGATTACCAAGGCTCGCAGATGCTATTTGATGTGGCGTTGTGGCAATCCATGCGACGCTGTGCTTGAAATTGGACTCGCTATGATAGAATGTAGTAAGCTAAGACCTACAAGAACTTTTGGACGTTCTAAGGTTTAATCATAAACATGTCTGTAGACTACATGGTAAAGTTAGTCACTGCAACGCTAGCAAGGGTAAGACTTTATGATAACGAAAGAGAAGAAAGTCCGCATAGCACACAAAAGAGAGGTAACAATACTACAGCACCTTGGAGCCTACAATGCTTTATAGATTCGATCAATGTTTTCGTTGTTCATATCTGTAGTCTACAGGGTGATTGCTTGCCAACTTTGTATAATCTCAAAGTGGAGTTGCTTATTTATGCAACAATGAAATCCTATCAGCTTGTGATCCATGTTGGAAATTGATTACCTAGGTAGTTTTTAAGACGCTGCCGAACCAACTCTATTCTGGTCCTGCAATTATTGGCTTCATTGTCCCTTCAATCCGTTGTTGCGATCCACAATCAACTTTTGATATGTGATGTTGATCAGTAGTGGTAGGCCGAAGTTTTTCCTAAGTGCGAGACAACACTCGCGAAAGATGCAAAACGTGTAGCGCATAGCGGAAGTAAAGCTCTTCAATAGAAAGTGTAGAACGACGGAGTCATGTAAATGAATGATGGTGACCATGTTTTCATGGCTACGTGCGTCCCACGTGCGTACTTACCTAACGGGCCACGTGCTAACTTGTGGCACGAGTAAGTACAATTGTATACATTTTCCTTCTATAGTATTGATGAGGCAATAGCATAGGTGCGGTGGGGCATTTAAATCAGAAGTCTTTGATTATTTACACGTAGTTGATTTTGCTTTGTATAATTTTCGCTGTATTGTATGCTTCACAAGCATACATACCTTGTGCCAGAGCAATGCTCAGTCCCATTAAAGCATTCGAGAATGGAGCTGATGCCAGACACTGACATTTTAAATTCTAGGGTGCTTTCTTTGGCATAGGCGCCAAATATCAGTCGTGGCTAGTCATGAATATTGCGAGACCTTAGCCAATCGATCTAAAGCATATACACCTTATGTTGATCGCGAACAGAAATAAAGGAAGATCTCGCGTCTAGCTTGTAAGGCATAAGAAACGAGATGAGGTGCATGATACAAAGCTCATGAGCGGCGGAAAAAGCGCAAGAGACATCCGGCGCAAAAAACATGACTTCGCAACCCGCGCAGCAAATGCTTGATTTAAATAATTCAAATCAGGCCAAAAGCTGTAGTGTAATGATCAGATGGTCGATAATTGCCGAGTAGTGCCAAAGTATGGTGGGGTGGTGCGCCACAAGGCAAAACCTGGCAAAAAAATCAGAAAAATTTGCATAACTCGACCGAACCGCCTCCTTTTCGGACGCAAAAAGATGTTGTCGACGGTGGGATTCGAACCCACGCAGGGAAACCCTATGAGAAGTGTGTTCATCAACTGATGAACAAGTCAGAAGACTTGAGTCACACGCCATAACCACTCGGCCACATCGACTTGTTTGATTGCTTGATGGAAGTTTTGATCCTTAAGTGGTATATGGCAAAGAAACTTAACGGCAGCAGCTCCGAGATGCTTTAATGATAGTACAGTTTCGATTCGGCGGCTTGTGAACTAAGTGCAGTGTTTGCACTGGGGTTCCACAGGACATAGACCAATGAAAAATCAGTAAGCGAGCGGATGTTCGCCGAACCCCTCACAACGCCAACTCGGAAATTAATTCCGTAATTCAATGGCTAGTTCAAAGCATAATACTGGTGGAAGGGGAGTTGATGGGGCTTCATCGCGGTAATCGTACAAATTTTCGGACCAGCCACGCCAGCATGTTGCGCGCTGCGATTTATATGAGCCAACGGAAATACTCTGAAGAATCTTGCGATTGGGAATGCATTGGACGATACTAGCGACGTAAATAAGAAGTTTTATTTTTTGCCAAACATTGCGCCGTTTCCTCGGTAGAATGCAGTCACAAATTCCGCTGAACAGTGACAAGTGCAAGTAGGTCAGCCATACAGTTGTATTACTCGATTGGGTGGGCCACATCGATATTCGTACTTGATACATCTCGAGATTGCGATCATTGGGACTTAAGGACGATGACATCGGATTTCGTCCACACGAACATCTGAGAGGATGAAGGTAGCATAACGGCCAGCCCGTGATCATTCCTTTGTTCCTTTTCCATCTTATGATCGATATCCGAATTCAACAACCATATTTCACGCAAGACCATCTTCAGTCACGTTGTGCTATGGCCCATGTCTGCCTGTTAATTTAATGGCAAGTGAGTCTGGAAACATAATTATCGAACACAAATTTTGCATTTGCATTCCTCTTAATCAACTTGGGCCTGCTCATCGAAGTCGCGCATGTATTTAAGTCGAGATTGCAATGCGCATCGCGCGGTACAAAGATCTGAGTGTGCATCGTATGTGCATCACAGCAATTGTTTTCAGACACGATTGCTGCGTTAACTTTTTGCAATAATTACAATAATTGCACTAAGATTGATCTTGCAATGGCGACTAATAGTATATATAATTAGAGTTAAACATCTATGCATGGTATTGTTTACCACGTAGTGGTCATATCATTCTCGGCGCAGCATCTCTACGAAAATCTTTTGGTGAATGGCGTATGAAGGGTTTACAATAATTGAGATTGGTTAATTACATGTAAAAAATATGCTACAGTTGTAGTCATTGTTGTGAACATTTTGATTTTTCATTTCTACTTCTCTAATTAGTGTTGGATTACAAAAATCATTATTCTCGAAATTAATTTTCATTTCATCAGGACTCACTCAAACCTTGATATGGCAAGTCATCTCCAATACCTTGATGTTGAGAGATCATATCACTCGGCGTTTAGTGTTGCATCGCATTTTCCTACTCACACAGGCAACGAATTGCAACTCTCTTGAAGTCTGGTATCGTAAAACGCCGTGTTATGATTACCTGAGAAGACGAGATGAAGATGATAACAACGCCAACGGCTTTTGCCTTTGTCAGAGCTTCGAGGACGTTTTCAGAGCGGTAAGACTGCTACCAATCTTTGCCATACTTGATCATTTAAGATTCAAACGATCGGATACCATCTCCATTACTACATGGCAACGCGCAATAGCGCATGATTATGTCAAGCCACGGTGAGCATAGAATGTAACGAGGAGAACTGGTGGCGTTGCAGGGTTACTACAGCTACCTAGGTATCCACTGATAGCTAATGACACTTCGTACGCAGTGGAGTGTATTGGCGAGACTTTCCATTCCTCTTTGAACTGGCTGATGGCAATCTAACTTTACTTGAGTAGAAGTAAAACACTGCATGTTCTCTCAGCTCGGTAAACTACGTCACTAATGAGACTCAGATTCGAATTAGCCCATCACATTCAAAGCAACAAACGACACGTCAAGAAAAGGCAACGGGTATAAAACATTATGAAGTCCCTCACCCACAACAAAACACCTCCCTTTCCCTCACTTTCAATCTACCTCCTTCCCACTAACATCCACCCTCCTCACCGCCTTACTCTTCCCCCCAAAACAACTCCCAACACCACACAGGAAATCTTTCAACCACGACCGCCCATCCAAACTCGTCCGTATCCTCTGCCCCTTACTCCACGAATTATCCGGCCACACATCCTTCCTATCAAGCTGCTTGTCCCGCGGCCCCGTCGGTCCATCTACAAACTTCTTGAACCCCAATAGACCCTTGCCCTTCTGCCTGGGGTCTGATTCGGGGTACTCCTTGTCGCCCCAGTGTCCTGTGAAGGCAAGATAGCCGGTGGGCCAGGAGGCGTCAGCGGGGGTGAATGCTTGGGTTGACGGCGTGTAGGTGTACATGTAGGAGGAGAGGACGGGGTCGTAGAGGGGGCCTGCGTCGGTGAAGTCGACAAGAAGGAAGGGTGTGGGGAGGACGAGATTGGGGATTGTGTGGTCATGGGTGCCGGTAGTGGCGTAGAGGGCGTGGGAGCCGGTGGCGGAGTAGCAGATTGGCTGGAGGATCAGTATTTACTTGAGGAAGTAAGGAAGTAAAGCATATTAAGGCTTACACGTTTTCCAGACTTGTCTTTCTGCATGGCGGCAAAGGTAAAGGCTTCGCCGTTTCCGTGCTGCGAGAGCCAGATGTATTTTGGAGTGCCATTTTCGAAGCGGATCATGTTGTTTTCCCTGGAAAGTTAGATTGGCCTGTGGGAAATTGTGAGGACTTACCAGTCTCCGACATGGTCGCCTGGAGATGTTAGTTGTTGTGAGGTCCTGATTTCCGAGACTTACCAAGTTGCTTTTCTAAAACGACTCCACCCCAGTTGAAAGCATAGAAGTAGAAGTAGAATGCATCTACTACACCATTCCCTTTATCCACCACGATGATCACACTTGATTTAACATCGGCCGTTGCACCATTCGCATCAGGCTGTACGCCTTCAAGCCACTTAGGGTCTTTAGTTATATCATCATTGCTAGTGAGGAACACATCCTTTCCGCCATTGGAGCCGACGGAATTTAGCTGATCGAGATTAAATAGAGTGAGTGGCGACGACAATGTGTCCACAGACTTGAAGTCGACTTCAGGATGGGTATTTGTAACTTGCGCCGCAATGGACGAGGGGCGATACGGGTCTGTCGAATACAAATGTAGGAGGGGTGCTTTTGATCGATCAATACACTTCTTCGCAGTCATGTTCTGATGAAACGACTCACCATGGTCAAGAACATACTCCGGAATTACGCCTTCAGCTGCCTCGCGGTTTTCCTTCGACATCTTTGAAATCGCTGTAAAAGCCACAAAGTGAGATCATCAATATTTCAGCGCCACATCGCGCTTTATACCCGTTTATCAACGATCACGGCCCTTCATCACACGCTCCATCACGAACTCAACACATTCACACGAAAATCAATACATCGACGAATCACTACGCCGCACACCCAAACGTTTTGCAGTATTTTGACCCAACGAGCGAAAAACGAGGCTTTTTCCTGAGTAGACTGCGAAAGTAAGGTTTAAGCTTTCTGGCATCAAGATCGTCTGATCTAAGTTTTGGGAAGGGTGATTGAGTTTGGGCACGCGCGATGATGGACTAAGATGGGATAGGTAGGTGAGTAAGTAGAAAAAGTACGCATAGTTCGATGATTATCTGCATGCATACTTGTTTTTCCAAGTAACTTCAAGATAAGGATATAAGAGCGCAGACGTATTCCATATGTATGCGTGGAGGTCTCCAGTGTACTTTGCGCGTTGGAAGACGTATACATACACCTCTTTGAGCTTCTCTTCACCCTCATTTCCCTCCCCATTTCCATCTTTCTTGACGCCTGCGTACCCCACAACTCAGAAACCACCTGAACAGATCACTCACCACCTTACACAAGCACGTTCGCCCACGCGAAAACCTGCGCGCCACACCCTCGCGCACGCCGCATGCGCAACGGCCTTGGTTGGTTGATTGGATGTAAGCTTGCATGCACGCATGGTGTGTGGCTAGATTAAAATCCTTGTCCTTGTTTAGCGTTAGTGGAATTAGGTTGGTGCAGAATCGGTGGGTGTGTGTGACTGCAAAACGATTCCCTCTAACGAAAACACAGTAATCGACACTTGTCTACCGCTGCCTATTTTGGAAGTAATCTCTTCACGAAGCAATGGGATTGTAGCGAGCGGAATTCTGAGAGATACCCGAGAACTGCCTGGAGTATATAGCGCGCTGAAGCCTACAAGGCTTCATAGGAGTATTAGTAATCTATTGTACGTTTATCTGTCGTCTCCTACAGCATGTTCAAGAGGGCTTCTACTCAGTAAGAACGAGTTTCTTGGCGTTAGACACTCTTGCAGTAATCCATACTTGGCTACCTAGATACTTACCTAACCGGGCAATTATTTTATTATTTTTGTTCGTACAGTAACCAAAGAGTAAGAGAGGTAGGAGGATGCATAAGTAATAAGGTCTAGGGGTAGAGAACGCACAAGCCGTAAGGCTCGTGCGAAGAGATTACCCCTTTTAAGGGTAACCTCCTATTGTACGGAAGAGAAAGAACAGAATACACACCTTTACATTTTCGCATTATTTCGTACGATCGTACAATACTCCAAAGTAGTTATCGCACTGCAGAGGAAGTTCTACCAACAATTTTAAAATATTTAATTTTTTTAAATTATTTGATTATTTTTTAATATTTAATTATCTCATTTTTTTTACAATATTCTTACAGTAATCTACACCTACCTAGATACTTACCTAATTAGGAAATTATTTTAGTATTTTAAAATATTTAATTTTTTTAATCTATTTTTTTAATTTTTTAATTTAAATTATTTATTTTTATTTATTTTTTAATATTTAATTATTTAGATTTTTAAAAAGAATTCTTACAGCAATCCATACCTACCTAAACACTTACCTAATTAGGAAATCCTAAATTGCTAGAAACTTTTGCAGTAATCAACACTTCGCTACCTAGGTACTTACCTAACTAGGCAACTATTTTAATATTTTAAATTATTTAATTTTTTTAAATAATTAAATTATTTTTCTTTCTTTTATTATTGAATTTTTTAAAAAAAATCTTGCAGTAATCTACACCTATCTACCTAGATACTTACCTAAATAGGCAATTATTTTATTATCTTAAATTATTTAAATTATTTTTTTTATTATATTTTCATATTTTACTAAAAAAATTCTTGCAGTAATCGACACTTGTCTACTAAGAGACCTGCCTAATCGGGTAATTATCTATTTGCAACGAATGAGCTGCGTAACAACTGCCTGGAGACTACAGTAACATATGAGACATGTTTTCAGAGCTGCTTGGATTTGAAGAAGCGTTGAATAAGACAGCAAGCTGAAGCCTACAACGCTTTATGGAGTTATTAGTGTTCTTTCGTATCGTTATTTGTCGTCTTCTAAGTCATAATTCTGCAGGGCTTCCACTTATTGAAATTGAGCTCCTTCGTAGATCAAGTGCTCCAAACACATGGATTGGGAATCATAATACAAGAAGATAGAACACACTTTTAATCAATTCATGTACTGCGTACTACCCATCTAAAATCATCCTACTAAACGCCCATAAATGCCCTACCAGCTCAACGCCGAAGATTACAAACACAACATTACTCTCTTTCCTATGCTTCTTCGACTTCTACATGCTAACCATCCATCATCGAGACATCCTCCTGCTCGACCCCCTCCATCACATCCTCGTCGACCTTCAGCGGGTCGACCACCCTCACAGGCGCAAGCACGTCAAATGCGCCGGTACCCAGCTTTCCAAGTCGACCGACAACAATGCGTGCGCTAGGGTTGTTGAGCTCGTCCCAGTCACGTTCGAGGACTGCATCCTTGAGGAAGCCGACTGTTGTCTCGAAACTCATCTTCATGAATGGCGACACATTACCCTTCAAACCAATACGGTTGAAAGGTGTGAAGCCTCCACCCTTGGTCATGGTATCGGCGATGAGGTTGAGATGGCGCTGGTCGACGCTGATACCGTGACCAGAGAAGACGGCGTGCATTTCGCGGACGATTGTCGCTCTGCATGCTTCCACACCATACAGCTGCAGCATGGCTACAATGTCGTTGGTGAAGATGCGGTTGACGTTGATGATGTGGCCAAACTCGCGCATAGCCAGTAAATTCGACCCTTCAGTCAAGAACATGGACTCATCCTTGTCTTTGCCAGGAGCATACAAGGCGCTGGAGATACCAGGAATGACATGGATAGTGGCAAACGACGCAGCAGCTTCGACGTGATGCAACATGAGCAGCTTTGGTGTGGTTGCTGAGAATTCAAAGGTAATCTCGCAGAACGCGCCTTTGCGGTCGTCAAAGACAAAGTCGAAGATGTCAGCGTTCTTGTCGAGGATACGATCTTTGCGAATCTCAGAAGTTTCATCCGAAGGTACCAACATCGCCTCATCTTCATCGTCGCTGTCGGAATCGGGCGAGGGACTGCGCGAAGGCTTGGGACTCCCGCCGTAGGTTTCGTCATCAGACCCCTCTTGATCGAGCGCGTCATTCATGGCCTTCTCCTCCTCCTCGGGCTCCTCATATCCAACACTATCCTCACGGCGACCGCGCTGTTTAGCATTCGTGGTATCGTTGTCGCCTTCGCCATCATCGCTTTCCTCATCCTCAGGCCCACCTTCGTTATCAGCTGCAGTTGCAGCGTTGGTTTGGGCGCTCTCTTGCACATTACCAATCGAAACGCCAATTTCAGGAATATCGGCGGCATTCGCAGTAGAGAGAGATTTGTTTTCGCCCTTCTTCTTGAGATCGGCACGAATCACCTTCTGCAGACGAGGACAGAACTTTTGCTCAATCGACTCGGCAACATCCCGCACCTTAATCGCATACTCATCAGTATACTCCTTTGCGGGGTAAAAGTCGAGTCGAATCTTGTAGCTTCTTGCCTGGCTGAATTCAGTTCCTTGGCCAGTGGCCTCGGTAACGGTAACCTTGTCGAGGACAGCTGAGAGAGGCAGGCGAGTAATACTCTTGGCAAACTTCTCGTTGTCTTCCTTGGACAGCTCAGGATGTGGGTAGAGCTGCATACCAGGAGTCGAGATCTTGGCACTAGCTGTCATGACGATTTCTCGAAGACGGGGAATACCGAGAGTGACGTTCTTCGCTGCGTGACCAGCCAAATGGAAAGTGTTCAGTGTCATCTGTGTTGAAGGTTCACCGATGGACTGGCCAGCAACAACACCCACAGCTTCACCCGGCTCCATCAGTGAGCGGAGATACTTCAGATCCAGCATCTGCTCAAAGCTCTTCTTCAGAATCTCACCCTCGGGGTCCTTCTTCTTGTTCTTCAACAGCTTGTCTGGGTTAGACTCGCAGTATTCCCTCTTCGATTGGAAGAATTGCTCCGAAGTACTGCCACTGTGGCGGGATGGTGTGTAGACGGCCATGGCTGGGTCCATTGCAGTGACATTGCCCTTTCGAGATTTCTTGGCAGCCTTCTTGTTGTGATCTGAAGCCTCTTGACTATACACCTGCGCGAATGCCTCCGTTGTTTGCAGTGCTTGCGCGAGAGACAGGAAATTCTCAGCCTGGAACTTGAAGTCGTTGAGATATTTTTGCTTAGTCGGGTCGAGACCGTCCTCTCCATAGAGGAATTGAACCATACTGCCGTCCGAATCACGGACTGAGGTGTCGTACTGGACGTGGAGTCCCTCCATACCCTTGACAATACAACGCTGAAGATAACCGGATCGCGAGGTTTTGACAGCCGTATCAATAAGACCTTCTCGGCCTGCCATCATATGGAAGTAGTACTCCTGTGGACGGATACCTGTCAAGAAACGATTGACGATATAACCACCAGCGCGCACGCTCGTTTCGAATGGCTTGAAGCACGGCAAAGTCTTTCCACTAACCATAACAGGAACTCTGCGACCTTCCAAAACCTGCTGACCAAGATTGCAAGAGATTTGGTTAGCATTGACCATACTTCCCTTCGCACCAGAGCCTGTCATGGCCTGCATTTGATTCTTGGGGAAAGGTTTGATGAGCTTATCTGGGAGACAGGCTGAGGTGACAGCTGACGAAATCTTTCCGTTGGCGGTATTGGTAAGCATATCGAGACCTTGTTGTTTGGAGTCGTCGCGCAAAACAGCTTCGAGACGTCGTCGCAGCTCCGGGTTCTTTGTGTCGATCTTGCTAGCATCCATAGTCACGTACTTGGTAGCCACGTCGAAGCCAACCTGTTCCGCCTTCCTGAGCTCTTCTAAACGTGCTTTGTCTCCCTCCTCGGTCAGGATCAGATCTTCCACACCACAGGAGAATGCGCGCATGTGAAGCATCTTGGTAAGCAAGCGTCCCAGGATACTAAGAGCTCGTCCAGCAATGGTCTCGCCGTACGCTTCGTAGATTCCGTTGATTAAACCGCCTGGCGCAGGACCAATCTGACTCTTGTCCAGAATACCACAGAGCATTTGACCGTCCTTGACGATGACCGTCTGTTCTTCGCTATTTGAGCCCCAAAGCTTGCCATTGGTCGATGATTTCGAAGTGAGAGTCAGCTCTTGGTACTCTGCTGGTTTGATGTTCTTGAGAACAGTGGTGATGATTTGTTTTCCAGACCACAATGCTTGAGGCTTCCAAATGACTGGGTCAACAGTCTCAAGACTTCCAGAAGTGGTGTGGCCATCTTCAGGTCGTAAGCACGAGTACATGAGTTGGTGATATTCTTCCCTGGTGAAGAATGTGTCTTTGTTGGTCAACCAAACACCCATGGAAATATGATCTTGAATCAAACCACGCAATGGTTTTCCGGCAGTGGCAGAAAGGTACTGGTGATCAGTGTCGGCAATTGTCATGGCCTCTGCTCGTGCAAGCTCATTCTGAGGGAAATGCATGTTCATTTCATCACCATCGAAATCGGCGTTGTAGGTGTTGCAGTTGGCGTAGTGCATGCGAATGGTTTTCTCTCCAGGAAGGACACGCGCCCGATGCGCCATCATAGACGGTTTATGCAGTGTGGGTTGACGGTTCATGATTACAACATCGCCGTTATTCAGGTGACGATGTACCTTTTTGTTCTTGGCTCCATTTGCGTGTGAATTTGACGGCGCAAGCAGTTGATTGGCCAAAGCTAGTCGCTCCTCGTAGTTCTTCTTGCGCAGCGCAATAACCTGACCAAACTCATTCTCAATGGCAACGGCTCCTGGCCACTTTTCAGGCCCATTAAGCACAGCTTCTTTCAGATCGTAAAAGTTGTGGTTGGTGACCGGCTCAGGGTAGGTGAGTTTCATGGCGAAAACAGGAGGTACACCAATCTCGTTGGTTTCGATGTTGGGATCTGGTGAAATGACACTACGCGCGGCGAAATTGACTCGCTTTCCCATCATGTTCTTCCGGAAAAGACCCTCCTTCTTCTCGAGATTTTGCTTGATACCATCGGCAGCACCCGCACCAGCTCGGCCTTGGGTAGGATTTGCATCGCGATCGATGAGGGCATTCACGGCGCCTTGTAGATTGACCCATTGTGTTTGTAGATCGTCAAAGTTACGTCGTCGGTAGCCACCTTCGTTTTCAGCACCCTTCATCTCGTTGCTGATCTGGCGCATTGAGTCGCAAGCATTGAGAATACCCTTGTACAGTGAGTTCTTGGGCGACTCAGCGATGGAGTCTCCAGTCTTGTCTTCCATCCTGAATCTGTTTGGCGGGACAACGACAGCCTCGATGAAAAACATGTCTGCGCTGACAGGCGAGAGCGACTTGGAGCCGTATGGGCTGTATAATAGGCGAATCATGTCCGCTTCTTGTTCGAAGAGCAGAGTCATGGCCGCCTTGACCTCTGCAGCTGTGATGTATTCCTGCGAACTGTCGGCAGCATCGACTGCCTTCTTGGTCTTGCTGCCAGTGCGCGCCTCAGTAGCTACAAGCGAGCCACTGTCCATCTCATCGAGATCCATTCCTTCATCCTCGTCTGAAGATGGCTCCATATCTGCGACACCCTCGTCGGCGTGTACTTGCTGCTTTTTGGCTTTGGCATCTCGTTGGGCTAGAATATCCAAAGGATTGTGCATCCGCTTCTCCGCCTGTGCCATTTGCATCTTTTCCTTGCCGCTCAGATTTTTTCGAAAAATTTTGATGCCTCGATCTTTTCGGTAGGTAGGATTAATGGCCTGGCAATTTCTACACTTCTTTCCGGTTGTGACCTGGGCATAAAACTCCTTCAGCACCTGTCGCCGGGCTTCCGAGATGGTGTCGTTCTTCTCCTTTGTTGACCGTGCGTCGTGCTTTGAGATTCCAGCCCTCTTCAGACACCTCTTTACATAGTTGTTGCGCTGGCTGATGATGTCTTCATTATCGTCATCAGACTCAGAATCATCGTTGATGTCGCCTTTGCCTGTTTTGCCCTTCTCAATGTTGATATGCTCATGCATCTCATTCGCCTCCTGCACCAATCCACAGCGTATGAGCCGCAGTCTCGAGACGTATTCGTTGATGGTTACACGAGCAAGCCTGAACTGATGACAGTAGCAGCACTTGCCTCGCAGTAGTCGCAAAAGCTGGTCGATGAATGTGAGGTGGTAGACAGGCACGGGGAGTTCGATATGGCCGCAATGGCCGGGACAGCCCAGCATTGTTGTGAGACCGCATGTTGCGCAGCTGTTGCAGACATTAGCATTGAGAGAGCGTGCAGTCAGAATATAGCTTACGGGTTATCAAGGAAGGCACCCAAAGCAGCATCGTGCAGACCGCCAGCAACCGGGTGCAGCAGAGAGTCAAAAGTCGTGGGATTGGTGATGCGCTTCACCGAGAGCGTCCGGACGTCATTTGC
The DNA here is from genome assembly GCA_000498155.1 of Shiraia sp. slf14. Taxonomy (NCBI): domain Eukaryota; kingdom Fungi; phylum Ascomycota; class Dothideomycetes; order Pleosporales; family Shiraiaceae; genus Shiraia; species Shiraia sp. slf14. Next base: position 338,305 of record AXZN01000037.1, read on the forward strand.
GGCGAGAAAGCCAAACTCGACGCCCTGGATGGACGACGAGGTGGGTTGATGGGTGTTCATATTGGCGGGAGCGACGGCGACAGAGACAGCGCTTCAGCCTGAGGGCGCAGTCTCAAGCAATTCACGCGCAAAGCCTTGACCGTTGCGAAAGAGCAGGAGCTCGAACTTTTGCGGGGAGATTTTTTGGTTGCTAGCGCCGCGCTAATGCACCTGCCTGGAAATCGCGTCCATCGTCACTGCTCTCACGACTGCCACCCAACACCACGCCTACCCACCAGCCCAGCAGTGTGAATACACACACATCACGGATCACGGGGATCTGCTGTGGAGGGTGACATCGATCTCGTCTGGTTGCTTCACACTACTTCCCTCGCATCGCCAGCGACTCTCGCGCATCCCCGTTGCTGCGGCGCAACTTCCGCATACAGCCCACGATCTCTCCCTCTACACCTCTCCGCCACCCATCGCTATCATGGTCGAGAAGCGCCCACATCCAGATGGACAGGGTCCAAATGGCGACACCAAACGCGCTAAACCATCAGATGCCATCGCGGCAGCAAGAGCAAAGGCAGCAGAGATCGCAGCGCGCTTTGCCAAAAAAGCAGAGACTGCTTCAAATGGGGTGGCTGCAGCTCCAGCAGCTCCAGCAGCCAACGACTCTGCAGCCAGGCTAGCTGCACTCAAGGCGAAGATGGCAGCATTACAAGCTAACAAGGACCCCAAACCTGCACCTGTAGGCTCCGATCCAACCGCTCCAAAGTTTCCCACGACTGCTGGAAATCGTCGTATCGAAACGCCCCAAATAGAGACCAAGCCTATAGCTGCGACGCCAAATGAGAGTAATCAGGAGGAAGCCTTGGAGAACCCATACTATGACCCCAAAACTGCTGGTCAAGTTCGAGGTCGCGCGCCCAGGACTATTGTCTTCAACGAGCATGGAAAGTACCTCGATCAGGCATCGAAGCTGCGTGCACAGCGCCGCCTCGAGCAGATCAAGAAGATGCTTGCGCAACAAGCACGGCGTGCCGGTCTAGACGAGAACAGCGAACGTGGTTTCCTAGTACAACAGCCTCCAGATATCGAATGGTGGGATGAGGGTATATTGGCAGACAAGAACTACGACTGCATTGACGAGCCCAGCAAGGTCAAGGTTGACAGCGAAGATTCCATCATTACCATCTACGTCCAACATCCTCCTCTCCTCAAAGCACCCCAAGACCAGCGCCTCGTCGAGATCAAGCCTATGTACCTCACAACCAAGGAACAACAAAAGCTGCGCAGGATGCGAAGACAAGCAGACTTGAAGGAACACCAAGCCAAGATCCGTCTTGGTCTAGAACCACCCCCACCACCAAAGGTCAAGCGTGGAAACATGATGCGCGTCATGGGCGAACAGGCTATTGCGGATCCCACCGCAGTCGAGATGCTTGTCGAGTCGCAAATCCAGCAGCGACATGACGATCACATCACCGCTAACGAAGAGCGCAAACTTACCAAGGAGCAACAACACGCCAAGCTTGCCGCAAACCAAGAAAAAGACGCTCAAAAGGCCCTCTACATGTGTGTGTTCAAGATTAATACCCTTGCTTTTGGCCAACACCGCTACAAAATCGACAACAATGCGAAACAACTAGCCCTTACCGGCATTACCATCTTCAATCCAGACCTGAACCTCGTCGTCGTCGAAGGCGGCATCCACTCCATCAGCAAGTACAAGAAGCTCATGCTCAACCGCATCAAATGGCATGAAAATGCCCTTCCCACAGAAGCCCAGGCAGAGAAACAAGCCTCAGAACCGCAGTGGATGAGATCGACTGATGCCGCTGGCAAAGTCAAAGACCAATCGTCCAACAAATGTATCCTTATTTTCGAGGGTGAGATCAAGCAGCGCTCATTCCGCAAATGGGGTTCGAAGATGTGTGAGACTGCTGGTGAAGCCAGGGAGTTGCTTGCAAGAAGTCGCATGGACAGTTTGTGGGCGCTTGCGAAGAGTATGGATTAGACTTGCCAACGACAAGTGACATCTGACGTAAGCTTTAAACATTTATATGTGCATAACACTTGATTTTAAGATTGACATTTTAGTTGGGTAGAGTTTTTTTCCATTGAGCATCAAAAATGATGCAGGTGGGATATGGTATGGCATAGCATGGACTAGGAAAATATTCTCGAAGGGTTTTCAGAGATGATGTAGTTTTATTTAAGATACCACCGTCCATGACTTGAGAGAGAATGGAATTAAATAATTTCAAACATCAGCTCTAAATGAAGTGACATGTGAGATGTATGGAGGACTTCATTTGAGCGATTCTCTGCACAACTTAGTCGACATTTACACCCCCTTCGAGCTTTTAAATAGCAGATCACTATATAATTGACTGAGTTTATTACAAAAAGCACAAGCAGACAGTCGACAAACAACTTGCTTTTAATACTGACATTAGACCTTATTCCTCTTAGGACATGTCTGTCTATCAAAATCATAATCAGGGGCAATAATCACTAAAACATGGCTTTTACACATACCGCAAGTGGCTTGGAATTAGGTCGGAACATGTCTCCGCCTCAGGCATAATCCAAAAACACTCTGATTGGAAAGGATGTATTTGCCGGTGCCATCTTCAGCTTGATCAAACTTGGCGTGGGAATGGCGAAAGGGGCACCGTGGACGCTTGGGCTGATGTGAATTGTGAACGGTGATGGCAGCCAATGGGCTCTCGCTTATTCAAATTTTTCCTGAAAGAGCAACTAGGCTCGCTCGAAACAGACAGCATGGTATCCTCTTTTGAACTCGCATCTTGGCTGGGTGTAATTTAGGATTATGTAAAACTGCAAACTGCTAACCGAGATCTCAGGATATCTGTGCATTACTCCGTAAGGCGAGAAAGAACGTGCTAGCTTCCCGTGCCACGGAGCTGGGAGAGAGCCCTGTTTTGAAAAACTGTTTCAACGAGGTGATCTAAAATACGAATCGAAGACGGCTGAGCGGGAGGGCGGAAACCAGAAAGGTCCAGGCAAAGACCTGCAGGTGTGCTAACGATTCAGCCCGATGTTGATTGGCCTTGGTTGATTCGTCAGCCTGATTCGTGAGTGCAACCCACACACGGCCCCATATCCTGCTTGCGCGATGGTCGGCATGTCAGTCTCAGGCTAGAGCACACACTGCAACAGGCTGCATCCCACTAGACTTGCAGGGCTCAGCTTGGCGGAACCTCGACAGAAGCACACGTTTCGCCGAGATGCACATGAGAAAACTACCAGAAGGCTCGTTGTACGCATGTACACGAACCTTTGCTTTTCTGCACATCAACCAGAGCGATGGATTCTTCAGAATCGACGTTCGCATGGACGGATTCCCTCTTCAGTGCCCGTAATGTCCTGGGCTTGATCGGCGTATGGCTGGCCTTCAAACTTCTCCAGGCTTTATACAACATTTCGCCGTTCCACCCATTGAGCCACATTCCAGGACCAAAACTAGCAGCAGCATCGTACCTACCGGAATTCTACTACGATGTCGTCAAGTTCGGCTGTTACACAAAAGAGATCAGGAAGCTGCATGAAATATACGGTAAGCCGTTGATTGGTCCTGTACCGAGTATCTGGGCTGACTGTGGTATTTGCAGGTCCCATAGTACGCATCAACCCAAACGAAGTGCATTGCAACGATAGCAGCTTTGCCGAAGAAATTTACGCCGTTGGTGGTAGGAAGCGCGATAAGCCTTTGCATCAAATCAACGGGTCAGTGTGAGTTTTTTTTATGTTCAGAGCTACACAATCTGGACTGACAGCATATGATTCCAGCCTTGGCCAGGCTGGCTTTGGAACCGTTGATCATGATCTCCATCGCCTGCGGCGTGTTCATTTGGCCAAATTCTTCTCTAGAGCAATGATAACACAGCTTGAGCCTGAGATTCACAAACTTGTCAACAAACTTTGTGATAAGTTGCTCGCTCAATCTGGAGATGGAGAGGTATTTGATGTGACTATGGCTTATAGTTGCTTCACTGCAGATGCTATTTCTGGATACAGCTTTGGAGAATCGTTTGGCTTGCTTGAGCAAAAGGGTTGGTATCCCAATTTCCGCGAGCCTACCCAAGCTCTCCTTCGACCTGTGTTCTTTTTCCGCTTCTTTCCGTGGGCCAAAGCTACTGCTGGAGCAGGCAAATACCTTGTCGATTACATGCCCAAAGATATTGCCATGTTTGTTCGGACCCTCCAGATTGAACTGCCAGCTAGGGTTTTAAAAGAAAAGGCAAATTTGGATGCGGACATAACATATGATAGGCCAACCATCTTTGCTTCCCTTTTACGATCAGATCTGCAGGTTCTTGAGAAAGAACCGCAGCGCCTGGCTGATGAAGCTGCGGCAGTTGTTGGAGCAGGCACAGAGACCACAAGCTGGGCTTTGGCTGTCATAACCTACCACCTTCTAACTAAACCTGACGTTCTGGCTAAACTTACCCAAGAATTGGAAACTGTTGTGACAGACTCAAGGCAACTACCAACATGGCCAGTCTTGGAAACACTCCCATACCTTGGAGCCGTCATTCAAGAAGGTTTGAGATTGTCCTATGGCGTGTCCAGCCGTACTGCTCGGATTCCAACCGAAGAAAGTCTGCTTTACCGCGGCGAATGGAACAAGAAACCCGTTGAATACGTAATTCCCCAAGGTTATGCCATCGGAATGTCAGCAGTCATCACCCACCACGACGAAATGAACTTCCCTGATTCTTACACCTTCACTCCCGAGCGATGGCTAGACTCCAGCAATCAGCGCAACAGGACTGTCGAACGTGGCATGCTTGCTTTCTCAAAAGGGAGTCGCTCTTGCCTAGGCATGAAGTAAGTTGCTTCACTTTTGCAAAAGTAAGAAAGTTTGACTAACAGCCCTACAGCCTGGCTCTCTGCGAGCTACACTTGTGTCTTTCCGCGCTAGTTCTTCGCGTTATTCCGCATATGCGTTTGGTCGATACTACTGATGAGGATCTAGCGTACGATCATGATATGTGTAAGTTTCCTGACTTGATATTTTTGCATGCAAAAGAAATGCTAATCTGCGATCTCGATCTAGTTATCCCAATGACAAAGGAGAGCAAGGGTGTACGTGTAACAATCGTATGATGTAGTGAACGATGGCGTAATTCCAATTGCATTGTAGCTTAGCGCTGTTACCGCATTATCCCAAATACTAGTCCATCAATTCTCCTCATATTTCTTTTATACTACGAAGTACTCTACGCCACCCCAGGTCAAGTTGCCCCTAAATGTACATACACAAGCAATTCTAGAAGTGACTTTTGCCCCCGTTTACGTTTGGGCAGCATCGAATGCAGTAGTGGGAGGCCTCAAAAGCCCAGCACAAAAGAAAACATTACAAATTAGTCTTCGAAGAAGGGATAAAGGCAAGCGAGCCGAACCTAAACACGGGGCGCCGGTACTTATCCCGAGCGTTGTGCTAAGTGACTAAGTTTGCCGGTCTTCACTTAACACACTTGGCTGCGTGTTAGCCGAGGAAAAGCTCTTTTTCATCAAGACACTAAATTGCCAATTTCAGACCTGAAATCTCCGATTTTGATGCACAAGATTTGGCAAAAAATGCACACACGACTCATACCTCAGATGCTGAAACTCCACCTTTCCACGATTCATGTGCAACCATCATCTTGGTCAGCCTAAAAGCATACACGGATATCCCTCGGCCGGCATCTCAACATGCCTTTCCCCGTGCCGCTCACCTACATACACAGAACTACATGTCTAGTGGCATACGCCCTATGTGCACTTACCTAAGTACGCAGTAATGAACAAACCCCTGTGAAGCCTGTGAAGTCCACCTTTCTCACCATCTCCCCAACCTATCCCCAAACGGCAACACGGCACAGAAGCCCTGCCACACCCGCACCTAACTACGCAAAAGACACACACACACACCTCTTCAGCCTCGTGCCTCGGACCAAAGCTAGACGCGCCCCCGTCCCAGCCGCCATGTGGCCCACCCGCACGCACATGCTGAAAGCGCGCCTTGCAATCTGATTCTGGACCCTTCGCGGAGATGGGCATGGGGGCCTGGGTAAAGGCATTGGCATGCCAGGAACCAGGCAAGTGTGCGCGATGTGGAGCTGGGAGGCGTTGTGAAAAAGATCTGCGGTGCGGACGGGAAGTGACGGTGGGTGAGTGGTTGGGATGGTTTTGTTTTTCTTTGGTCATATTCTAGGTCTTAATATTCATATTCTGGTTCTTTTCTTTGATTCTCGATTTTGATCTCGACTTTGGAACAGACGTCGGAGATATATGCAGCTGCCCTACGCATCGCCAGATTGTTTGCAGCGACGAAGACGACGACGACGACGTGGATGAAGAACGATGGCGACGAGTGTAGATCCTAACCAGAGACTTATTACACCTGATGGGTTTCCGCTGGCGATTATAATTATTAGCAGTGTTTTTTTGGGGTTGGCTATTCTTACGGTTGCGTTGAGGGCGTATACGCGTGTTGTTAAGGGGACGTTTGGGTTGGATGATGGGTTTATTGTGGCGGGAACCGTAAGTTTGCATTTCATGTTTCATATCGTGTATTTTGTTGGAAGTGGAAAATTTGGGATTTCATCTGATACTGATGCTGGTGTAGGTTGTGTATATCGCTGCAACTGGCCTTGCGATTCATGGGTCACTTGTTGGACTGGGGAGACTTGAGGTTGATTTGAATGACTGGCAGAAGGCACAGGGTTTGAAATACTATATCGTTTGGATCTTGACTTATGTGGTCGCGCTTGCGACTGTAAAGTCATCAATTTGTGAGTAATAATGGTTTGAAGGATTTGATGGCAATACTGATGTTTGGGTTTAGGCATAACGATTTTACGGATTGCTTCAACAAAAATCAACCTACGTATAAGTGTGTACGTCTTGTTGGCGGTGACTTGGATCTCCTTCTTTGTCACGTTCATAGGAACTTTAATGTACTGTCGACCTGTCGAAGCGCTATGGACTCCTACCCTTATTATCAGCGGAAAAGGCTCTTGTGCGCCTGTCGAAACTCTCGTCATTATCGGACATGTAGCCACGACTTCAACGATCATTACGGATTTGGCACTGGTAGTCGTGCCTGCCATTATACTCTGGAACACGCAGATGAAGAAGCAAGCAAAGCTCCAGGCTTTTGGACTTCTTTCATTCGCTTCGGTGTAAGTGAACTTCCGGCTTGACTGATACAACGTAAAGCTAATTATTGCCAGCGCATCCATAATCACAATGGTTCGTATACCCTATGTCAACAAGTTTGAAGGCATGACAAACCTGCAATGTAAGTTCTCCATCACTGTCATCTCCATCTAACATACTGACTAAGCTTCTAGTCTGGGTCGCACACACAATGCTCTGTTCCAACATCGAAACTGGCATCGGCTGTATCGCATCCTCCGTCCCCTCCCTCCGTCACCTTGTCCGTCGCGACGCCAGCCAAGGCAGTTCCGGTCCCACCAACAAGCGCAGTAATCCCAACCGCAGCAGCAACTTCTTCACTGTCGGAAGCCAGCCCCGCAGGGGCCCCATCGACGGCGGTTTTAGCCTCACAAGCGCACATCGCGGGCGGCCCGAAGAGAACTGGGAAAGATTGCACGATGGCTCGTCGGATTTGAGCGAGGCGCCGTTTGCATCAAAAGAAGCGAAGGGAGGATCCGAGTTTGAGCTGAATGATATTCAGAATGATAGATATAAGCATGTTTGATGGAATCACGACTTGATTTGGAAAATACCCAAAATGTTTTTATGGAGTGTATTGGTAGCGAAAAATAGAGGTTCTCAGGTTTCATTACGTTTTGGTGTGTTTGGCGTAAAGAATGGTGACATGCTTGATGACATTCAAATTTGGGCAGTGGTCTGGCCTAGCTAGATGGTTTTCATGCTTGTGTAGACCCTCGCAAGACGGACGGGAAAAAATCAATTTGGATCAGTGGCCTCGGATACGTAAATCGATATAAGACTACCTTACAAGTTGTTTGGGCTGAGCATGACCGCAGTAAGATCTGACAGAGGGAGTTTTTGCCAACACTGATTGGCAGTTTTTATGGTCTAGACATAAGAATTATATCATGGAATTATCGAGCTCATCCAATGAACGCGCATCTAGATGAGCTCCGGTCTGCTTCCAATAATTGCTACGGGATACCGAGGAACGACTTAGCAAACAAGCCCATGGTCCATACGATGCATGCAGACGTAAACGATTCGTACAAGTAGGCAACGCGGGGTTCGCTGTGCCTGGTTAACTAGTGTATAAACTAAGAGAACACTTCTCGGATCGAAGGCCGCGATCAACGACACCATGGGCGGGAGTCGGAATCCATTTTTTAAGGTTTGTTTAGGGTAACGGGGTCTTGGAGGGGACCTGCATTCAACAGCATGTAACGAGAGGTAATGCACCTGCACTAGACTGAGGAAAAAATGGATGAGTAGCGCTATCAGCGACGTTGAGTTGAAGCTGTGTGAGTACCCAAATCCTTCTCAAGACCCTGATATCGCATCTGTGGATGCATTTATAGACGCGTCATAACCCCGCTGTTTGACAAGCACAACTCAGCTCTTGTAGCTGCTGTTGATACGACGATCATACGCCACTTAACTCTAGACCCTTGAGAGACAGTTCCCTCTATATCTCAAAAATTGATGGTATCTTCCAAAGGATTGAGTGACTTACTAATGCCCCGTCAGGAATCCGGAGGGGATATGCTACATACTTGTACTCAAAATTCAATTCTTTACAGATAGTTGATGAAACATAATTACAATGGCATTCGAGGTGCATGAGTGCCTACCAGATTTGGATCTGGGGTATCGCTTTGCAGCCTTGTGGTCGACAACCAGTTGCAACTACCTAGGCAAACAGGGCTAGCCCGCTTGGCAGGGATTGCGTCCAGCCACCAGTCAGTGTACCACGGAATTGGTCACGATCTCAACGTCCCTTTCAAAAACAATCACTTTGAGACCACTGCAGTCAGCAAGCAGTTTCTATAAGTTTTACTTGGCTACAAATTAACTACATTTGCTATACAAGCTTTCTGTATACCAATGATTTTACCTCGGAATATCAGGAGTCCACTCCCGCCCTTCTGTAAGCCTTTGACTGGAATTATTAGAACGGCACACACTATTGCCTGATGATCGCTTCTTCCTGGTTTGGGAATACTACCACTGGTCAATATGGCCGTTCAGTAATGGGTGATCCATTTTGGGAAAAGATCCAGGTGCATTTAACCCTTGACGTACCTAAGATAAAGACGCCTTGGTAAGCTTAAGACACTGGAAGAGCTGGTGGCCGGTGCTTCTTGGACCGCTGTGAATGAACCAAATATTAAATGGACAATACTTTATATTAGATCTCTCCTAGCCTCCCTTCTCGATTCCTACCTCTTCAGATTGCCTCTCCAGCAAAACGGACATTATCGAGATGGCTTCCTGCTCATTCCAGGCTAACGGCCTGACTTCTGTCGTCAGTGGCCAAAAGCCAACATTTAGTTATCGCCAGACATCACATTCCGATGATTACTTCGGCGTGCAAATGACCTTTCTGTCGGGCAGCAACACATGTTATGGCGGCTCACCCCCTGGAACTCCTTACATCACGAACAGCGCGTTCTCGAGAAACTGTATCTGGAATTATGTTTGGTACGAATCTTACACAGCACTCTTATGTACTGCCTCAGTCACGGATATTCCAACTGGCGTGCTCACTGTAGCGTACAAGGGTGTTCCTGCCAATGGATATCAGCCAATTCCTTTCCTGGCCGCTTTTGGACCTGCTCCTGCAGCAGTAGTAGTCACTACTACAACGACTAGTACACTTAAGACGGCTACATCTACAACGTTATCCGCTCAGCCTTCGACGACTGTAACTGTTACAGCAAGCGGAGTTCCTATCACTCGTACAAACACTATGGTCATTACGCAGCCGACGACTTCTACCAGCACGGCCTATGTGAGCTCATGTTCACCGACACCTACACCAAGCCCAAGCCCAAGCTCTTCTCGGAGCCCGACGCCCAGCTCATCCTCGAGCCCATCGCCATCTCCGTCGTCAAGTTTGGTTAGTTCATCGAGCTCTTCAAGCCCATCAAGGACTCCAAGCTCAAGTTCATCGCCAAGCCCAAGTACTACTCCGACATCACAATCCTCCTCAAGTCCTTCACCTTCGCCAAGCCCGTCCAGCTCATCACAAAGTTTGTCCTCCTCTTCCTCGCAAGGTTCAAGCTGGGTATCCAGCTCGATCGTGTCTTCGTCCAGCACTATTCCGTCTCCTAGTGCTACAGCTGTCTGCCCAGGGGACAATGGAAAGACTTTCAGTACATCCAAGGGTGACTTCATCATTGAGTGCTTCTATGACCGTGTTGGAAACGATCTGGGACAACCATCGCCTCAGGTCAGTAGCTTTGAAGGATGTATGCAAGCCTGTGCAGCCTTGTCCAATTGCCAGGCGGTGTCCTACGCACCGAACGGCCCCTGTTATCTTAAGAGCGATGTCGGTACAGGCCCTCAGGTAAACACTGGCATCTGGGGCGCCAGGCTCAAATCAGCAGCTTCCATCTCAATTTTGCCACCTGCTATCACGCCTTCATCGACCTCTGGTGCTCCTCAACCTACATCTACAGTTATGTGTCCCGACAGTGATGGCAAGATTATCCAAACCAGTGCAGGGCCATTCCAGATTGAGTGTGGCATTGACCGGTCAGACAATGATATGTTGAACATCTCGCCTGTATATCCCGGCACTTATGAGCTTTGTTTGAATGCATGCGCTGCTGCTCCAGGCTGTGTCCAAGTCTCTTATAATCCCGGTGGTGCTTGCTATCTCAAGAAGGGTGTAGGATACCCGAACAAGGCTGGAAACGTCATTGGTGGAAGACTTCTCGCCAATGGCCAGATTGCATCGTCAATTGTCTCGGAGATATCTATACCAGCGGTACCGACCCCATCGTATGCGACAATTACCCTGACCACAACGATTGCTGGAGTTCCATTCGCATGCGCATGCGCGCCAACAGATGCACCGAGACTTGGCGGAAACGCCCTGATCTGCCCCTTTGCTGATGGCGTGACATACACTAGTGATTGCGGTGCGAAATATAAGATTGAGTGTAGCTCTGATCGATATGGCAATGACCGTAAGTACTGATATTTTTCAGTTCTGCCAAATTCTAACCGCGCTAGTTCCCGGCATTCTTCCATATGTATCGAGTCTGGGAGAATGTATCAAGGCGTGTGACAACACTCCTGGTTGTGTTGACCTCTCCTACAGTCCAGGTACTCCCGGACCCTGTTATCTCAAGGGTACTGTTGGTCCCATCCGGGTGAATAGCAACATCTGGGGTGCTCTACAGATCAGCCAATGTACATCCAAGTCAAAATTGAAGCTGCACCGGAAGCGAGTAGCCCATGGAGAGCCCAAGAAGCATCTACACAAGCGAGCTATTCCTTACGGTCCCGATTATACGTACATTACCACTTCGAAAACCACTACCCAGACGTCCACGAACACTGTATTTACAGCTACCAAGTAAGTTTTCACTCCATATGTACTCACTGCGCAGTTGTACTAACTTCCTTTCAGTATTGTGACACCTGCTAAGTCTGGTGCTACAACGACAACTGTCTCCACAACGGCGACAGTTACAATGACTGTGACCTCAACTCAGGCCAGTACCGTTGCCAGGACTGTGACAATGACAACTTGCCCTGCGCGAGTCTTTTAAATAGTGTCAATGTGTGGGTGCTGGTGACTGGTGTCGGTAGGAAATTGTTCGTTCCATGAGAAAGAACTCATTGAAGCCAGTTCAAACATACAACAGATGTTTGATGTGAAGCTTCGTTCGATTGCGTCTCTTTCGAATCAGTGATTTGAGATTCATTCGCTCCTTATATTTTACATAATAACATTTCTTTTTCAATCATGATGTACAATGAAAATTTGCGTGATGTAACGGGCACAATGCTTTTCATAAACAAAAACTTCCTTTCGGCAAACTATCCGACCAAACTCCAGCTCCACGATGTTTGAAGGACGGGAAAAAGCTTCAATATTTCGTTGGTATGAATTAGTCATGCGAGGAGAATGATACGATATTATGGACTACGCATCACGCTAGTGCATCGCGTCTTTCACACCAACACTGACACGCGTAATTTTATACACAACAACAATGGCTAATTCGCGTCAAATCAGTCGAGCACCGGCAAAAAGCAATGTTAGCCGCCCTACCAGGTTAACAAGTGCTCAAAGAAACCAAATTATTGGTATGTTGCAAGCTGGGGCAACGTTGCAGAAGTGCGCCGACGCGTATGCGTGCTCTACGTCCAGCATCACGAGACTGAAGAAAAAGTACGAAGAAACCGGATCAGTAGACGATGTGCCTCGCAGTGGCAGACCACAAGTAATTCCGGGGAGAGAGAAGACATCTACGGGCTCGAAAGTTCGCTCTGGCTCCAGATTGAACTCCAAACCCCTAATGAAACGGGCCACAGCAGTCAAGCCCAAGGCAACTACTTCAAAGTCCACTGGTCGTAGCACAGCGCACAAAGTCGCGAAAAAGCCGGTGAAGAAAGCGATTTATGTCGAAGATCGAAATGGCAGAAAAACGCAATTGATATAATTCTTTTAACAGCGACCTTCTGTTTGAAGAGCATATCGCGTTTCTTGTTCTACCTTACAACAAGCACCAAACTTGTAGCATCACTTCGGTCTAATATCGAGTTACCTTAGAGACACCTTTTCCAGATTTATGAGCAATGCGTCCTTGTCCTGGTAGAACAATAGCGAGGTTACTGGTATCCCATCCATAATTATCAATCAACGTCGCCACCTCCATCCTCTCTCCAGCAACCCATGCGAAATCCAAGATACAAATTTCGCCTTCCAGATGCCTTGGGTCCGCGCCGGCCCATAACAGCCAATCAACACAGTGCAGCAGACCTCTTGAAGCAGCCAGAAACAATGGTGTAGGCGGGTTTTGCTTCTTAGTAAATGATTTGTGCCATCCGCCCATTACGTTGTAGAAGGTCTTTGCAAGATATTCGTCGTATGTGCCGTCCAGCATGAACGGAGGTATAAGATCATGGGATTTGAGTGTTGAGGTTAAGAGCTTGGGTATCCGGGAAGGAATTATGGAATTGTTCCGGTCTCTGTTAGCGGTGCGTTTGATAAGATAATCCAGCACTTGAAGTCTGCCGGGGAACTCGGTAGAGTTTTGGATCCAGCGGACGATAGTAGGGAGGAAAGTTATATCGTTACCTGATATCGCTTTTTGAAGCACATCCAGTGCGAACTTTTTCTTCGCTGTGTCAAAACCAGATAACCGGTCGAGCAATATGGTCGTGAAATCGCCGCTTTCTCCATCTCTAGCTATAGCCAGGCGCAAGTAGACGTATAAGTGCTTGTGAGGCACAGATTTTGTAGAGGTTAAGAGCATTTTCAACATCCGTGGTGTTCCGCGAGCGATGGCAAAAGCTATGAGTGTTGTTCCAAAGCAGTAGTTGAGGTCGTCGACACCAATATAAGTGCCATTGAATGCTTCCAAGACCGCCACTTGGTCATCTTCGACAATAGCACACAAGATGTCAAGAAACCTTGCGTCATTCTCAACTCTGACCATCTCTTTCACGCTATCTGTGTCGCCAATTGCGTGATATTGCAACTCCTCTGAAAAACGCAAAGAATTCTGGCGGAGATCGCGCCCCCGATATGCGAGGTTCGTCAAGACCCATCCCAGGTGCCAATGCTGATGCATTGTGAATTGCAGCCATTGTTGTAACCGCGCATCACGTTCGTACTTGTCCCGTATGTCCTTCTTGCTGAGCTGGAATTCGAAAACTGGGAGAAATAGCCGAGGAAACAATCCTGGGTAGGAATTCTTTCTATCTATGCGGAATAAGAGGTATTTGTGTTGTAGCCCAGCTGGCGTCTCTTTCCAAAAACGGCCTTGGATTAGATTATTCCAAGATCCCCACCCGCAATCAAAGAAGTAGTCTAAAATTTCCGAGTCGAATATGTCTTTCTTCAATTAGTTGAATCCCTATGTAGGCTCGCTGTTGGGCGTACAATTTACCAGGCGGAGCTCAAGGAGCTGCTGACGAGAATACGTCCGAAAAGCATTTTGCAAAATGATCTGAAGCACTTCCAATGGCACACGCATGTTTAGTGGGAGCTTGGGATAAGGCTACAGTCATTAATGGATTTGTCGTCGCATATATGTTTGTTTTGGAGCGTGGTAGATGAGTCAGCCCAATTGCATTTACGAAGTACACAAAGCGCATGCTTCTTATGCATGCAGATTAGGCAACCACAAATCTTAAATCAAGGCTACTCAGCCCTTTTCAGCCCTTGCCAATACGACACACCTAAATCTTGTGCGACAGAATATTATTGGTAAAAAACGTACATGTAAAGCATCGTAATTTGTGGTCTATGTACATATCGGCTATTCATCTTAATATGTGCATGCAAGCGGTTTGCTGCAAAGTCAGATATCAACAAGAAGTTAACACAAGCAAGGCTCAAATGGGTATAAGAAATCCTCCTCTATCCACACTCCCGTCTGGCAAAATTTAGTTACCACCAACTGCAATGGTAAACAGGCGTGGGCTTCCATCAAAGATGGTGCCAGCAACATCCTGTCCACCATCTGGTACAACATCATCATATGGGAAGGCATAGCCTCGACCATCCTTCTGCACTTGATGCACAATCCTGGAGTAGTGGTTTGTGGTCTCGTCCTTGTAGTACTGGCTGGGGTTGCTGCCGTTGGGGAACTGATTGCCCGGTGTGCTCAGCAAGATACTGCGATTGAAAGCTGCAGCAAGACGTGGGATAACTGCGTTGCGTGCCTGGTTGGAGCCAGTGGCGAATGGCCCAGTGCTACAGGTGAAGATGTCGCGGGCTGAAGGGGCAGTGAAGGAACCTGCTTCACCAAGCTGAAGTTCATTACCGACAACGCGGCCAGAAAGATTACCGGCAGCGGCTTGCGTGTTGATTATGATATCTTCATTGCGATACTTCTCCCACACGGCATTGGTGTATGCGTCCCAGTAACCATCCCATGCGTTTCCATTCTCGACAAGCAAGTTGTTGGGACTGAGTACACGAAGGGGACTGCCATTCACTTCGTAAATGAGCTTGTCCCAAGGCCCACGGTGCACGTCGCTCTGTGCTTGCGCACGGAGTTCGTTGACAATGGTTTGGAAACCATCTGGGCCCATACCAGGTACCGTTTGCGTATTGCCTTGAGCATTGGTAAGAGAGATTGAGATAGGGATGCTGACGAAATCGACATAAGAGATATTGGCGAATAGTTGGGCATCGTTGTAAGTGAATTCGCAGAATGCCCAGTTGATGTTGAAATTTGGGTCCGAAGGGTTGGTGACACTGGGTTCAACGACAGCAGGCCCGGGATTCAGTTTGAAAGTGAGTTTGTTGTCAATGCTGAACCAGATACGTCCACCTGCAATCTTGGGAATCCATACGCTGACCGTGTTACCTGGTGCGCCAAGGGAAATGGCAACATCAGCCTGAAGTGGCGACTGTATTTCACTGGGAGCCGTGGGATAGTAAATGGTACGACCGTCTGACTGCACGAAGATTGGCGTATTGTTCTTCTCCAATGCAAGACCAGTAATGTATGCATAGACGTTGTTCGAGTTCGTCTTGTTTTGCAGTGCCAGCTGCAATGTCCCCGGAGCAGCATCTGCCATCACTTGTTGTTGCTCGTCGTTCACAGCGCGTTTCTCATTGATGTTCGCTGTAACTGGTGCTGGTGTTTGTGTAACATCGGCCGTCGGTGCTTGAGGAGTGTCTTTTGATTGGGAAGCATCTTTCGCTTGAAAACTTTCCGTTGTTTTGGGAGTGCGCTTCCGTCGCTTATCGAGGAATTTCCTGATTGACTTCATCGCGGCTATTCGGAACTTTGCGAGTGCTCGGGAGTGATCCGAGCAAGACAGTTGATGTATAGGAACAGATGCAGATATGGTAGAAGCATAAGAATTTATAGGACTATCCAACGCAATCGCAAGAAACCTGTGAATAGCGGCAAACAAGCTCACTACCATCAAATGGATATCGCCGCCATCTTATAAATAATGCAAATACGCGTCAACACAA
Organism: Shiraia sp. slf14; assembly: GCA_000498155.1. Classification (NCBI taxonomy): domain Eukaryota; kingdom Fungi; phylum Ascomycota; class Dothideomycetes; order Pleosporales; family Shiraiaceae; genus Shiraia; species Shiraia sp. slf14. The sequence goes on from AXZN01000037.1 coordinate 354,446, forward strand.
AGATGGGAGCATGGATGCAGGGTCCATCTGATGTCACACATGCGATCGATTCGGCAAGGGTTGAAAACCGGCTGCCGGTGGATTGCGCCAACTCGACCAAATGCCATGGTGGCTTGGTGTCATTTTATCGCCGCAGCCAATCAAGTTTTGGCATGGAACACCCCCCTTTCATGGGCTACTCGGTCCGAACCTTGCAATGTTACGCCACGTGTGTTGTGCTCGTGGTTGATGCTGTGACACCTGGATAGAAGAAGACGGCTTATTGTCGAGAGTGGAGTTTGGCGAAATCTGGGGTTGCTGTTGGATGCGACGTCCTGAGCATCCACACGCAACGTGCGATGCCCTCAGTGACGTAAAAGCGGACTAGAAATCAGGTCGCATGCTTCCAACGGCCTGGAGATGGCAGCTTCAGGAACCACTCCGGGGGCGTCATAATACCAGCTGATAACTGTCTGGGTATGTGCACAGCAACGAGGCGCGGAAAGGGCCTCATGTTTAGGCCGATCATAGTCAGGTTGTCGAATGTTTTGTTGTGCAATATAAGTTCAGCTTGACTGTAGTGCGAACACTACGGTTAGTTGGCGTCGTATAGTCGCGTTGCACTCGTATCGAATATACTGATCCATCTTCTCGACATCGGTGTCGACAATAGAGGATGACCTCGAAACATCTCTTATGACTACCTTCCAACAGAGGAGAAGATATTCTGACATACTCAGATGCTTCGACAGAGTACAGATCGAGGCAATGAGCCGATGAGTTTTAGTACGGCGTTCTGTGGGAATGGCCATTAGTTGTGTAAGCTCCATGTGGCTTGCAACTATCGGTGGACTATCTAAGAATCAGGAATCATTGAGCGACGTTTAATTTCATACTTTTGCGTGATCTACTGATCCAGCAATTAGTGCCGCGATTAACGTTTGTTATGCTCGTTCAGATGCTTTTGCGGTGGATTGCTAAGCCTCCCAAGAGTCCAGGCAGTCTGCCAAAGATACCATTCGGGCCTACCGAGATATATAGTCAGGCTCAAGCATAATTCAACAACTATCAAGTTTACTGAAGTAGCTCTTGGCAGCTGAGGCCTCAGCAGGTTTGATGACATTGATTGCCACATTCGACATCAAGCTTATGTGAATCTGCAAGGTTGACCAGTAAAGCTTTAGCATCCATTTATCCCACCGCTCAAAAGTTCGACCACCGCATCGCTACCGGAAAACTATTAGGCCTCTTCTCGCGTTTGATCTCCGTGTCGCATATCCATCTACTAACAAATTTTCTGTTTGAATTTCCAAAACTATATAGGATGCCCTTAAAATGATTCGAAAAAGTGGGTGGTGTGTTCAGCAACCGCGATGGAGATCAGTCGGGTGTCGAAGCACTCATTTGAAATGCGCTCTTAAGATTTAACGTTCGTTTCACGTGTAACTTCATCAGAAGGTGACAGGTCTGGTCTGCGCAGGACATATACCGGCAGTGAGTTGAAAGAAAACCTCATGGAACATGGTATGCATCCTATGATTATGTCTGATCAAACCCCTCAATTACTTCGCTTTTAAGCTGGAAACGACACTAATGCTTAAATTTCTGCGATATTATGATTTAACAGTGGTAGTTATTCACATTGCTAGATCTTGAACGGATGGATGTTGCGTTGGCATAGAGTGCAAGTGCAACCGAACGCTGGTTGCCTGAATCTGAAAATAACACCTAGCTTCAATGACTTAGAGGCACAGCAGTTCGTACCACCTTTGACACGTATGTATAAAAATTCTGGATATGAACATAAAAGTCTCATTTGCGCCTGAGCCTACCTACACAGAAATGTCTTCAAAGTCAGATACGGACCGACTTACTCTTACCACAAGCATACCCTCAAATCCGCCAAGTCAGTACGATGGCGCACTCGACCTAGCCATCACACTATCTATTGTATATGGGGCCTTAACTGGCCTGTTTCTTAACCTTTACCTGGAACTTGTCCAGGCGTTCGAGTCGACCTATTGCCACAGCCAGCGTGGATCATACTTTTGCAAGTCACTATTCATGAGGTGGATCTGGTTCTTCGCTACCTTGATACTGGTGAGCGGGGGTATCAGTTTGGCTGTCTTAGCGTTTGTGAGCAAGTATAAGATTGTTCTACATGGGACACGTGTGGTGCAGCCCGAGGTGAAAAGGTCGGAGGCTGCGGGACAGACATCATACCAGGCCGTAGATACCTCGGAGAAAGGGACCTTGGGTGGGAACGTTGGCGTCGAAGATTAAACCGCGACCGTCCATTCGGAGTTGGAATTATGGAGATGTCGATGATCCGCCAAAACAAGGGTTTGATGCTCTCACTTTCACTACATGTTGGAGCCTTCTCAGCCGTTAAACCGTTTCCCATTAGATCGCAGCTTCACCTGAGCCACGATAACACTCCGCAACGGTTTCTCGCTTTTCTAACGCGTAGTTAATGTTAAGCTTGGACTCAAAAGAACCTGTACGATAGCTCATACGCGGTGTATCAATCCACGCACCTACACCTGACCGAGTTGTTCCCTCGACACAGCAGATTTACAACAGCCGCATTGATATCCGTTGAAGAGACCTGAAATCATTCATACGAGCCTTAACAATGCGGGCCATGCTGACCCTCGTCGTCTACTTGGCCTTGTGCTTCACTGCCTTAGTCTTAGCGAGTAAGTCAATCATCATTTGAATCTCGGAAAGTATATTAAAAATTCAAAAGACAAAGGCAAGAAGGAATGTTGGACCTGTCCAAGGGATGACCATCACGGTTTCGCTCTCATTGAGACTTGGGTTGGCCGAGGCGCTATCAATGTTGGCGATATCCATACCGTAGACCTGTACCATGGCATCCGTCGCGCACTCGAGGCAGCTTGCGGTCCTGATACGAATCATTGCTGTGAGTTTCATGCGGTATTTGGCCATGGGCTTAGTCTAACTTTGCGCGTTTGTGCATAGGGAAGGTCGACATCGGACAAATCGACATACGATATGCCAACCCAGGCGACAGAAACAACTTCCTACCTACCGTGGGCGGTAATACAAAGCTCGTATTTGATGTCAGTGGGAGTTACGAGACTGATGAGATCCGTATACATCTTATCAGGCGCGCTTCGCGGGCCATCGGTAAGCCGCCCATACTTGAATAATATGTTGTTCACCATCCAGAATACTAACACAATTTCGCAGGCAGACTGATCGAGGAAAAGCCTGGGAATCTCATAAACTGCTATGTGGTTTCTAATTCGAATAACTTTTGCAACATTGGCGATTTCCTTTATATCAACCTGCCCAACGCGAGCAACGGCAAAGGCAACAACTTGCGCATCGACTTCAAACCAAATGCAGACCCTGTTGGCACATTCAAGTGCTGCCGCTCACACGACAATCTCAATTTCGAATGGCTGGGACACGAGATAGGTCGTTTGTTCAACAAGCCGTTTACCCAAGAAGCTCGCTGCCTTATTTGGGGCTACAAGACATGTGAAGAATGTGGTCCCAAGTGTGATAGGTGTGGCAAGACGTGTGAGGGTGGATGCACATACGGAAAGTGCTGAAAATGCCACTGAGAATTGGACTGGATTTCTAGGACGTACACATCTTCAGCTGCGGAGAGAGGGCGATGTGCATTGCGTCTACCTGAGGGCTGTGGCTCATATGCATTCTAATGGAATGGGTACTTCAAGTCACTGCTGGCAACTTAATGATGAAAGGAAATGTGATCCTTGCCTTGAATGCAACTTCTCAAACATGTCCAGGTGATATTGCCGCGATAGTCCCCACTAGCGGTTGAGGAAAGATTCTTGACTAGCTGGCAGAACCGTCCGTGTTTGATCGTATGAGCTATCCGCCCAATGTGATACGTATCCCTAGTTGCCGCATACTGAACTCAAAATTGCGATATCCCGTTGTAAGATTTCGGCAACCCCCGGAATCTCTGTATATATTGGTTGTCCACGTATGTCGTGTGACAGAGCCTCGTGAGAAGGCCCACAAAGCTCATGGCATCGCGTGGTTCGCGTGTAAAGGCTTACTATGGCGATGCTTACTAACATAATGTGTCCATACTTACTCGTCATCTCCAACGTGGAGCCCTACAACCGTTGATATTGTTGTCGTGGCGTACATGGCAGCGGACGGGATCGGCAAGACGGGAAGGGTAACGCGCCCGAAGCAATGTGCCTCCCCTTGCAAAAGAACATTATCGCGACATACCCAGACATTCAGGGGCTTCAGCTGAGTACGGATTGTTGCCTGTGAGGCCTTGCGTTGATCCAAAGCATCTCCTAAACGAGGTTAGACCTTGGAGAACGGGATACTCGGCGTGAATTGCGTGCTCCCAGGCGGCCAAGCCGAGTTCTTATGAACCTGACGCGACCCCGCATACCGCCAACCTCGCGAAATTTGTCTCTCTGTCGCCGACAAACCGAACGACCACCCGAACCATGGGAGATATTGAGTATGCAAATCGTGGCGCTCCTTTAGAAGCGGCCGCTAAGAAACAGCGGAGACGGCCAGTAAATGGTGAGCCTTGCCCTGTCCGTTAACTTGGCCAGTCGGCTAATGAAGTCATGTAGCATGTACGACATGTCGCGCGCGTAAGGTGAGTTTAGTGGAGACTACCTATTTCTATTTCAATGAACAGAAATGCTCAGAATGGTCTATCTGTAAATGAAAGAGGAGGCAAAGGTGTCAAGATTCAGAAAGCTATGCCCAAGTTGGCTGAGATGTCACCCAGGCTGACAAAGCAATCAGGTCAAGTGCGACGAACGCCCAAATGGCTGTCTTAATTGCGAGCGACTTCAACTGGACTGTGTCCAAAATGGGCAAATAGCTTCAGCAGTCAAGGGAACAAGTTCACACTTGGAACCTGTCATTGGTATCAAGCGAAAACGAACATTTCGGTCATGTGTGCCTTGTCGAGAATCAAAAGTCAAATGTTCTGGTGAGCGACCGAAATGTAATAGATGTTCGCAGCGTAGAACATCTTGCCTCTACGACGCAGAGGCGAATGAGCCAGCCTGGGTGCAAAGTATCGCTGCTTCATCTACGAACACTCCAGAAGGAGCAGTTGTTGCAACTCCCCAAGCAGCCCCTCGAACACCAGTCTTCACATCTAATACGGTTGGTCCACCAATAGCAGACTGCCCAGCTGCTCTCACATGGTAAGTAACGTAGATGTATTCTCGTTTATCAATGGCGACTATTATACCTCAACTCGCCCAGCTTCTGGATATACCTCACTAACCCCGACAGGCTATTCGCAGCACAACTACCACCCAAGGGTAGGCTCCATGCCTTACTTGACGCATACTTCAACAATGTTCATCCTATTAGAGTTTTTGCCTTCGAACATAAACCTTCATTCATTCGTATGCTTGATGAAGGCCAGCTTACAGACCCTTCAGATCAAGCACTATTGCACATCATGTGCGCACTTGGTGCTAAGTTCTACGCTCTAGATTGGAGCGAGTCTTTCGCACCGCTTTCAAAGGAACTTGTCCAGTCAGCTGGCATGCAATGGGCAAAGATGGCAGAAGAGATGTTCTTTGCTGATTATAGCACTATTTCAATTACAAAACTCAAGGTCCTCGTCCTACTTCATGATCAAGAAGCACGGACAGGTAACTACGCTGGATCATTTCTCTTGACTGGCCTCGTCGTTCGCATGGCCCATGCGTTGCAACTCAATAATGAGGTTTCGGCCGACATTTTATGCAAAGAGGAGGGTGGTAGCCCAAATGAGGCTTCTGTCAGAGAGTCTCGGCGAAGATTGATGTGGGCATGTTACATGATCGATGTCTGGGCCGGTAGTGGCGTCGATCATCTGACCATTTTGAACGAGAAAGACCTGAAGATACAACTACCGTGCAACGAGCGACAATTTTCCCTGCAGATTCCCGTGGTTACTGAACGCCTCGAAGTTGGCGACATCATCGATTTTATTCCAGAGGAAGACATCCCAGAAAAGCCAAAAGAGAACCTAGGTATGGCAGCATATTACGTTCGGATTGTTAGTATCTGGCGGCGAGTACTACGGTATGTTCATTTCCTGAGATTCATATATGTTACTGACGCGTATATAACAGATTTGTAAAGCATCTTGACGAAGAACAGCCGCCATGGCAATCAGGCTCTGGATTTGCTTACTTGATTAGAGACATTGAAGCCTGGAGACAAAGTTTGCCTTCATGGTTAGATTTCTCAGCCGACAACATATACATCCGACGCGAATCCCATCAACTGGGCGCTCTTCTTCTTATACACTGCATGTACCATCATGTCATGTGTGACGTGCACCGAATCGCTCTACCAGAGCTGTATAAGAACCAGGAACCTTTTGCCTTCCCACCACAACAGCAAGAATTTGTCGCTCATATGCAAGCACAATGCTTCGACCATGCGCAACGGATGTCCGTGTTGGTCTCAACAATATTACAGCATGGTGTAAAACATTTCGCAGATTCAATCTTACCCTCTTTCGTGTACAACAGCAGCCGAATCATGCTCTACTACATCGCACGAAATCTCGACATCACCAAGCCCAACGCCGCCGCCACAGTAAATCGCACCATCGAGCTAGTACAGCAAAACAACAAAGCCCTCCGAGAAATGACCCTCATGTACCCATTGGCCGAGACATTATGCGACACCACCGAGCGCTGGCTCGAGCAAGTCCGCACAAGCATGGCACGCGGCCATTTCACAACATACATCGCACCCCAAGACCCCTCGGAAAACGAAGTTCGACAAGTCGTTGGCGCACCAGCAGTCGCCGGCGCCGTAGCCGTACGACAGAGCCCCACACTCTCAATCAACACGCCCAACACAGACGGCCTGCAAGCCGGCTCGCCCACACCCTCACAAATCGTAGCGAATGGCTTCAACTACACCCCCGCAACACCAGGCCCCTTATCTCCAAGCCTAGCAGCTCTTCCTGGCCTCAGCAGCCGCGTCGCGAACGTCAACGGTGCGCTATATGCAGATACATCGATCAGCGGCATGGAACAACCCGTTTTCAATCTCGACGATCTCCAGAATTTCTTCACGTGGTCCGCGACGGGCGATGAAAATGCGCAATCTACGGGGTTCGAGCATTTTGGCCCTCTGGGGTGGTCGAATAACTTTTCTATAATGTAAGACTTGGAGAGGATAGTCTTGCATTTGAGCTTTGTGTGTCTTTGTAGGTTCATATACCCCGTTGATAAGAGATCTAGCGCGTTTGTTGTCTTATCGGTGTTTGCTGGTCGATGAGTATGACAATTGAACCCCTATCAATACGCTTGTTACGATATAACGATGATTAGACGGCACATAATGAAGAACTAGTTGTATGCAATATAAATATGATAGATACCATTTCTCTCTTCCCTTTGAACAATACAACCCCAAATTACACATCCACAACCCCCGTTTTCAAACCCAATCAACCCAAATACTATCCCACATCCACCCCCTATAGACCGCACTCTTGGTAACTTTAAACTCCAACAAATTCCTCTCCCCGGCTTTCAAACCCCCTGCTTGAATCGCAAAATCTAGCATTCGCCACTCTCCCGCTCTGATAGCGCCGCGGTATGTATCTTGACTGTTCAGCAAGGCTTCGCTGGTGATGTTTCCAATCTTCGCGCCGTTGAGTAGGATGTCAGCGCTACTTCCTTGGGAAAAGCCCGCGAGCGAGACGTGCAGTTTCGCCGCCGCTGCTGTGGAGGTGGTTGGTGGTACAGAAAAGGAAATAGACCATGTCCCAAGCGCGGATTGCGCAAAGCACCAGTCCTTCTCCTGAGATGTGGGGATCGTGGAGGTTAGATTCGCGGGACATTTGGTGATGAGGCCGTGCTTGAAAGGCGTGGTTGGCGAGGATAAGCCGAAGCCGTCTGTTTTGCGGTCAAAAGAGCCGAGTTGGAAGATGCGTTTGTTGGTGTCGGGGGCGGCCCATGTGAGGTCTTTGAGATTGGTGTTTTTGCCTGGGCGGATGGTGATGTCGTTTTGGATGTAGCTGGTTGTGACGTCTTTGATGGGGCCACCATTGGACCAGGCATAGAGGCCATATGTACCAGTGCGGATGTGTTTGATTGAAAATTTGCCGTCTTTGTCGGCGTATGTGGTGTAGTAAAAGTTCTGGCCTTGATCGAGGGTGCTTATTGAGGCATTGTTTGAGTCTCCAAGGAACACAGCGGCACCTGCAGCTGGTCGACCGTCGCTGAGTTTGAGCTTGCCTTGGATATTACCACGGGATTGATACGCTTCATTGTTGAACCACTTATAGGGCCAGGCTTTGTCTTCCTTTTCAACACGCCTGGCAGCGTCCTCTTTTGAGCCGTCGTTGAGATACCACAGCCATGGACCCCACACCTTACCATCTGCAAAGGCATCGCGAGATACGGCCTGGTAGTGAGTGCCGTGAATCATGTTCAACTGGACAGTATCGCCAGTCTTGCTTTCGCGATGTACCTTGAAAGTTGTCAGCAAATTGACTATGCTTTAAAAATTGTAATAAACGAACCATAAGCTCTTGCTTCAGATGATCGCCATTGAAGTAATCTTTGCCAGGATTGATATACCAACTTCCGACCTCGTCGCCATATACACCATGAAAATCCTGTTCGCGAACAAGCCCACTCCAATCATACTTCGTCAAAAACGTGCCGTCCGCTTTCTGCCAGGTTTCATCTTGGATGTTGGTCGCAGTGAGGTACTCTGACAACGCTGGAAGTACGCCATCCTTGACATTATTCCGACCACGTGGAAAGGATACATTATCAAGACGCCATAATGTGCGGAATTCGCCAAGCGTAGGCAGTGCATGATTAACAAAGTATTGATATGCTCCAGGAAGATCATCATGGATCACCCAATGGAAGTCTCCTTCCTTGGCTGTGAACTTGACATTGATCCAATCTTTGCCCGATTCTGCAATCGCCGCAGAAGTCCAGTTCAGATCTGACGCTGCGCCATCTGATGCACCAACTTGTCAGCCTTTCCCACGAGATCTTTTCAAGATCAAGTGTCATAACACTCAAATTGGAACACTTACTGTAACTAACATAATGCCCAACTGCATTTCCCACACGATCTTTTCCTTTATACCACAACTGATTCGCATACTGTCGATTCTGCGTAACATTCCACAGCTCATTGCCTAATACCCATGTGGAATTCCCAAGTTCTTTAAGGAAACTCTTTGGTCGTTTCTCCAACGGCGATGCAGCAACTAATGCTGCAAAGCAGATAAACTGTACAACACCCATTGCAATTGCCAATCAAAAACTTAAACCAATTGCAGGTGCAATTTATCTTGGCGATAGAGAACAAATAGGTACGTATATCGCAAATCATGGTCGATGTTATATTACTTCATAAACGGGCCCTGGCACGTGGGTCATCGCCGTGAACTTCTCGTGTACGTATTCTTCGGCGAGAATTGTACCGAGTGTTGTTGGCTCACCACCGGGTAAACGACTGGGGAAAGTGCGGGGGAAGGCATCTTAGGGCCATCTCCGGACTATTACATTGCCATGAGGGCATTTGTTCCTGCAATGAGAGTTCTGGTGTAGTTTTAGGACGTATTGTGGCGTTTGGGTAGTTGCTCAGGAACGGGAAGGTTTTTGATGCATCTGAGCGACTTGTGGTTAGTTGATGGCGCGGTCCAAAGGTCACGTGGTTATCTGTAGGAAGTATTCTGCCGAGTAACTTTGCGTGGTGCGAGACGCATTGCTTGATGCATGGGTGTATGAGCATTGTAGCGCGTTTGATGGCTACATGGTGAATAGGGACCAGCTTCTGCCAGGGCGCTATTGAGGCTCCTTCGCTCTACCTTGGGGGGTGTCAATCTCATATAAAGTAAATGTAAACCCATTTCACCGCAACAAAGCCATCTAATCGTTACAATTCTATTAATCGTATTGTCAACGAATGCATCTTCCTAAAACTATAACAAGGGTATCTCCATCTCACTGCCAACATAACAGATCCAAACAAAATTACATGCAAACATCTCACTTCTCCAAAGCCTTAGGCTCCATCTCCTTGGGAGTTTGCGCTCCAGACTCGATCGTCTTCTCACCCTCCACAATCTCCATTGGCATGCCACGAGGCCTGCCTTTGCCAGTAAGCTCACGCCACATACCACCAAAGTTCCTAGCAAGGCTTTGTCGGCCTTCCCAGAGCGGGTATACGCCTACAGCCAGGGTCGAACACAGGAGCCAGATGATTCCGACAATGACCCAGCCTGAGAAGAAGGATTGGCTGAAGATGTAGCCAGTTCCGTAGAGGGGCATGGGCCAGAGTACGAGAAGAACAATGGTCATGGTTGCGGTTGTATATTTGGCAATCTTTGATGCGTGGAGAAGTTTTGTTTGCTCAGCGGCTTCTTGTTCGGCTGTCAGTGCGGCATGGCGGCCATGGACGGCTTCGAGGTCGAGATGAGCGGCTGCAGTGACGTCTGAGTCGTCGCCGAGACGAATGTTCTTCATGGATTGCCAATCATAGTTGTCTAAGACAAGGTCAGCAAATTATTCATATGTAAGTTCAGGAAAAAGACAGCTTACCCATTCCAAAGATCAAGGTGAGGACGGGAATAAAGATCATCGGCGAAAGTAGCGCAACAACGTTTCCTGCCAACATGGGGTTGTTGGCACCGGATGTCTCAACGCTAATGACACCGTTGTTGAGCTTCGCTGTCGTGACAAGCCATGCAGTGATGCTGCAAGCAAGACCAAGAACTGGAGAAAGTGTAGCAGCCCAAAAGTTTTGGCCCTTCCACATCAGTGTGAGCGTAGCAGGAAGCACTGCAGAAGAGATGATGACACCCATGAAAACGTAGAGCCATCCCATGCTAAATTGAATTAGTATGAGAATTCGAATACTGTAAAACTCGAGCTTACCTGATGCCCGCGTAGAACAGACCAGTGGAGAAAGCAGCCATGACAACTCCCCAGCCCGCAACACAAGTGTGCGAGATGTAGATGAGGCGCTTTCCGCTAGCTTTGGGGTTGATGTAGGTACCGTAGATATCGTAGGTCAGGATGGATGACACAGCGATCAATTGCGCAGAGAATGCGCTAGTAACAGCCATGAACACAATCAAAAGCGTGGCGACTGCACCTCCGGAACCAAGGAGCGCGACTGCGGCATATGGAAGTGTCAGACCTGCGCTGATAGAGGCCTCGTCCATGGGCTTTGGGTAGGTTGGGAAGTGAACGGTGTTTTGCAGTGAGAGCGCAGCCAGACCCATTGTTGTTGCGCAAAGCCATGGGATGGCAAACCATGAAAGTCCACCGATGATGTAGCCAGGAAGTGCATGAACTGGAGAAGCAGCGATAGCTTTGTTGTAGTAACCGTTGTCCATGAAAACGGTTCCAAAGTTACCAATGATGTTGATAACGAAGAAGATCGCGCCTTCTTTGCTCCTCATTGTGAGATAGCTTCCGCCAGCATTGCCTTCAACAGGTTTGACTGCTGCAAGTTCATGGAGACGCTCATAGACCGCCTTAGTTGATCCAAGCGCATCACCGCTGGCATAAGTCGTGAATGCAAAGGTCAGAAGGATCACAAGAAGAATGACCGTGTGGACGTAATCGGTGAGGAAGGTAGCCTTGATACCGCCGAACATGGTGTAGATGACAACGCCGAGAGGGAGGAGGAAACAGGCTGCCGCTGTGGGAACACCAGTCAAGGATGAGACGACTGCAGATCCACCGGTAAGCAACATGGCTGACACAAGAGTGTTGGTGAAGAGGCCGAATGTGATGTAGACAAAGTGAGTAGCGGTTCCATAGCGAGCGCGAACGGCCTCAAGGAAAGTCTAAATCACGATCAGTGGTACTCTTTTGGTGGCTATTCAACATGGCTTACATGAGCGTTTGGTGCGCGCCTTTTCAATTCGATTGCAACCGTTGCAAAAAGCAAAATCTGCACAGTCGCACCAGATGCATACCAGAATGGTCCAGAAACACCTATCCCAGTTAGTTTAGGATCGAAAAATGCACAGCAGGATGTGACATACCGTAGCGAAATGCAACAGAAGAACTTTGTAAGAGAGTAGCAGCCCAAGTCCATGACGAAACAACCGCACTAGCCACAAGACCAGACTTGACAGTACGACCAGCAGTCGAGAACATTTCCGAAGTTTGCAACTCATTGTTGTATCGCTTGAGCACCCAAGTTGTGAAGACCTAACCAACAATTAACACCAATGTAATGAAGGCTGTCTCTCTTCTCTCAATGCACATACCATACCAAGCGCAAATAAAAATCCAACTCCAAGAATAATTCCATATCCCCAAGCCTGCCCCAAAGGCGAAGCTGAAGGGCCCGTAGGCGTAGGACCCCCAGCCATATCGTCTCAGACGGTACCTTTCTTTCTCAATAATCCAATCAAAGTACAAAAAGACAAGTAGTATGCAATCCAAATATTCGGAACTGTATAACAACAATCTTCATCCCAAACCAACGGGACGATCAAGCTATCTATACCTCTGCAGACACACCCTGTGCCTACACACTACGCATCGATCCACATACATCCCCCCCCTTGCTATCTTACGCATCGTCCATTCAAACCACAAACCGCTTGCTCGTCAGCGCGCCGCTCATTGGCTGCAGATAGCGCGACGTTGAATCCTGGGTCTAGCGCAGCAGGCGGCTAAACCCGAAGCACATGGGACGACAAGGCACGGGAGATGTTTGGTTCCAAAGTCTTGGTAAACAGCATCACGATACGGCACATATTTGCTAGGTTTCAATGGCTTCGGGAGCTGCTGTGTTGAAGCGTGAGCTGATAAGCCATAACCGCGTTCGGTGTGGTGCCGGCGCGCGGGTAGGCGAGCTAGCGGAGGATGTAGGACGAGATGTGGCAATTGTTACCAGCTTGTTATTCGCGCCTTGCTTTGGATGCGGGTGAAGTTGTCTGGGCGGGGATGTGTAGGTGGTGAGGTTGGGGTTTTGGTGAGGTAAATCGTCTGACAAGAGATAAGCGATGGTGGATGGGCCAATCACGAACTCGATAAGGAGTGGTGAAAGCACCAATCATGTGGATTTACGATGGGTGCCGGTGTCGGGCTTGTAGTTCGCATCTTCGTATCGTAGGTGATTTCTCCACGGCGGAGGCGATTGGGTTTGTTTGTACTCGATTGCTTCGACAAAGAGGCGAGTATCACGCACGCGAGCTGCTTGATAGATTGAGATTGTGTCGGGTGTATGACTGCGAACTATTTGGGGTTGCTGCATCTTGCATAGCATAACTTCGCTAGTAATAATTTATGATGAGTAAAAGCTAATTTCGTATGAAAGAGTGATTGAGTTCAACAATTCACAAATCTATCGACACCTTTAACAGAAGCAGGTACGATATATGCATCCAGTATCCCGGATCTTCAGTCTTCAGATCTCGAGAATGATCATCACCTCGACATATCACATGTGTGAACATATCAGATCCTCCCCATAAGCGAGCTAGAACCCCAGATTAGATACCATCACAATATGTGGGGAACCCCCAAGATTCCATGTCGTGTCGCCAAAATGCCACGCGATATCCGTGTAAGCTTTCAGCTATGCATAGTTCATGCATACAGCCTGTTCCATGATAGACCTAGACTCCACAATCTCTGCGCAACAAGAAATTGCCTTCCACAATGCGATGAGAAATGGTCGAATGTGTAGATAGGACATACCCAACAGACCAACAAACATTACCCAGATCGTTTACCATTTCCTAAATCCTCCCCCTCCCCACAAACCTTAACGGCACATCCACAACCCTCGCCCTCAAAAACTCCGCACAATTCTTCCCCAGAAAATCCACACTCGTCGTGCAACTCACACCACGATCTAAATGGTCCTTGAGCAGGAAATGCACAGCTTTCAAGCCCGGGAACTCACAGCGCTCGATGCGCTGCCCAGCTTTGTATTCGTCTGCGAGTAGGGACTTCATGAAGTCAACCGAGAGCAGGCTTTGCAACCATGCGTATTCGTCTTGGTAGCGCACCCAGAAACCTACGTTGCAGTCGGAGCCTTTGTCGCCTGAGCGCGCGTGAACTATGGTGCCGAGGGGGGCGCGAACTGTGGCGCCGAAGGAGTCGAGGGGTGTAGGGTTTGATGTGGTGTCTTTGGTGGGTTGGTGCTTTGGGTATGTTATCGATGCCGGGGGTGGTGGGATGTCGATAGTTTCTCCAGATGAGAGGTGGACTTGGTGTTTGACTGAGGTTTGGGGAAGGAGTGTGACATAGTACTCGAATACCTCTTTTGGAAAGGCCTGTCGAAGGTCGAGATGTGGTGTGGCTCCTGGGTAGGCGCACATGATTGGATCGATGCATGGGCGCGCAAACTTAGATGGTGAGAGATGTTCTGCTGTTCGCGCTTGTGCAATCACACGAAAGTCTACTGTTGCGGCATTCTGATTGGTAGGATTCTCTGGACAAGAGCCTATGGTCTGGAACTCGAGGCGTGTGAAGTTTTCAGTGTGATTCTTCATCTGTGCGCGAATCTGCTGCTCGATCATCCGTGCTTTCGCAACTATGTCAAGCCCAGTAATGAACCAATGCATTTCTGCTTGGTATAGAGGCTTCGCTGTGATCCCTACTTTGGTCGTAGGAGGAGGTAGCGCACCTTTGACACCACGAAGAGCTACTCGATTCGTTTCTTGCTGCTCGAAAGTGATGTCGTCCAGTATGGCAGTGACGTCTGAATTGAAGTACCACGGCCCTTGGATTTCATACAAGAACTGTGATGTTAGGGTATTGACCGATACCTCGCCTCCAGACCCCTGATTCTTAGTGACCACAACTTCGCCCGACTGTGATATCTCGACGATTGGGTATCCGATAGTGGTCCATCCAAGGCATTCCAGATCCTTAAAGCCAGTGAAGTTACCGCCCGTGCTGTATGATGAACATTCAGACAAATGGCCAGCGACAAATGCATTCGCCAGCTTATCCAGATCATTCCGCTTCCATTGATGCCACCAATATGCCGACCCAATGACAGGGCTAGCATCACTCACTCTTCCACAGACAACTATGTCTGCACCCTTCTCAAAAGCCTTCGCAATGCTCAAACCTCCCAGATATGCTTGCGCATACATAGGCTCGAACTCCCAATCATTCAAATTAGCTTCCGTGCAAATATTCTCAAAAGGCGACTCCCCTCGCTTCTGCGCCTCCAACAATTGTGGCAATACTTCATCACCAGAAATCCACGCAACACTTAAATCCAACCCCTTCGCCTTGACCAAATTCGTAACCACCTCATGCAGTTTCTTCGTATCTGCCGCACCCGCATTGACAGCGACTTTAATCCGGTGTTTCGCGATGCAGGGCAGAGCCGGCTCAAGTGCTTCGAGGAAAGTCGGTTCGTACGCAGCTACCTGGCCTGCAGAACTTCAGTATCTTTCAAGGTTCATGCAGATCCAAAGCGAAAATACCTTTCATCTTGGAATTCGCTCGCACAGTCATATTCCCCTCGCTCATCCAATCGCCCACAAGCACATCAATCGGATCATTCTCGTAATTCGAAGCCAACAATGCCATTGCATTGCGGCGATCTGTAGTCGAGCCGGAGCATCCTTTTCGCATACTTAGTTCCTGATATTCACAAGCTTGGTTGTATACTTGCAACGCTACATACCCGCGATTCTAATAGGGCGCTGTTGAGCCATTGCGAGGTGTTTCAAGGGGGATGTTTGCATTCAGAATGTTCGACCTTGACTATATGATCATCTGAAGTATCGTGATGCATTGCGCGTACGGCTATAAGCATTACGATACCTCGGAAACTACTTTTAACTTTTGACGTTGCGGAGTCGCGTTGGAGATGTCAGCTAAGACCGAGGCGCGGGGAAGAATGGCTATGCCGGATTGATGATAGTGCTAGTGTCATTGCGGAGTGTGGAAGTTGTGGAACGGAGTAAGTTTTTGATAGTTATTTATATATCTACGATTACATCGCTCGAAGTTCGGAAAATTATTGTAACGCCATTGCTTGGATTTTCAAGCAGTTGCTCATTGCAAGCCAGAAGCGCTGCCATTACGCTGGGTTTGTTTCACTCGCTCTGCTTCAGCGCCATGGTGGAATCTATGCTCTCCAGGCACTCCACGAATAACACTTCCCCGACGCGATCCAGGAATCGATCCTCCTTGCTGAGCAGTGGAGTTGTGTCTTGAGCCATACAGACCTGGTAATGCGCTGACTCTCCTTCCACCAGTCTCCTCGCGGGCAGAGTTCAGTTGTTGCGCGAATGGACTGCGCTTCCTGAGCACAGGGCCCTTCCAATAGATGACATATACCGATACAACGAGAAGTAAAGAAATACAGAAGAGAATCGTTGAAGCATAGGCCAGATGATTCTTCCCACCAATATTCTCGAAAAAGGGTGTTGCGGGTAAGGTAAGCACACCAGCAAGGAAATCGCGAGCCCATCCATTGCCACCTGTTGCAGAAGCACTGTATGGGCCGTAGGCGCAGATCATGTAGTCGATAGTGGCCATATAAATGGCATAATTTGCTATACCGATGATTGCCGAGCCGACCATGGTGCCCATCCAGTGAAGAGGAGGGCCGGTACTGGTCCACGCGAAGATGATTAAACCGATGGGCAAGCATGGCGCAGTGAACAGTAGCCACCATAGGCGGGACTCGTATTGAGCCTGCTCGTCTCCAGGACGTTCGCGACGTAGCCGTTCGTTGCGCTTGATTGCTGGGAAGAATGAAAACCAAGCCAGGAAGTACCCGATACCAATGGCAATAAACGCGAGGCCAATCTGGTAAGCTTGGAAGTTCCACTGCTCGTAAACGAGTGCGTAAGATTGCAAAAACATGAAGATGATCGCATCGGAGAAACCAGACAGAAGTGACAGTACCAAGACAATAGGCTCAGTCAAGAACATGCGGAATGGGCGCATCCATGTCACCAGAATTTCGTGGGGATTAAAGCGCTCCTTGAAAGTCCTAGTTTCATTTGGCCCCCAAATATTAATGTTCTTTCCGTTCTTCTCGCCTTCCGTGCGACGCTTCTTTGCGATCCTGTCCATGAGAACTGTTGTACGCGTCTCGGGGACAAGAATGGCATGGGCGATTTGGATGGCACCGCCAAAGATGAGCTGGATCCAGATATTCCATCTCCAAGCAAGGAACTGCTCGACGAAGCCACCGACGATGGGGCCGAGAACTGAGCCGCCCACGGATGAGAAGACGATGAATGCTACGGCGTATTGCTGGTTGTCTGATTCCCACCTGTGAAGACGTCAGCATTGTTGCTAGCGAACCCATTTCAGCATCTACTTACATATCGGCAACCATGGCCAATGTGACTGAGCCTCCAGCAGTGGAAATACCACCAAGCGCGCGACCAACAATAATGGTCGCAAAGTTGGGCGCAATGCCAACAGGAATTTGCCAAATGTTCACAAAGAACAAACTGAGCTGGAGGATGGGCCATCGACCAAGCTCCTCGGACCAGGGAGCCCAAAGCTCGCATCCAAAAGCATAAGTGATGAGGAATACAGCAGCGCCAACACGTGCAGCTTGCTTGCTGACACCGAATTCCTCTGAGATACCGCCTACAGCATTGCTGTACAGCGAAGTGTTGAAGTTCATGCTGACTTGGACCATAAAGACAATGGACAAGATCATCCATTTCTTCCACGAAGGGAAGGAAAATCCAAGTTCATCATAGCAATCCTCCTCTGTAATTTCGTAGCGATCATACGTCCCATACTTTTCATAATGGGCGCGATCTTCATCGCTACTAGCGATAGCCGAAGGATTTTCGTTGTGATTTACAGTGTCAGATTCCGACGAAGTTTTCTTCTCGACATTGGCAGCGTCGTGGGCGTCAACAGTATCCGGATTGTGCATTCCAGGCGTGGCTTCTGTTGCGGACGCCATGATGAGCAAGCCTCTTTCACAGTAGGGCTAGTCGTGTGACAACACCAGGGCTTGCTTCTTCACCAGACTTCGACGAATCTGGGGAAAATGTAAAAGTGTGGGGTACCACAGAGGCGGGTTAAAGGTTATCGAGCGTCGCGTGGAAATGCCATTGTCTTATAGGCACATGTTCAATGACAATCACTGCGGCGCGGTGACCAGCTCCGCGCATCTTTAGTTGGAGACGTCATCTTACAGCTTTCAGGATGACAGGTCGTGCACGCTACGGTGGTAAAGAGGCTAGTAAACGTTATGGAGATCAGAGTGTAGCCACTGAACGAAGGCCAAAGCAATACTAAATGTGGGTCGAACTAGCAGCCCGTTCGCCGGGTGCAGGTATGCAGTTGTACTTGTCCATGTTGCAAAACTGGGGGCACGACGTCATACATCCTCTCCGAAATCTGCAGCAGATAACTCGACGCAAATATATGGCATCGCCAATTTCTCACACCCCCATACTCATCCAAGAGAGGCCCCTGTATTCACCGACTTTCAAGCCTCCAGCAAGCCGCTGACAAGCTCTGTCGATCTCTTACGCCAAGTTGCGCCCAAACCTTAAGTCCTGCTTGTCGCTCAAAGATGCGGCTGCGTGACGTCACCCGCGGCCTCATCCGAACGCCACATATTATTCGAGTTGACCAACACCACAAATGAATGTTTGGCTTGTTTGAACCGTTTCATCAACAGTGTCCGCTATTTGCAGTCGGTGGATCTCACGAGCAAGCGATGTCACGATATTGTGGCGTTTCGAACATTGTTGAACTTCACTGACCCACTTGAACTAGGATGATGACAGTCTACACATGCTTAGACTAATTTTGTCACAAGAACAGATCTTCCCTTGAGATAGGAGGGTTACCCCAGTCTATTAAAGGGACGAGAAGATGGGGTTGCGACAAAGGGATTTCCATATGGCTCGGTCATGCCGAATCGTACTGCAGGACTGCACACCTGATGTGCGGGAGATTTGTTGCTTTAACCACTTGCCGTCCTTGCCGAAAGTTTCCAAAGAACCTTTGTTCTGTGTTAGAGAAGAATTTGCGTGTCATAAGGCTTAACGTACCCATCCGGTGTTTCCGCTGACCGTGGGTGGACGCCTTGGGCTCTGGCGACTCTGTTACTTCGGTCCTTGCAAACTTTCAAATCTTTTCGCTGCCAGCTCTTATTGACCAATCATCTTCTGCTTCTTATGATTGATGATCATCAAACCATCCTCAAGGAGACACAAAACTAGGAAGCAATTCGCTTTTTCGACTTAAGATACAAAAATACATCATTGCTATAAACTCTACAAATACCACATGATACTATACGCAGTATCCCATCATTAACACATTCCATTATCCAATCTCGCAAACTTGCTGCTTCCGTGGTATCAAAGCCATCATGTTAAGAGTTCCTTACTAAACTCCACCTCTCTTAGGACCCTGCGTATAACATGCTCAAGCGCTAGAGAAATGCTGGTGTATCCTCCCTCGCTAACCGTAGGCCTCCCCGGTATTTCTTACTCTCCAACACACCTGTGCTCTTTCGCTCCTTCAAGAATCGATTTGCCATGCGCTGGCCAGGCGTAATGCTTCCACTGCGATCGCCATCTTCAGATATGCTGTCGTTTGCAATATCGTCCGCACTGAAAACGGGCTTTTGCGTAAACATCGACGAGCTTGCCGAAGAGTTGAAATGCAATGCTGGTCGTCTAAGCTCTGACGCAGGGCGTGGCTGCGGAACACGAGAGCCACGCAAATCGAATGCGCTTTTGGGGCGGCGACTGAGCTTCTCTGGTGAAATAGGCCGAAGCGTAGCACGTACACGAGGACGAGATGATGACTGAGTCGGACTCGAAGTATGTTTTGCCGGCTTGATATTCAAAGCAATTGTAACCTTTTGATCTGTACTTTGCGTATTGTAATTATGGGCGGCCGATGAAAGTGGTTTTGATGACTTGTTGCGTGGTGACGAACCCAACAGCGAGTTATGAAAACGTCCACGACCACTGTTGCCTTGAGTAGATACCGGTGAGATGTTCTCCTTGCTGCTATTTGGTAACTCTCCTCTCTTCAAGGCGGTTTGCGGTATTCGTGAGGATTGCACACTATTTGGTGCAGAAAGGTCCGTGTAGACTCTAGCGCTAGGCGTTGCTTTTCTCGACTTTGAAGATGATGCTACACTATTCGGAGGTGACTTTGATGTCTGAGATGACCTTCCACTATTACTGCTTGAACATCTGCTTTTGTTAAGGTACGGGAATCTGTCATTCATACGGGCTGATCTGGGCGTTTCAAGAAGGGGCTGTGATGCTGATGAATTATGCGCACAAGACAAAGGAGGCTTCTGCATTGATAGTAAAGGAGTCGACCCAGGCCTCGCGTTGAATGTCCTAACTGGGGAAAAGTCGATTGGTGTCGGTGTTTGGCTTGAAGGCAGCCTATCTCGGGTCTGTGGGTGTAACTCAGTGCCCTCCAATTCATGAACTTCCGATTTCGTGGGCGTACATTGCAACTTAGTAGCTGATAGACTGGAGCACTCTGACTTTCCCGGCTCAAGAGTATCAAAATTTGTGTCCGCTTTTGTTTGTGTAAAAGGTATCGACTTGGTATACGATTCGCGCCAGATTACGGTGGTGTCGTCGTGTTCAGTGTCTGACTGGGGCATAATGTCTTGATGGTGAATTCGAGTAGGCGATGGCAAATAGCTTTCATCAATTTTCAAATCTTCTTCGCTAGCGATTTCCATACTTGATACTTCATGAGAGAGCCATGCTTTCCAATCTCGGCTGGTGCGTGTAGATTCAGGACGACAACGAGTGGGTGTGCCCACCACGTAACTTCGTACAGACTGACTGTTCAGTATGACAGCCGAACCGCCATCTTGGGCAAGTATTGTTCCGACAGGCTCATCCATAGATAGAATACTATCGTTCGGGAAGATACTAACGCCGTCGGTATTGCGTGAATAGACACTCGGCGATAGTGGCGACATGACTGGCTGAGGGTTGATTGACACCGGCGATATAGGTGATGCTGGGAGTGCATGAAATGTGCTAACTGGAGGCTCAATTTCTATTTTTGATGATTTCGTTGGACCAAGAAAGTCATTGGAAGTCTCTCTAGAAAGATTTATACTATCGAGCTTGCTGATTGCATACGTTCGATCGAGTTCGCGGGGCGTGTGAAGCTGTTCTGCATCATCAAGCGGCGCCTTCCAACGATTTTTGGCCTTTTCAACGCGTCTTTCAATTTGTGTGGGCGACGGAGAGAACACATCCCTCGAAGGGTTTTCATGCGTCAGTCTGTCACTCGTTAAGTCAGTACTAGATTCCAATTTTCTTACAATAGTACCGACCTAGACTCAGGTGTATCACTTTGGCCTGATGCAGATGATGGGGATGAGCTTGCATCTTGTTTCGACATGCGCTTATTGCCACGAAAACTGAAGGCTGTTCCTTTCGGACATGGTGAAGATTGATGTTCTCCAGGAGTGACAGTTCGAATGGTGGACCTTATTGCGCGGCCAAGCGTTCGGATAGAACTAGTTTTACTTTGAGTACTCTGCGCTGCTACACTGGGCGCTCGTCGAGATGGCGGTCGATAATCACTTGCTGTGCTAGGTCTAAAGTCTCTGCCTGCACTTGAATGAAGTTCTTTTGTCTTACTCGACTCAAACACGTCGCTCTCGGCGCCCGGCGTACGATCGACAGGACGGGTGTGGGTGTCGGTATCAACAGACTTCGTAGTACTGATCTCTTTCATCAGCGCCGAGAAGACACGCTTTGGGTCAACGGCGGTAGATGAGTCTTCAAGAAGGTCTTCCATTGGCATCGGGTCGCGAAATGCAGATAGTGCTGTCAAGGGCAGTGACTTTCTCTTCACCATTGTTGAAACTATGTTCTCTGCCTCACTGCCAATACTGTCTTTTGACTCATGAATGACTGTGAGTCGTTTGATCGCACGCTGAGCAAGCGTATCTCTTGTAGAAGATGTGCACCAGCTCGTCACACGCGACGTAGATGGATTGGTAGAATTAGCCTCGCTGTGGAGGCTGCGTTGACTTCTGTCGCTACGAGCACTACCATGACTACTGCTGCGTGATGTAGATCGAAGGAAAACCGGATAATTGGTATCAAGAGACGGCGTGCGAGACCGAACACGTCTTAGTAGGTCATCATCTGGGCTGGGAACTGCATGATCCGTATGCACTTCGTCTGGACTGGAGAAGGTTGTGTCGAAATAATCTCGGCTTGCCTCAATTTGCTGGACAGGCAGGTTCGAAGACTTATTGGAGGCACGCCTGAAAACGCTTTTGAATCTGCTTTTCAAGGAACCAGAAAATGACCTTTTCTCCTTCTTATCTAGTTGTGGCACGAATTCATTCAAGGTGACATCTCCCGTTGGTTCAACGCCAGTCTGGTGACTTCTCAGCGAAACTGAGAGGGCGCCAGAGCTGAGGCGTTTGCCCTTCTCCTTACTCTTATCGCGTCTCTTCTTGAATGGAGCGAGGAACAACGATGGCTTGTGCTTGACTGATCGTTGTTGGAAATTTTGTAGATAATTGTCCCGTACCTGATCCAGCGTCTCATCCCCAGCAACTGTCACGGGAATACGAGGGCTAGCGAGTGGAGACGGTGCAAGTTTTCGAGTTGGCGGAAGAGTTACCGGTACCTCTGGGCTTGGATTGATTGTAGATGGAGTCGTGAGATACTTTGCGGGTGGCCGAGCGATGGGTGAGCCAGTCTGAATGCTACTTGCATAATACATGGACCTTGCCTTCCGTATCTGTTGCGAAGCGGCAGAAGACGAAGCGCTTGGTCGATTGGCCCTAGGATAAACGCTTGATCTTGAGTGCTCGCTGAAAGCGATGGAGGGTTGTGCTGAAAGAGGTCTTGGTGCAGACACTGGACGATCACTAGTCGGCATAGGAAGCAGTGGAGGGAACTTCTCGGTATTCAATGTACTGGCTCTAGATGTGCGTTGGGTGCCCGTAGTCTGACTAGACTTCTGGGCGTTTAGGGAACGGAAACTTGAATCTCGAGGTGGGAAATGGCTGCCCTGGCCTTGAGAGGTGAGTGACTTGCGGCTTGCATTGCTTTTCGACCTGAATATCTCAGAACTTCGTTTGGAGATTGGCTCTTTTGCAGCTTGGGCTTGGGCTCGAGAGAAAGCAACCGCGGCAGCCGTCACAGCATGTTGTTGAGCTACCTCAGGATCTAGTGGCTCTGAGATAGGAGGAGGGTGCCGATGGACCGTTGATGTTGACTTGGAACGGCGAACACGAGTGCCGGCATCGCTCGACGCTCGTGCTAGCATTTGATAGGCAAACTAAAGTTAATTGTGGTGGAAGTTGAGCAGTAAGTACGTGAGTCCAACGTAGTGAAGTCTTGCTAAGGTGGTGATGGCCAACGTGGACAGAATCAGTGGTAAGGAGACACAGCTGCGGCGTGTTGCAGAGGTCATGTACAGTGCTAGGTGAAGGTGACGCGGTGGAAGGAGGTTCTGTGGTTTGTTGTGTTAAGCTTGGGTTGTGCCTGCCTTCTTTCCTTCTGGGTTGATTATCTCCAGAGAGAAGGCAAGAGCACCTCCGCGGCGAGCATTGTTGCCATTGCGACTGCTATTCGAACTTCACGTCTTACGGAGATTGCTTTTTGACATTGACTTTTCGACAATGACAAAGGTAAAAACGGTAGTGACATGAAGTATTTTGCATTGCCAAGGCCCCTATGACACGATGTGTCTGGGTGCAGCTACTGTTTCTAATGCTGAAGTTCTTGCAGTTTCTTCTAATTCAAACTCTTCATCCTCATGTGGTAGACCAACGTAAGCCAGCTCGCGGTCCTTGACACTAATCATAAATGTCACCACTATCATCACAGAGAGGACTGTGACAGAGGCCAGGAACGGCAGGCCCAGCCATGCACTGCCAAGATCCATCCCCCATTGAAACATCTGGCTCAGCAATGGGCCAGCTATCATGACACCAATGCTCTCTACAATTGCAATCGTGCTCATCAATTTTCCAATGTCAGGGCTCGACTGGCCACCGACCACATGGATAGCAATTGAGCGCATCGCTGCATTGTAGCCTGTTCCCATGTTGTAGATTAGCAAGGCAATGATGAGTAACGCAGGTTGAGAAGCAACACCCATAAGGAAGAAGGAAACAGTAGTCAAGATGATGGAACCTCGAGCAATCCAGAGGTCCGCCCAATGCGCAGGGAGTTGGTAGTATCTCAACAACACAAAATTGGCCAAAGGGAGGAAAACGGCAACAGCCACAAGGTTCGTAGCAGCACGAAAGGAAAGCAAGTAAGCTGCCTTCTTGATTTCCCAGTCATAGCGCTTCGACGCATAACGAACAAGCAAAGTAATTGCCTGTCTGCCGAGTCGATTCGCCATGAAGGTGAATACAACCAGTCCCAGGGTCCAGTCGCTCCTCAGAAATTGATATGCGACTTTGAAATTGTGCATCTGTGCTCGAAGGGTAAAGTCGCTGGCCTTTGGTTTGGTGCCTTGCAATTCGATAGTCTCAACATGGGGATCTTTTGGCTCAGGTAAATCACGCAGGTGCAGCGTCTCAGGGAAAAAAAAGGCGATCGACATGCCGACTTGTTGAATTCCCAGAGCCAGCAGCAAGGGCATCCAGTCACCGTTCTCCATCAGCCGTGCAGCCATGATAGGCGCTATCATTTCCGCAACAAGTACGGTGGCCGTAAGGTAGAGGAAGATGGTTGTGCGTTTCTCCGGAGGTACAATATCCGAAATCATGGTAACGCCTAGGGCCGAAGCGACGATGGGGCCTCCGCCGCAAAGATAGAAAACGGACGAAAACCAAGTTAGCTGCAAAGGTAGGGATTTGAAGTAACCTCGTATACTGTCAGCACATCATGCACAGGGTTCTCCAGATCATCGAGCGCACTGACAAACAACCAGTACCCAGGCTGAGTTGAGCTGCAAGCCCATCAAAGCGGCAGTAAAGATCCACTTTCTGCCTATGCGGTCGGCCAGGGTACCAAAAGGCACCGCCAACAAAATCCCAGGTAACGCGTCAAACGTGTCTTGCCATCCAAAAATCATGGCCATCTTCTGCTGCACGGCGTCGATCTTGCAATCCTTCTCGGGAATTGTCCCGTCCGTGCCGATGACGGAAGGGTCGTGTTGGCGGTAATATGAGAGGCAGATATTAGCCTCAAAGATGCGGGTCCGGGGTGGTTCTGCGAGAAAGGCGCCAACATCTACAATTGCGATGAGAAGCAAGCCCATCACGCAAAACAGGACCCATGGCTTTTTCTGGGGTATCTTTGTCGGGGATCGGAGGGGCAGCGACTCGCTGGATTCGCTGGGAGAATAGAGGGGTTCTCTCGCATCGATCGACGTTGGTGGTGAAGGGGTCTGTACGGCAATTGCCATTGCATTCGCTGGGACTCTTACCTCCAGGGTAGAGAATGAGCGTGCAGTAGTGTCTTAAGGGCTGTGGGTTGCGGCGCTGGGCATGCTACCGCATGGCAACCAAGCTGTCGATATAACAGATACGAGCGAAGACGAGACGGGGGTCTCAAATAGATAAAGAGGCCATCAGCAGGCGTCAGCCATTGTCGTAATAGTACAGGAGGATATAGAAAGCAACATGCGGCATCTCACTCTTGCAGAGATGAAGTCAGCTTGTAACACGTTTGAATTTCTTTGACATGGCCTGGGCGCTCCCTGGGCGCTCCCTGGGCGCTGGGCAATTTTGGGCAAGGCGGGTTGGGGCGGTTTGGGGAAGCCAAGTGGCTTGGTTGCTCTCGGGGAACATCCTCGCTCCCCCCCCGGCGTTTAGCTGGGGGCTGGATGCTTATCCCCGTCATGTTCCAACGTCACCTCTTCCTACACTACACCAAGTATGCAAATTGTGGTCCAAGGTCGTGGATGATATATTTTCCACGTAGCTAAAGGCATAGAGTAGCCTGGGATATATACAATTGACAAGTTACATGCTGTCTTAATTGATCATCGAGCACAAATAATTTTATTGTTTATTTTGTTCACTTTGTATACTTAGAGAATCACACTTGGAGAAAAAAGAAAACTGCATACCTACTTGCAGTCACCAATTTTTTTGTTAGATACATTGAAGATTCGCACCACAATGACTAATTTGATATTCATTTCTTGACGTTCACCAACCCAGTTGTTTGTTGTGATAAATGACTCAAAAAACCTCACCTTTCACCTCTCACCTCTCACCAGCACACATCACGCGACTACCTAATCACCGCACTTACCACCCCACTTAAAGCACGCTCTCAACCACACACGCACAAAAAACTGAGACTCACCTTTCCACCACACCACCACCACCCATCAAAACCCAGGTAAAATGCCCCCAAACATGCCCTACAAGCAACCCCCTAAACACAACCTCCTTCCCCCCATCCCATCTCACCCTCAAGCTCACCCTCAAGCTCACCCTCAAGCTCACCCTCAAGCTCGCGCCCACGCTCACGCCCACGCTAAGCGCCGCTTCACAACCTACACCCTCTTCTCCACCCTCTGCACCCGCGACCTATGCAATCTCCTGGACACGCCACTCCGCCCCTACCTCATCGCGCAGATCCTGCACCTCAACATGCCGAATTTCTACTGGTTCTCCGGCGTCGCGCTCAACAGGCCTTACAATCCGTACTTCCAGATCGCCGCGCTGCTGCCGAAGCTGCGGAGCTTGAGGTTTGCGCTGCATGCGGCGGGGGTTACTGCTTTGCAGGAGAGAGGAGAGAATAAGGCAGGAGGGGTTAAAGAGGGAGGAGGAAATGAGGCGGGAGAGGGCAAAGAAGGAGAGGATGAAGCAGCAATGGAAACACCAGTCGAGAGGCGAGTTATGTGTGTGGAAGAGGTGGTGAAGTGGTATGAGTTGGATGGAGTGTTTGCATGTGGAGCGTTGACGGAGGTGAGGGTTCAGTTTGTGAAGAGTGAGAGGACTTGCTTGCTAACTCGGGGAGAGATCGTTCCTGTGGTGCAGGGCGTGAAGAAATACTTGGAGGAAGGATTTGCGAAGTTGGACAGGAGGGTTGTGGTGCTGTTGGAAAGCTAGGTAATGTTATGTCGAAGGAAGAAGACATGTCAAGGTGGGTTGCGGGAAATCTAGATGGAGGAGTTGTAAACTAGGCACCGAAAAGAAGTCAAACAGAATGAAAACAATTAAAACAATTTAAATCTCCGAAAACTATATATACTTTTTAACGCAGTATGCAAATGCTGAGTAACGACCGTCATTAAACATCTTCACCCTCTTCAAATAGGCAGAATGTCATCTTCTCCTTCGGCCTCGGCTTCTATCGCCCCGTCGCCACGATGTACTTCTTCGTACAGTGAGTGGAACCAACTTCCCTGTTGTTCGAGCAGCCTATGGGGTCGCCCGTACTCGACTAACGAACCTTTGTCCATGACAACGACTTTGTCAAAGTCCAGGATTGTGTCGAGTTTATGCGCAACAGCGATGATGGTGTGTGATGCGAATTTTTGCCGAAGGAGACGTTGGATTACTTGGTCTGATGCTTTATCGAGACTAGAGGAGAGATGTTAGTACTGCTATTAGACAGGCTGCTGGGTGGGGCATGACGTACTTGCTGGTTGCCTCGTCGAGGATCAAGATACTGCTCTTGTCTCTTCGCAGCAATGCTCTTGCAAGGCAGAACAATTGGCGTTGGCCATGGCTGAAATGTAAATCGTCAACATCGACATCCAATGGATGCGCGTATTTCTCTGGGTCGCCTTTGGCGATGATGACTTCATCCCATAGTTGCACATCTCTGAGCGCTTGGATGATGGCTTTGTCATTGCTCTCCCTACGGGGATCAGCATTTAGGCGCACTGAGCCTGGAAGCAGGTATGCATCTTGGGGTAGACCGATCAGCCTCGATCGAATGGTCTGTCGTGCAATGCGATGGACCGGCAAAGCGTCAATGGTTATTGTGCCATGAGAGAGCTCAACCATGCGGAAGAGGGAGAGGACGAGGGATGATTTGCCACTGCAGACGGTCAGTACAGGTTTTCTATTGGAGGTGGGCATTAGCTCTTACCTGCCAGTGCGACCGACGATGGCGACCTTCTCACCTTGTTTGATAGTGAGAGAGAAATCTTGGATAACAGGCTCGCCTTGTCTGAGATGGTCAGCGGCAGTGCTGTAACAAGACAAATGGTTTTACTTACCGATGATATGCTGTAATATCATTGAACTCAATCAAGCCATGGCTCGGCCAGTTGGCGGCCGGAATATGATCTTCAGTATCTTGGTCTTCTGCGACGGCATCGGCAGTGAAGTTCTTGATCCTGGCAACACTACCAATGTGGGTCTCCAGCTGTGTCCAGAAGGTAATCAGCAACTTGATGCTCTGCGAAAATAACACAACGTTGAGAAGCGCAACACCGACATAGCCAGCGCTAAATTTGCCCCTCAAAACAACAACGAGGACGATGAGAATCGTAGCAACACCTGCAACCACCAAGTCTAGAACGAGGGTAAGCCATCGCTGAACCGCAAACAAAAGGTAGAAGGGGCGTTGGCTACGATCTAGTAGCATTTTCGACTTCTTCACAACAAAGTCTTGCCATCCGAATGCACGGATGGTGGCCAAGCCCTCCAACATCTCATTGAACTGAGTGTACAGTGGTGACTTGGCCTCAAGATCGAGGAAACGCAGTTGGCGCGAAGTATGCAGATAGAATTTTTGAATGACGTAAACACTGGCGCCGACGATGGGAAAGGAGATGGCAGCAAAAGGAGCTGCTACCGCAATAAGCGCCATTTGACCGATACACAATACGAGTGCTGTGGACTGTCAGCTGGAACTTCTCACTGTGTATTTTACACGTACTTGCGAAAGTATTGAGTGCTGCGACGGGCAATTCCATGTCGATAAGCATTAAATCCTGACTGAAACGATTCAATGTAACGCCTGTGTCTGTAGTAGAGAAGAATGACATTGGTGATCTATGTCGAGTCAGCACAGAGTCTTAAAAACCTTTTAGAACACTCACCCCAGAACAGTGTTGAGGAGAGACCTATGAAAGGCGACGCCGGAGCGTGGCACCATGGTTATGATTAGCTGCCTAGGACAAGTTAGTGTTGTAAGCTTTTTAGTCGAGGTAACACAAAAACGCACCAGCAGCTGACTACAAGAAAGAAGAGCGCGAGACCACCCAGCATCGCATAAATGCCTAGATAAAATCCCAGCCTTTGGTTGGGATGATCTTCATTGAACTCAGCCCACATTTTCACCCAAATGGCTGCGATTGTGTGGTTAGCAAAGCTGTCTGGGAAAAAAAGTTGCCTGATACTCACTAGGGAATGATATGCCAAAGATGAAGATGACGATAGAAACAACGAACACAAGTGTTGGTATCCAGCCAACGGAGCCGATATAATATCTGTAGATGGCTACATCGCCTGTGCGGCGGTTGGCCTCTGCTTGTATATCCTCCTCTGTCACGACCTTGATGACTTGTCGTTCGGTATACTTTGGTGGAGCCTCATAATCATGTTTTTCGGGAGTGAAGCTCCAGTCAGGTAAGGGCAAGTCAAAGGCAGAGACATAACCACCGGCACTGTTGAGCTTCTCAAAGGTACCTTGCTCCAAGATCCTGCCGGATCTGTCAAGAGCGACTACATGATCACAGTAAGGTAGACGTTTGGCTAGTGCAGGACACAAGTATTAGTGGGTGGGTCTGTGGGATAGTGGACAAGGCTGAGAATTTACCTGACGACGAGGCTATGAGGACAGTAGTCCTGCATCGCACAAGCAGACCATCGTGGCCAAAAAGACTGTGCCAAATTCTATTTTCAGTCTGGCCATCAAGACCACTCAAGCAGTCATCGAGTATGACAATGTCTTTCTGAGCATACACCGCTCTTGCAAGTGCCTAACAGATAGAGTTTCAGTACGGAGGGGCAGAGTGGGGTGAATTATGGGGGAGGGGGGCTCACAATGCGTTGGCTCTGGCCACCACTTAAAGCAGTTCCTTTGCTCCCAATCTGGGTCAGATCACCTTGGGGTAGTTGGCGTAGATCTTCATCTAATGCGCAGCTACGGATGACAGATGAGTACCACCGCTGATCGAATGGCGATGCGCCAACGATGCAGTCTTGCACTGTGCCGTTCATGTGCCATGCAGTTTGGTCGCACAAGGCGATCCGCAGGGATGACAACTGCAATGTGCCACCCATTACCGGCAGCTCACCCAGCGCAGCTTTGAGCAGCGTGGACTTCCCGCACCCTACAGGGCCCACTACCATGGTTATCTTCCCGCGTGGGACAACCAGGTTAATGTCTTGCAGGATTCCCGAGGGTTTGTCTTTGTCCCACCCAAAAGCACCATTTTCGATGACGATTGCTTGATTCCCAAGAGGGCTATGATCGCTCATATTCATAGAAGAATGGTCTTTCTGTGAGATTTCAGAGCCCTTTTCAGAGTCTGAATCAAGATCGATGCTCGGTGCCACGCTACCTCTTATAAAAGGAAACTTACGTTGCTCAGCCCTGGCTTCCATGGAAAGATATTCTTGGATTCTTTTGAAAGATCCAACGCCTCCCATCAAAGAAGAGAGAGCCATAATAAGAGAGCCGAGTGGCTCTGCAAGAAGCGTGAACAGGGAGAGAGATGTGAAAACCTTTGCTGTATCAAGCGTACTAGTCCCATCACTGTTCTTCGCTAAGAGCGAAAACACAGCGAACGCGAGAATAGGCGATACAATAGGTGAAATATAGGCTAGGAAATGTTAGTCAGAATTCAGGATTCTACAAGGGCTCCACTTACACAGAAGCATAGTCCAAATCAGGAGTCGCCTGAACTTCTTTGATATGTCCAGCTCCTCGACGCGCAACCTTTGTAAGTCATCTCGCAAGACGTCTGTAAGCCCGCACATCTTAACTCCCTTCATGGAATTAAGCATTGCTGAAGTAGCAGCGATGCGTCTTTCAATAGCTTCCAGCCATAGCGCTTGACGAGACATGACAAGGCTTGTAGCTCCCAAAGAGGCCACAAGTGAAACTAGTAACATTAGTGAATGAGAACAACGCTAAATTGATAGACTCACCAATAGCAACCCCAATCGGTATCGCACAAGCCACACCTAACTCTCGTTGAAGGAGATACATTGCTAGGGCAATCTCAAGGGTATTTGACCAGACCTGGTTTCACGATGCTGTTAGCTAAAAGATTCGAATATTCAACAGCGTCAATATCTAACGAGCTCAGAATGAACATGTCTGCTTATGTAGATGAATGTGTCACTTGACTCAAGGACTTAAGAAGAGACAGACGCGTATGCTCAAGCTTTTCATTCCACAAATATGTAAGGGTTGACTTACCTCATGTCCAGTTTCCATACCTGTGACAATTCGCTCAATGTCTGCACTCATGAGTGTCATTGACGAAGCGGTGTCAACATCTTTGAGCGCGACGTCTGTAGCTTTACCATATAGCAACGAGATGAGGCTACCTCGCATCATGGTGATGAAGCGAAAGGTTTTGTGCTGGTACTGACCAGTAGAAACCTTCATTTCGTGTTAGGAGAGGGTTGCAATAATGTGAGTGATGGATCAAGTATAGAAGGTACGTACAGCAATCCCGACAAACACAATCACATACGCAGCGATCAAACCATAGCCGATGTTGTTGGTTTGATTCGTCTTGGGTTCCTGAGAATAGGTAACAGATCGGTTGATTAGAAATGGCTGACAGAAGTTGAAGCCGATGAGACAGAGTCGAGGTGGTACTACTGCTAATACAGGCCACTTGAACTTCTTCAAAGTGGTTACAAAGAGGGAGTGAGACCCCATTTGTGATACTGTGTGACAAGCGTTAGTAAACTTGAAGGCGATGTGAGTATGGGTGGAACCTACCTTTGGCCCATGCTGATCCAAGGACATGATGCAGGTAATCCGATTGTAAGTGTTTGTCCAGGTCAAACAAGTCATCAACGGTCAGGGTGTTGGAATAGCCTTTCTTCAGCAATGAGTTTACCCACCAGAACAGCGCGCGCTTGTAAGGCCCACTGGTAGACTCTGGTGGTACATTGCTGCATTCTGGTAGTAGTAGTCGTGTTTTTGGAAGGGCTTCTAAGATTGCCAAGATCAATTTAACGCCTATGCGAGTACTGAAAGCGGTAGCGATTGCGTCGAGAGACGGAACCAAACTATATGATCGTGATCGCACTATATCAAAAGGAACGGTGAGGAGGAGGTAAATGTTCAAGATGAACGATGGCCTTATGGAACGGTTATGTTCAAAGAAAGAGAGGACACCGAGTACGATCGCGCCGATGAAGCCCAACACAGCGGAAGGAGTTGCAGCGCTGTTTTGTGGTTGTCCATGACGCACCCAGAGAACTAGATGAACGATCTCAAATACGGTGAAGATTGTCCAACCCAACTAAAGATATTGTAAGTCAGAACGAGAAACATTGCATTGTAAACAGGGCAGTAGCATACCAGTTTGGTGAACAACAACTTGGACGTGGAAAGCTTGTTCTCCTTTTTGAAGAGATAGAAGATCCGGAATGGAGCTACAAGGAGTACAATTATAATTGGTAGCAACGAGAGAATGGATTCTTCAAAGAGAAGAGTGAAGTCGAACCCCCCACGAACATCTGGCCCGGCCCATGGTCCAAAAGTGTTGTCCACTGAAGCCTCAGTTTGAACTGCTGTCGATGCCATTGCAGTGGTTTCGATTCAGTTGCCAACTCTCCTGCGCAGTTTTCGCGGCATTAGTTGGGGACATGGAAGGGACTACGGGCTCATAATCTGGAATTGACATGGTACCGTGAAGATCACCACGATCAGGTCAGCCGGTGGCAGTTTGCTAGTATATTCTGCCCTACCTCAGCGGCGTTCCTACGGCTAGGTAGTTTGGCCACGCAGCTTGGACAGTAATGTCGTGCTTGGCAGAGCTCAGATGTCATGGACCCTGCAATGTTACGGCGACTATTCAGAGGTTAGCGCTGGAGTCTAAGGCCTGCTAAAGCAGGTTAAAATGAGAGTTACGTGGCTGTGAGTGGAGCTGAGCGTGATTACTGACGAGAACGACGAGAACCTTAGCCCCACGGTTGTCTGCCCCAATGGTCCATTGCGTTAGCAAGTCCACAAATCCGGAAACCGGGAGGCCTCTACGCAGCGCCACCAAGCAGAAGTGGATGCAATCATGTCTTTGGAAGTAGTGGCGAACATCTGGTTGGACATGGGCCTGTGTTCGTTCACCGTGGGAAGCAAGGGCGGACATACGAATTCGTATTTGGATTAGCCATATTTGGAGCAAGGATCGGCACGACGGCCACCAACTACATTTTGCATTGGCGTACACACAGCTGAGACAAAGGCCCCTAACTCTAAATACGCGACACTTTTACTATGTATTGTCGCGGTATCAAATTGCTGATCATCGCTGATCATCGCAGGCAATGGGAAGATCCTTCCCGTTTTGCTCTGACAAGGAGCGATGCGACCAGGTTTAGCATGCTGTTGAGTCCCAAGAGACGAGAAAGCGGTAAAGGTTTGAAAACACCACCCATGTTAAGCGCCGGGATTCAATGACGATACGCCGCAGAATGAAAGACAAAACCGTCGGCGATGATCTTCTCCAGGCCTCCCTTACCTGCCATACTCTTTGGGAAGGCCATCATCGTGGTCATACGAGCCTCAAGATCCACTGTAAGATTGTGGATACGCCCTGCTTCCTACTTTGTTTTTTTCCCTGCACAGCACATCCATCAATGACGATAGGAACGGAGAATTGTGTAGTGTCCAGACGTTCGGTGCACGCTGTGCTGTCTGGGCTCAAGTGGAGCAAGGCCAATTCGTGCAAATTTTACGGAGCCCGCAATTAAAAAAAGATCAGCTGAGACTTGTGTGTGAAGCAAAGCTCGATATCGAGTCAGCAGATTGCCTTCTTACAGGCTACCATCATGTCTGTTGTGTGCGAAAAATGTTATGGACGTGCTAGCATGGAGGGCAACAAAACCCATTAGACTTGCGGTCCTGGATGATGCAAAAACCTGCAATCTCCTGACGTACGTGTGCCGTACGTGTGCCGAATGCTAAAGTTTTTTCTCCGGAGATTGCACAAAATGTATTATGTAGCAGTACGAGCAATGTTCCCGTAGATTGGTATAAACACCCATGTACGGTTGGCACAGTTCTGGCAATCTTTCTATTGAAAGTAAGTGGAAGCGAAATTCCCAGAAGGCGGCATACGAGAAAATGTCGGTAGTTTAGTGGGTCATTCAAACAACCCCGGGATTAGAGTTGCAGGAGTTTGCTAGACCGCCTTCGGGAAACTGTAGACGCACTGTACAAAATGTTTAGATAGGTAAGCAATCGAGCCAGCCGGAGCCGGATCTGGGTCTGAAACCGAGCGCTGAACACGCGGGGGAAAGATGTTTGTGAGAGGTGAAAGAGGCTTTCGCTTCTCCAAACGTTATTATGTTGTCAGCCGCCGCGTATGCAAATGCAGTGTAGTGAAGATCGGGGGAGCGGAGATCGAGCCCCAGCCGACCACGGCTCTGCGTGGCCATCTCAACCCGCTGCGCTGTCACTGAGTGTATGTAGGGTCCAAATCGTCGTGGAC
Source organism: Shiraia sp. slf14 (assembly GCA_000498155.1). Lineage (NCBI taxonomy): Eukaryota > Fungi > Ascomycota > Dothideomycetes > Pleosporales > Shiraiaceae > Shiraia > Shiraia sp. slf14. The sequence continues at coordinate 388,966 of AXZN01000037.1, forward strand.
AAAGTTGGTCGAATTAAGGCTCAGAGCCACATCCGGAACTATGGGGTTATTGGCTAAACCTTAAACTAGGGTTGGACAAGAATAAAAATATGCTACCTATACATTGAGGCACAGGCATTCTTTGATCTCGTTCGAGGCGACTAGCCGTATTGCGCGAGACTGGAAAGGTTGTAGTGCGCACAGATGTTTCTACGGCTAAAATTGGGTCTGTCCATGTGTCCTGGTATCCGTTCTCATGCTTGAGGTCCCAAAGTAGTTAGTGCAACCCCACAAGATATTCGTTTCGAGAAGGCAGATTATGATGGTCAAGCCAATACATTTGGACATGCTCCAATGTTCGTATGATCGATAAAAGGCCAGACTCCTCGCTCCTGGCTGCGAGCTATTGCGAGATATCCACAGCGCAGTTGTGCTGCACGCTGCATGCGCCAGCAAATCCGGTCAGGATATTTGTGGCATGTTTGCTCTGAATTGGCCAGGCAGGGCGCCTTCATGGTTGAAAAGCGGTACGGACCTGCAGGCGAGCAAATGACGGTGGTGCAGTGGTTCCACAGACGTGGAATACGAGCGGCAGGAGCCGGATAATAAGCATGCACCTGGACACCTGGTCGATGTCATCATGGCATCGTGAAGCAAACGACAACAGGTAGCAGCAAAGGGGGGGAACATTGAAGCCCCACCAGCGAGGGCGTCAGAGGCGTCCTGTCTGAATCCGGGCAGGTTCGCGAGGAATCGGGAGATACTCGGCCAAGGTCGCTAGAAGATCGGTTTTCTAGCGCAGATGCCGCGATACGGTAGGCTGCATGGCGGGTGCAACCGCTGGCCAGGCGATCGCGCCAGTGATGGTGGTGGTGGTAGTAGCAGTAGCCGTAGTCGTAGTAGCAGCCTCAGTGCGACGACGACGACAGACAAGTGACAACCAACGCCGATGCAGTCAGCACAGCGAAAGACGTTGCCATGACCCCAGGGCCCATGGCAGTGGAGCTTGGGTGAATGCTTCTAAAAGCGTGCGGAGCGACCGAGTCCTGAGTCTGGATGCATGGCAGCGAGGCAGTGAGCGACGAGAGCGAGTGGGTGTGGGTATGTGATGGGTGTCTGTGAGGAGCTGCAGCTGTTCCCAGCGAGCTGACTCGAGACGCAGAAACAGGATAGCGGGCGGCAGGCGGCAACAAGCTAATCAAGGTGTGCGGGGGACATGGGACGTGGGAAGATGTGCGCAAGGGCAGTGCGGTGGTGGAGACGAGTGGATGGCTGAGTGACAGCGACGGCGACAGAGACAGACAGAGACAGAGACAGGCAGCATCGGAGCCTCTGCCACCGCCAGCCGCGAGGCAACTGAAGCGGATGGCCCTCGCCTTCCCTGAGCGCGCCGCTGCTGCCCGCGTTAGTGCGGTGGACCCGGCGCCCGGTGTTTTGGGCTAGACCGTTACATAATCAAATCAGCGCTTGGCACGTGCAGCACGGCCCCCCAGTCGCTTGCCTGTCACTCCCAGTCTCCCTACGCAACCACCCGTGTAACCTTGCTTTCACTGCCAATGCTCTGCTTCCTCCACCCCCAAGCCCTCAACTATTGCCGTTGCCGTCGCCGTCACCGTGAGTCGTGCTCACCGCTCGGGCCTGGCTGCAGCAAGCCACAATATACGTCCACTTTACTGCTCCTGCCAACTTGTGCATTGCCCTTCATGGCCAGCTGCTGTCCCGATCTTCCTCCAGCCGGGCGTCGTGGCTGGCCGTCTCTGGCCCAATCGCCCTCGACAATGGCGTGTCACTTCCTCGCCCCACCTCGAGCCATGTCCTGAATTGCCAATGTCGCATACGCCCCCTTTTTCCATCATGCACATCTGCTCCAGTGCTCGAGCTCCTGCTCCCCGAACCTTGATGCTCGATGGGTACCGGCTATTGCCACTTTCCGGCCCTCGATCCAGGTGGCGGCCATGGGCAAAGTGAAAAATGCTTGACCATGACTTCATTGACCCTCAATCCTCATCCAGGCGCCATGGTTGCTTCGCGAGGTGTCAGGTTGTGGAACAACACGCGTGCGCTAAACGTGAACTAGCTGAATCTGGTCTTCATCTCAAAGTGCTTATTGTGATTGAGAAGCTGTGTCAAAGTCAACAGCCTCCCATAATCCTTCTTTTGCTGTAACTGCTTGTAACCTTCCCAAACCCCGCGTACATTGGTGAGTAAAAAAGCTTCCTGCATACTACTGACTTGCAGGTACATCTCGAGGCCGATCGGAAAAATAATCAACCAATCGTCTTCACAATGGTACGTCCTTGATTCATGCCTCCACTTTGTTCTGTCAGGTGTTCCACGAGAAACTGCTGTCAGAACTCTCCAGTCATGACTGGCTGACAGATGCTTATAGGAAAACTCCCATTCATCTACCAATGAAATGGTGGACAGAATTCAAGCGGTTTGGGCGCACGTTCTTAACTTGCCCCATGTTGCTCTCGATCAGCCTTTCCTCGCAGTTGGTGGAGACTCGATCTCTGCCATGCAGGTTGTAGGCCAATGCCTCAAGGATGGTATCGGCCTTGGCGTCCAAGACGTTTTACGATGTCGTTCCATCATGCAGCTGTGCGAGGTTGTACGGGAGGTTGAGCAAACTTCATACGACTCGATTGAGTACTTTGATGAAGACTTTGCCCTTACCCCCATCCAGTCACTCTACTTCCAGCGTCCCAATGAAGGTCGCGGCCATTTCAATCAGTCCTTCTACTTGCAAGTGAGGCAGAGAACCTCTTCAGATGACTTTCGGGCGGCGATTCACCAATTGGTATCCCGCCATTCTATGCTTAGAGCAAGATTTTCCTTCTCCAACGAACACGGTTGGCAGCAACGCTTGACCAGTGAGTCCAATCTTCATCCGCGATGCATACGTTCCGTTCGATTGCGAATGCATAGCCACCAATGGACTGTAATTAACATTCCCAGATGACGTACAAGGATCGTATCGCTTCCGTCACCAGCAGGTAACTTCAAAAGATGAGATTGATTCCCTGATCGCAGACTCACAACAATGTCTTGATCATGAGCATGGGCCATTGTTTGCGGCCGACTTTTTTGATTTTGGTTCTGAACAATTTTCTTTCCTTACAGCACATCATATTGTAATCGATTTAGTGTCATGGCGTTTACTTCTTGAGGAATTGGAAGAGATTCTTCGTGGTGGAACATTGCTTCCACCAGCACTCCCGTTCCAGAAATGGGCGGAACTGCAGACTGACCATGCTGAGACCCTCCAACTTGACAAAGTCCTTCCTCCAGTAATTGTCCCTCCTTTGGATTTTGATTATTGGGGTATACAGCGCGAGGACAATACCTATGGCAACGCTAGTCACGCTCTTTTCGAGTTGGACACTGATGTCACATCGATGTTCTTGACCAATTGCCATAGAGCATATAACACCGAGCCGGTCGAACTGCTGCTTGCTTCTTTGATTCAATCATGGGCGCGCGTGTTCACTGACAGACCTATTCCTGCAATCTTCAATGAAGGCCATGGCAGAGAGCCGTGGAGCAACGAAATTGATATTTCTCGGACGGTTGGGTGGTTCACCGCACTTTCGCCCATTCTTGTTACACCATCTGAAGACTCAACAGAGACTGTTCGCAAAGTGAAGGATTTCAAACGGCAAATCATAGGTAATGGCCGGCCGTACTTTGCCCGTAGATGTCTCACCGAAGAGGGTCGCCAGCATTACAAGACTCATTGGCCCATGGAAATTTTATTCAACTATCTCGGCCAGTATCAGGTAATTTCATCATCCCGACTGAGACCATCCCCAGCTAACGCTTGATAATAGCAACTCGAACGAGCGGATGCTCTTCTCCAACCGCTCGATACCATGGCTGGTGAATATCGCGCCGCTGGTGGCACGTCTGATTTTGGTCATATCACCCCGCGCTGGGGCTTATTCGAAATCTCGGCAATCGTGTTCAAGGGTCATCTCAAGTTTGCCTTCACATTCAACCGTCACATGCGCAACCAAAATCTCATTTCTGCATGGGTCTCTGAATGTCGCACAACTCTCGAAAACATGATCAAGGGCTTATTGGCACGGGATCCAATGCCTACGTTGTCTGACTTTCCTCTGCTATCGTTGACAGAAAAAGGCTTTCACTCCATGTTGATGAGTCTTGCCAAGATTGGTGTTTCGCCCTCTGATATTGAAGACGCTTATCCCTGCTCAAACATGCAGGAGGGTTTGCTTCTATCGCAAAGTAAAGATGCAGGCTTCTACGCCGCTGCTTCTTACCATGAGCTTAGGTCATCTGATGCCCGACTGAACTTTGATTCGGTTGCGAATGCTTGGCGTCAGGTGGTTCAGCGCCATCCACTTCTACGAACAGTCTTTTTGGAAAATTTCGGCACGCAGGATGGCTTGTACTGCCAAATCGTACTCAAAATTATTGACCCACAAATTGTTCAGTTTGAGTGCAAGGACAAATCCGAGGCTGTGCAATTCATGCAAGATCAGCGTTCCACCAGCTATGCCAATGGTCCATGCCCAAATCATCGCTTGACGATATGCATTACATCCGACAATCGTATCTTCTGTGCTCTCGATATTAGCCACGCCGTTATGGATGGGCATTCCATGAGCTTACTTGCTAGCGAACTGAAGCAAGCATGTGAAGGTCGTCTTAGTGGTAATGGCGCTCCTTACAGCGACTACATCTCATGGTTAATGAAGCAGCCTCAGGAAAGCAGTCTACAGTTCTGGAAGTCATATCTCAGTGGGAGTGAGATAACATCGTTTCCAATCCTCGATGACGGCCGAAAATTGGAGAAGCAGTTGGTGTCAATTCGTATGAACATGGCCACGTTCAGTATGCCTGATTTACACAACTTTTGCAACACCAACGGTATCACGTTATCCAACATTTTTCACACAGCTTGGGCTCTTACATTGAGCTGTTATGTTGGAACCCCAGATGTGACATTTGGCTACCTCACGTCGGCACGAGACTGTCAGGAGATACATCGCACGGAAGATATAGTAGGCCCAATGATCAACACATTGGTGTGCCGCGTCAATCTTTCTGATAATTCTCGATGTCTCCTTGATGTAGTACAAGATGTACAAAGAGACTACCTCGAGGCGCTTCCACATCGCCACATTGCTTTAGCCGATGTGCAGCATGTCTTGGGCCTATCAGGCGCAAATTTATTCAACACTGCATTGTCATACCGTCGCTTACCATCAGAAACACCAACAGGGGATAGTGGAGTGGAAATTGTCGAAGTCGCTCCAATCTACGACCCAACGGAATATCCAGTCAGCATCAATATAGAGATCGGTGACTCGAGTGCTGCCGTGGATCTTGATTATTGGACAGACCACCTGTCTGCCGGCCAAGCCGCAAATGTAGCCAGTACTTTTACTCGAGCACTTGAGAACATCATCTACAATTCTGGCCAACGCATTTCAACACTAGACCACCTCAGCCCAGATCACTGGCAACAGATTCAAGCATGGAATGTTATGCCTCCGACAATAAACGATTGTGTCCATCATAGGTTCTCATCGTGGGTTGCAGCATCACCAGATGCTCCCGCCATTCGCAGTTTAGATGGCGATTACACATATGCACAGCTTGGCGAAGTGACAGACCGTTTAGCACATCGTCTTGTTGAATTAGGTGTTGGTCCTGAGCAATTTGTGCCAACATGTTTCGATAAAAGCTCCTTCGCAGTCGTAGCCATGCTTTCGGTCTTAAAAGCAGGTGCTGCAGCAGTACCACTCGACGCAAAGCATCCCAAGGTAGCTCTGCAAACGCGACTGGAAGACGCACAAGCCACGGTCGTCTTGACCACAGCAGCTCGTGCTGACAAGTTCGACGGTTTAGTACCCAATGTAATCATCGTCGATAAGGCTTTCTTGGACCGCTTGCCAATATCTAGAGGACAGCCGTGCACTAGCGTTCAGCCAAACAACCCTTGCTTCGTAATTTTCACCAGTGGAAGCACCGGTCGTCCTAAAGGAGTAGTGTTAGAGCACTCGGCTATGGTATCTAGTGCCGAAGCTCATGGGTCAAAGCTGGGCTTTGGTCCAGGCTCTCGAGTTCTGCAGTTTGCAAGCTACACATTCGACAACTCTCTAGAGGAGATGTTCACGTCACTTCAACGGGGAGCTTGTGTATGCGTGCCCTCTGAAGAGCAACGCGTGAACGACCTCCCAGGGGCCATTGCTGAATTGAATGTAAATTTCGTCGATCTGACGCCTACCGTTGCTGCGCTCCTGAAGCCTTCCGAGGTGCCATCTCTAACAAGTATGTGTCTTGGCGCAGAGCCATTGACAAAAGCTTTGATTGAGTTGTGGAGGCCACACGTTCAACTTTGCGGCCAATACGGACCTAGCGAAGCCTCCATTAACTCTGCGTGGAGAGACTTTACGAACGGGGGCGAAGCCACCAACATAGGGAAAGCTATTGGCAGCATTTCATATGTCATCGATCCTGACAATCGCGACCGATTGATGCCTATCGGCTGCAAAGGAGAGCTTCTCATTGAAGGACCAATTCTCAGCCGTGGATATCTCAACGACCCTGAAAAGACTGCATTGGCGTTTATCAAAGATCCAGAATGGGCTCGTATTGGTGGATCGACTGGGCGTCGATTCTATTGCACTGGCGATTTAGTGCAGTATACCTCTGAAGGAGAGATGATCTACATGGGGCGAAAAGACAGTCAAGTCAAGGTAAGTTCTGTACAATATCACACGTCTACTGCCCTGGCTAATCTGTCCAAGTTGAATGGTCAACGTATTGAATTAGGTGAAATCGAACATCACCTGAAATTGAACCTACCTCCGACCGCTAAATCAGCTGTCGAATTGGTTAAGTTCTCAGATGGCAATGCTACTAAATCGCTCGTGGCTTTCATTTGCTTAGACGCTGACAGTGCTTCCATACCTTCAATTTGCGAAATGACTGATTCAATTCGTGCAATCGCGAAGGAGGTGGAAGTCGCGCTTGGTAATGCCCTACCAACTTACTACGTCCCTGCCATGTTCATGCCTGTGTCCAATATGCCAATGACGACTTCTGGCAAGCTCGATAGAAAGGTGCTTCGGCAGCTTGCTGCAGATATTCCCGATTTCAAGATGACAGCATTTCGCCTCGCAGGAAACAGTGGCCGTGCGCCTACCGGCTTCGTTGAAGTCACATTAGCACGGTTGTGGGCAACCGTGTTGATGCTGCCTGCTGATACAGTGGGTGCGGAAGATTCATTCTTCCGCCTTGGTGGCGATTCGATCAGCGCTATGCGTCTAGTCACCGCCAGCAGAAATGAGGGTATTGTGTTGAATGTGGCCAATGTTTTTGCACAACCCAAGTTGGCAGAAATGGCTGCTACAGCTGTTGTGCTTTCTGCAGAGGAGCGCACGTCCGACAATCAATCCGACACCAAGCCTTTTGAGCTCATTCCCGAGGCCAAAAAACAACAAATGATTGATTTTGCTGCTGCGGAATGTGCCGTGCGGGAAGAAGATATCGAAGATATATACCCATGTACACGCTTGCAAGAAGGGCTTATCGCATTGAGCACTCAGAACCCTGGTACATATGTTGCACAACCCACGTATCGCCTACCATCAAAAATTGATATCCCTCGCTTTCGAAAAGCCTGGCATAAGGTCATTGAAAATGAAGCTGTTTTGCGAACACGCATTATTCACAATGACAAGTTTGGATTCGTACAAGTAGTTGTGAGAGCTTTTCCAGTTTGGGGAAGTCTTGAAACTCTCGACGAGGTCAAAGAAATCCATCGTATGCTTCCCGAAAGACCCGGGGGCCCGCTCGTTAGCTATATCATTGTTGGTGAAGGTACAGACTCACCTTTCTTCGTTTGGACGGCACATCACGCGGTGTACGATGGCTGGAGTTGGTCAAATTTGTTCAAACAAGTTGAATCTTGCTACTATGATGCCGACTGGCAAATACCTGCTTCTATTCCTTTCTCGCGGTTTGTGAGATACCTTTCAACCATGGACCCAGCAGAATCAGATCGATTCTGGTTATCTCACCTCGATGATATCACAGCACCGCAATTTCCACAGTTGCCTAACCCAGATTACAAGGTACAGGCAACGTCCCAGCTCATGCATCGGATGAAGATAATTCGACCAGTGGAATTAGATGTCACTACACCGTCCCTCATCCGCGCTGCCTGGGGTCTGCTGCTTGCAACATATTCTGGTTCGAACGATGTAATCTGGGGCGAGACTAACAGTGGAAGAGAGGCACCAGTCAAGGGAATAGAGGACATCATTGGCCCCACGCTCACAACAGCTCCTGTTCGTCTGCAGTTGGACCGGCAATTGACCGTTCGTCATTACCTGTCACAAATCCAACGCCAAGCGTCTACCACACTGTCCCACCAATTCGCGGGACTTCAACATATTCGCAAATTGAGTGCGGAAGCTGCTATGGCATGTGATTTCCAAAGCTTCCTTGGCCTCGTGGCAGGCGACAATTTGCAAGATGTGGAAACAGACTTGTGGAGCATGCAAAGTACTGGAACGCTAGGCACAAACTTTTTCAGCTACGCGCTTGTCTGCAATTGTACCGTGGAGGAAGATAGTCTGGGTATAGAAGTCCTCTATGATCCCCATATCACCGAGGATTGGTACATACAACGCCTTGTCAAGCAATTTGAGTACATTCTCGAATGCCTTACTTCGCCAGACTTCTTGGACAAACCTCTGTGCGACTTGAACCTCGTCAATCCCACGGATATGGACACAATTCTTGCCTGGAATAAGACCTCCGTGCCTACCATCGATCAATGCATTCATAGTATTATTGCTGAAGGGCCGACATCACATAATCCCACTGCTATCGCCATCGATGCATGGGATATGGGCAGAGTTTCATATGGCGAACTTGATGACCAGGCAAGCCAATTGGCCTCAGTTCTGGTATCAGTTGGTCTCAAACCACAGTCTTTTGTTCCTGTATGTTTCGACAAATCAGGCTGGACAATAGTGGCAATTCTCGCAGTTTTGAAAGCAGGCGCAGCGTTCGTTCCCCTCGACTTTGAAGCGCCCTTATTGCGACTTCAGGAGATAGCTCGCGACGTGAATGCCGAGCTCATCCTCTGCGCTGCAAGTTTTGAAGGACTTTGCCGTTCAATAGGTGGTAATGTGCTTGTCGTGGATGCAAGCACTACTCAAAGTCATCAACCAAAGGTTAATACTCTACCTCAAGTTCAGAGCGATGGGCCAGCCTACGCCTTCTACACGTCAGGTTCCACTGGGAAACCGAAGGGTGCCCTCATCAATCACTCGTCTTGGGTATCTAGCTCGAACGCGTTTGCACCTACTTGGGGTATATCTACATCCTCTCGTGTGCTTCAATTTTCATCGTACGTTTTCGATGCTTGTTTGATCGAAATACTGAGTACGCTTATGTGTGGTGGCACTGTTTGCGTTCCTGACCAGGCTTCTCGAACCAATGATCTTGTCGGTGTAATCAACAAGTTTGCTGTCAACTACGCAGCGCTGACACCGACTGTGGTTCGCACGATTCAGCCCTCTCAAGTTCCGACACTTCAAACGCTTGTCTTGGTTGGCGAAGCTATGTCACAACAAGATCTTCTTACATGGTCAGCGCGAGTCACTCTAGGTAATGGATATGGCCCCACAGAGTGTAGTGCAGTCTCTACCTTTAATATCATGTCGCCAAGAACTAAACCAAACAATCTTGGCAAGGTAGTAACTTCACGAGGTTGGGTTGTGGCAAGAGATGATCACAACATTCTCTTGCCTGTTGGAGCTGTTGGAGAATTGATATTGGAAGGCCCCGCTGTCGGGGCTGGGTATCTGAACGATCCTGAGCGAACAGGGCAGTCTTTCGTCAGAAACGTAAGGTGGAACTGGACTTCATCCAAACTTAATGTGGCAGCAGCCAGGTTTTATAAGACCGGAGATCTAGTCAAATACAACGAAGACGGAACAATGCTTTACCTTGGTCGTAAAGACCACCAAACCAAGGTTCGTGGACAACGACTAGAACTGGCTGAAGTAGAGCATCATCTCATGGAGGACCACATCGTCCAAAGTGCACTCGCATCAGTGCCCTCTTCTGGTCCTTGCGCAAAACGACTAGTTGGAGTTCTCTCACTCAAAGATCCTGCATTGATCGATACGTCTGTACAAGCTATGAAGCTTGTTGAGAAAGAGGTCGCTTCTCTCAACGTTGGCACCATTCGCGATCGCCTCTGTGAGCGCCTACCCTCATATATGATCCCATCACTTTGGATCACAATAGGACGGTTCCCATTGACTGCAGGAGGCAAAATGGATCGCAAACGTGTCACGCAATGGCTAGAGTCTATGGATGCCGAAACATATCGGGAAATATCTACATTGGGGCAAGAAACTTCGGCCATTGAAGCAAGTAGCACTGAGTTCAGACTTCAGGAAATATTCGCCAAAGTCCTGAATCTTCAGGCGGAAGACGTGCGACTGAATCAATCGTTTCTACATCTTGGTGGCGATTCTATTGCCGCCATGCAAGTTTCTTCGCAATGCCGTGCTGCAGGCCTTCCGATCAGTGTGCAAGAGCTTATCCGCGCCAAGTCCATTACAGAACTGGCCGCGAATGTGGCAGTTTTCGACGATAACACTCCCTCGACACACGATGAAGAGTCTGATTCCGCTTTCGAATTATCACCTATTCAGCGAGTGTTTTTCGACACTGTTGGAGAAGCACATAATTACTTCAATCAAGCAGAGCTATTCAACCTGAGTCGTACATTTGAACTCGAGGAAATCAAAGCTGCTCTCTCCACGCTGGTGACTATCCATCCGATGCTGCGAGCACGTTTTACTCGAGGCAATTTCGGGAAATGGCAACAACAAGTGGAAAAAGATTCAATGGGGTCTTTTAGATTGCACGAACACCACGTACAAAGATGCGACGATGCCACGTTGCGACCACTCATCGACAATAGCCAAGCAACTTTAGACATCTCTAAAGGACCGGTGTTTGCCGTTGATGTCTTCAATATTGAAGAAACCTTTTCGCAAGCCATTTCAATCATTGCGCATCATCTTGTTGTTGATGTAGTATCATGGGGCATCATATTGGAGGACCTCCAAGGGCTGCTCACTGGTACCCGTCCACCACCCCAGAGTCTTCCATACCATACTTGGTTGAAACAGCAATCTATACAAACGAAGAAGGATGCAGCCGCCAAAGTATTTCCGGTTCCTTCTATTAGCGCAGCCAGGTTCGATTATTGGGGAATGGAACAGAAGCGCAATTTCCAAGGAGACATCGTCGAACAGGAACTAGCTTTGAGCACTCGAGATACAATGTTACTCCTTGGGACTCAAGATGCGCTCGGTACTGAGACCATTGATATTCTTGTTGCAGCGCTGCTCGAGTCTTTCCGCAGAACGTTCCCAGACCGGCCCACCATAACAGTTCATAACGAAGGTCATGGCCGAGAGCCATTTGACAATAAGCAAGACTTGACACGTACTGTCGGCTGGTTCTCGACTTTAACACCTATTGATATTCCAGTATCTATGGAAGATTCGACTGATCTCGTGAGCACCATTCGATGGGTGAAGGATGTGAGGGAGAGAACCCCTGGAAAAGGACGTCCGTACTTCGCACATCGTCAGCTGACTGAAGATGGGCAAATTCGTTTCTCCAGTCATTGGCCTGCTGAGGTGATATTTAACTACCATGGACGGATGCAGCACTTAGATCGCAAGGATGCGTTATTCCATTCTCTTGAAGGCATTGATACCAGCGAGGTTGGGGACAATGTCCCTCGCCTGGCCCTTTTCGATATCACCGCAGCCATCAATCAAGGCGCTATTAAGATGTCGTTTGGGTACAACCGTCATATGAAGCGCCAGGCTGAGATCCGAGCTTGGATATCAAATTGTCGTCAAACACTCGTCAATGCAGTGGATGAGCTCCTGCAGGTGCGACCGGAGCGTAGCTTGAGTGATTTCAAACTATTACCCTTGGCCTACAACGGTATGAAAAGACTTTCGAAATCGTTGCCTATGGGCACTAGTATATCAGATGTGGAAGACATATATCCCACATCGCCCATGCAACAAGGGTTGCTTTTAACACAGCTTAAACATCCAGAACTTTATATGTATGTTCTTTCAAAGTAGTCTTCAAATTTTCACTGACTACACCTTGCTAATGATCGCCGCAATAGGTATCATGCTATTCTTGAGGTGCAACTCGCAAGACCCAGTGAAATAGTCGACCCACGAAGACTGGCAGAAGCATGGCAAGTCGTTGTCAACCGCCACCCAGCCCTACGTACAGTCTTCATTGACAGTATTGCAAAGAACGGTTCGAAGGACCAGATAGTTCTGAAGACCAAAGCTGGACGGACTCAATTCATATCCGAGAATGATGAAAGGGTGGCTGAAACTCTGAGGAACCGCCCAGGCATTGACTGTCGCGAGCCGTTGCCACCGCATTGCTTGACCATATGCAAAACATCAACTGACAAAGTTTGGATTAAGTTGGAGCTCAGCCATGCTATCAATGACGGGACATCTATCACAAACATACTGAGCGATCTCTCGCGCGCTTACGATCGGAAATTAACTCGAGCGGACAAAGGCCCACTGTACCGTGATTTCATCGCACACATCTATGCCAACTCGCAAGAAGCAGACATCGCGTACTGGAAGACCTATCTTTCTGGCATTGAGCCGTGCTTCTTCCCTACTCTAAACGACGGAAAGTCCGGTTCGCACGAACACAAGTCTGTTGAGGTCAACATTCGCGACGCGAAAGTTATATTCAACTTTTGCAAGAAGCATGCTGTTACACTTTCAAACCTTCTTCAACTCACATGGGCCCTTGTTCTACACTGTTTCGTTGGTGCTTCTGATGTATCCTTTGGAGTTGTAGCCTCTGGACGTGATGTTCCAGTGAAGAATATTGAGGAAGCTGTTGGAGTTTTTGTCAATATGCTCGTCGCACGCCTGACCTTCTCTGACGATACAACGATTTCCAAGTTGCTCGAGCAGCTTCAGACAGACTCGGTCAACGCTCTATCACATCAAAATTGCTCTTTAGCCGATGTGCAGAATGAGCTGCAGATTGCTTCGTTGTTCAACTCAGTTTTTACCTTCCAAAGACGCAGTCTGTCGCGCGATCCTGAACACACAGCCCTGATCTACGAAAACATGGAGGCCGAAGACTCAGGCGAGTATGCTATCACAATCAATGCTGATGTTGATGAGGAAAGTATCTCAGTCGATTTCGGGTATTGGGAGGATAAGGTCTGCTCCGTTCAAGCGCAGAGTTTCGCCCAGACTTTTGAAAAGGTACTTTTGAGCATCGTTTCTGGAGATGCGAGCAACCAGACGGTTGGTCAGCTAAATTTCCTCGCCCCAAGCAGTCTTCGCCAAATCATGGAATGGAATGCGAACCTACCTGCTCCTATCCGCCGATGTGTTCATGAAGTCATACATGAGCAAGCTATGCTCAGACCACGCACAGCCAAAGCTGTCGAGGGACATGATGGGACTTTCACATACCAGGAATTTGACAAAATTACAGATCAGCTCGCAGTCCACCTGCAGAGTAATGGCGTCACGACAGAAACTTTTGTACCGATTTTGTTTGATAAATCATCCTGGGCAATTATTAGCATGATTGCCATCATGAAAGCCGGTGGTGCATACGTGCCACTCGATCCGAAGCATCCTCAAAGTCGTCTTAAAGAACTCATCAGCGACGTAGAAGCAAATATTGTGTTATGCTCGCGCACTCATCACGCCCGAGCTACTGAGGTCGCCAATGTAGCTCTTGTCGTTGATGCTCAAGCTTTCAGAAAGCTTCGTATACCTTCTACCGCCAAACCAAAGCCTTGTGCCACGCCGGACAATGCTTCATACTGCCTTTTCACTTCAGGCACAACAGGTAAACCTAAAGGAACAATCATTCCACATCAAGCATTTTGCACAAGTGCTGCTGCTTTCACGCGTCGCATGAACATCAACGCCACGTCTCGTACATTCCAGTTTGCAAGTTACACTTTCGATGCGAGTTGTATCGAGATATTATCAGCGCTGACGGTAGGCGCGACTGTCTGTGTCCCGAGTGAAGATGAACGCATGAACAATCCAGCCGGAGCCATTCGAAAGTACAAGGCAACATGGTCGCTTCTAACACCTTCTGTTCTCGGTACGATAGAACCAGATCGTGTCTCATGTCTTCAGACTATTGTGTCGGGTGGCGAGGCGCTACCCGGCCCTATCATGAAAAAATGGGGTACCAGCATTTGTTTCATCAATGGTATGTATGTACCATCGGTACTGATTTCATCGCTAACACCGGATAGCATATGGGCCGACAGAATGTGCAGTCGTTGCTGCCACGTGTTACAAATCAACCCTTGACCGCAAACTCCTGGAGACAGACCCTGGTACTATTGGAACTGGTTCGGGTGCTCGACTCTGGATCGTTCACCCTCGCAACCACGACAAGCTTATGCCATTGGGCAGTGTCGGTGAGCTTGTCATTGAGGGTCCGACAGTAGCAAGAGGTTATCTGAAGGATGAGGTCAAGACTGCAAAGGCATTTATTGAGAACCCTACCTGGGTCTCTTCACTTTCCTCAGAGGGCAAAGTTGTCACCACCGTGCGAATGTACAAGACCGGAGACCTGGTTCGCTACAATTCTGATGGATCTGTCAGTTATATTGGACGTAAAGATACCCAGATCAAACTCAACGGACAACGTATCGAGCTTGGCGAAATCGAGTTCCATGTCAGCAAGAATTTCCCGGAACATATTCAGTCAGCAGTTGAGCTAGTCGCACCCTCTTCTCGTGGTTCTGCAAAGGCTCTGGCTGTATTCTTTGCCGCCGTGCAGAAACAACCCACCGAAATGGCGGATTCAGTTCAGCCAACATCGACAGACCTTCCAGCTGCTGACGAACTTCTGTTGCCCATGAGTGATGAGTCAAGAGAATTGTGCAAGTCAGCAGAAAACGGCTTGGCTGGTGCTCTCCCCTCATACATGATCCCTGCAATCTTCATACCTATTAACAGAATGCCATGGACTTCAGCCGGAAAGCTCGATCGTAACCGCCTACGCACCCTGGTCCAAAACCTGAGCAGAGAGGCCATGACGCCGTATCGATTGACAAGTATGATGAACAAGAAGCAACCAACTAACGAAACCGAGAAGAAATTACACAAGATCGTTTGCGCAGTGCTCAATCTTCCTCCTTCGGCCGTAGGCATTGACGATAGCTTCATCCGACTTGGAGGCAATTCAGTGCTTGCAATGCGCCTTGTTGCAGCTGCTCAATCTGAGCGCATGAACCTTTCAGTCATCGATATCTTCACACAGCCAAAATTGTCTGATCTTGCCGCCAAATGCTTGCCAGGCGATGCGCCAAATAGTGCAGAGCGACCCGTAAAGCCATTTGAATTACTCCAGTTGCCTAGCCAGTCAGTGAGGATTAACGAAGAGGTAGCTCTGCAATGCCGTATCTCGAAAGATCATGTGCAAGATGCACTGCCGACCAGTCCTCTTCAGGAAGCATTATTCACGCTCACAGTAAAGCAACGAGGAGCTTATGTTGCGCAACACATTCTTGAACTCGCGCCTTCGATAAAAGCAGACAAGTTAAAGCTTGCTTGGGATCAGGCAGTGCAAGAATTCGACATTCTGCGTACGCGCCTGGTGCAACTGAAGTCAGGACAGTTTGTTCAAGTTGTTGTTAATGAAGCACCTATCATTTGGCGTGAGGCTACCTCACTTCAAGAGATTGAGGAACATGCCATGCGCCTCCCCGAGTACATAGGGGGAGAACTCACTACTTACACCATGGTACAGACCTCAGATAATAAGCGATACTTTGTCCTGACCATACATCATTCACTTTACGATGGCTGGAGCATTGCTTTACTTCTGCAATATGTGCAGCAAGTCTACCAAAGTGGAAAATCTGACATACCATGCACGCCATACTCTCATTTCATCAAGTACTTGTCTGCAGTCGATGCGAAGGCTTGCAAGCAATATTGGACGGGTAGCCTTGTGGGGTCTTCATCATATCAATTTCCTGCACATTCTCGCTCAACGCTTCATCAACAACCAGTCGGCAAGATGCTGCAACATACTTTCGAAATTTCGGCACAACGATACAATGACAGCACGCCAGCGAATTTCATTCGTGCAGCGTGGGCCTTACTTCTCGCGACATACACTAGCAGCGATGATGTGTTGTTTGGAGAGACCCTGACAGGACGAGACATCTCTGTAGCAGGTATCACCAACATCTGTGGGCCAACATTGACCACCGTCCCCACCAGAGTACAAATTGATCGTGCTGCAACTGTAGCTGAGTTTGTGAGAAAGCTTTCGGCAGATGTCACAAAGCGTATTCCTTACCAACATTTTGGCCTTTCGGAAATTAAGAGGCTAGGAGAAGATATGTCTGCCGCATGCGACTTTCAAAATCTCTTGGTAGTGCAAACTGCGGCAGAAGACATTACTGATTCCATGTGGTCAGTTCATGATAGTGGTGCCCAGGGCAATTTCTTCACATATCCCCTGGTTCTTGAGTGTACCTTGGAGTCCTCACGCATTGAGATCCTCGCGCATTTCCATGACAACGTAATTTCGGAATTCAAAGTTCAGCGCTTACTCTACGGATTTGCCTCCGTATTGACACAACTCAATACCGTGGATAGGGTTGGCGATGTTCGCGTTTTCTGTGAACAGGATAAAGTACAGGTGCAGAAATGGAACGCTCACGAACCCCTTACCGTGGACGAAACGATACCCTCTCTTTTCTTCAAGCAAGTTGAGATGCAACCTCACGCTATTGCCGTCTCTGCATTTGATGGCGATTTGACATATTCTGAGCTCCATGGTTTGGCGACTCGCCTAGCCCAGAGCCTAATAACCCTAGGTGCTGGCCCGGGAACACTTATCCCGGCCTCTCTTGACAAGTCTAAGTTGGCCATTGTCGCAATTATGGCTATCCTCATTTCGGGAGCTGGTTATGTACCCATCTCACCCGACCATCCACCAGCGCGACATCAGCAGGTAATTGAAGACTGCAAAGCTTCAATCATTGTCTGTTCCCAGAAGTACCAAGACACGTTGTCTCGTTTGGTGCAGAAAGTGGTGGGAATTGATGAAGTCACTATTCGAAAGCTTCCGTCCATTGACAGCCACCTGCCGTTGCGAGCAAAGGGGAGCGATACCTGCTACATCATCTACACTTCAGGAAGCACAGGAGTTCCCAAGGGCGTCATTGTTGATCATAGAGCTATTGCTTCTAGTTCGGCTGCAATATGCGAAGGCCTCCATATGGAACCAACCTCAAGAGTGTTCCAATTCTGCTCTTTCCTTTTCGACGTTTCGATTGGTGAAATTTTGACACCTCTCACATGTGGAGCAACAATATGCGTTCCCTCTGAAGAACAGCGTACGACAGATGTTGCAGCTGCCATTACTTCACTGAAAGCAGATTGGGCTTTCTTGACCCCATCTGTAGCATGCCTCATTGATGGTCCGTCGGCAGTTCCCACACTAAAAACTCTCGTAGCTGGTGGCGAGGCAATGACACCAGAGGTCATTGACAAATTTGCCAATGGGCTGAACCTTTATAATGGCTATGGTCCTACTGAAGGCACGGTATTCGCGGTCACAAACGACCAGGTATCAAAGCAGAAGGACGCATCCAATATTGGTCGTATGCTACGAAGTGGTAGGAGTTGGTTGACCAACCCCACAAATCCACAACAACTTGCTCCCATAGGATCCATTGCCGAGCTCTGCCTTGAAGGCTCTTTACTTGCTAGAGGCTACCTCAATGATCCAAAGAAAACAGGAGATTCTTTTATTGAAAGTCCAGCTTTTTTCAAGGACTTCGCTTTGACCACAGGATCCTGGATATACCGCACTGGAGACTTGGTACAGTACGCACCTGACGGTTCTCTGATATACATTGGACGCCGGGACAACCAAGTCAAGCTAGCGGGTCAGCGAATCGAGTTAGGCGAGATCGAACACCACCTACAGAAAGACGATAGTATTGTACATGCAGTTGTGCAATTGCCCAAGGCCGGCCCTGGAAAAGGAAAGCTGATGGCTGTTGTATCATTCTCTGGGGAGTCCGGAAACGCGAGCGCAGACTGGAATAATGTTTTGGCAAGCACAGAAATTGGTCCACAGTTATCGCGCGCGAAGGAGCGATTGTCTGACCTGGTCCCATCGTACATGGTTCCGAGCGTTTGGGTTGCAGTTCCTCGGATACCTCTTCTGCCGTCGGCGAAGGTTGACAAACAGCAAGTCGGTGCTTGGTTGGAGAGCATGGAAAGCAGTACATTTCAAAGGATCTTGGACCTGGATTGCAGTGATGCAATCACCGTACCGACTACTAAGACCATGTCAGTGCTTCAGACAATATGGGCCAAAGTCTTGGGCGTACCTGTAGATGAAATCACAGCTAATCGATCTTGGCTATGTAAGTTAATTTATCCAGCCTTTTCCCTCAACTATTCTAACGATCTCTAGCTCTCGGTGGCGACTCAATCACAGCCATGCAGCTTCTTGCAAAATGCAGAGCTGAAGGTATTCAACTCATGTTGAATCAAGTGCTTCGCGCCAAGTCGCTTGCACATCTCGCACGGAGTGTTGAGCCATCTACGATATTAGACTATGGCACAGCTCAGCTCGATGTTCCATTCGATCTCTCTCCTATCCAACAACTGTACTTCCGAACAAAAGGCAACGAGAATGGCTCTCATTTCAACCAGTCTTTCACAATGCAAGTGTCTCGCGAGATTGGCGCAGATGCGTTGCAATCTGCTTTCGATGCCATTGTCAAATGCCACCCCATGCTTCGGGCGCGCTTCATCAAGGGGCAAAACGGTGAATGGAAACAAATCATACCAAGTGGTCATGCCGGCTCTTACAAGCTCAAGACACATCAAATCGCTAAGGCATCCGACGCAGCGACCATTATTGCAGCATCGCAAAAGAGCCTCGATGTTCAAGCAGGACCTGTGTTGGCTGTCGATGCCATGAATATCAAGACTGGCGGACAAATTCTCTCAATAATCGCCCATCATCTCATCGTCGACGTTGTGAGCTGGCAAATCATCGTTGGGGATCTGGAAGACATCCTTACATCTAAAGACACACATGTGCCCCAACAGGAGCTTCCCTTCCAGACTTGGGTCGAACAGCAGGCGGCGCATGCTCGCCAAATGCCTCAACAACACGCCATGATGAAGGAAAACTTCAATGTTCATCCTACAGACCTTGCCTTCTGGGGAATGGACAGGCGTTCCAACGTCTATGGAGATGTCGAACGTGACGGCTTCACAATGGATGACAGCATATCTGCCATGGCACTCAATGAGCACGGAAAACTACGAACCGACGTTGTTGATCTTCTACTTGCGTCTATCGTCCACTCATTCTCTCGCGTATTCATCAATCGAATGCCGCCAACTGTATTCAATGAATCGCACGGTCGTGAAGCCTGGGACTCTAGCAATATCGATCTCTCCAGGACCGTTGGCTGGTTCACTACTGTCTATCCAGTGACAGTGCCTATCGCAGAGGATGAAGATGAAGTGACTCATACTGTTCGCCAAGTCAAGGATCTGAGAAGACGTATTGTTGACAATGGACGACCCTATTTTGCTCATCGCTTCCTGACAGAGGATGGCCAAAGCAGGTTTAGTAACCACGAACCTATGGAAGTCATTTTCAATTATTTGGGTAAAACCCAGCAACAAGAAACCAAGGACTCGCTGTTCCAGCCTGTGCAGTTCGATGAGGACGATGACGAGACGACTTCTGACGTGGGAGACAAGACTGCCCGCATGGCATTGTTCGAAATCTCAGCCTCTGTAAACAATGGTCAAATAGAAATGGGCTTCATGTACAACCGCTGGATGAAGAATCGGAAGGGTATCCGAAGGTGGATCGCAGAGTGTGAGCGGACGCTTGAAGAAATCGTCACCGCTCTGTCCGAACTGAAAGCACCTCAGCCAACGATGACTGACTTCCCACTCCTACCACTCGAGTCTTACAATCGCCTTGACCGCGTTCTGAAGACCCTTCCACTGGCTGGTATTGCGTCTTATGGGCTTGTTGAAGATATCTATCCTTGCTCTGCCATTCAAGAAGGCATGCTACTCAGTCAAATCAAGGAACCTGAATCGTATTGGTCCCATGTTGTATTTGAGGTCAAGAACAAACGGGGCCCAGTCGATATTAGTAAGGTTGCGGAAGCTTGGAAGATCGTTGTTGGAAGGCATCAAGCTTTGCGAACAGTTATTGCTGATAGCGTCTGCAAGGGTGGTGTCTTCGACCAGATTGTGTTGAGGCAGCCTGAAACTGGGATGGTCTTCTACACATGCTCCGATGCCGAGTTGAACTATAAACTGGAGTCAATTAGGTATCGGGACTTGAACGGGAAGAAGAAGCCCCGTCTGCCGCATCAAGCTGCAATCGTACAGACTTCCTCGGGTCGAATCGTTGTCAAGGTCATTGTCAATCATGCCGTCATTGATGGCGGCTCACTTGCAATACTCGGCCGCGACCTCCAAGAAGCTTATCAAAACGGGTCGCTTAATGAAGAAGCTCCCCTGTATAGCGATTACATCAAATACCTGAGAGGCCTTGATGCTAAGAGTGCGACGGATTATTGGAAAGACCAACTTCGCGGTGTTCTTCCTTGCTACTTCCCCTCCATACCTCAGCACACAGCTAAGCACCGCAAGCTGCGTACCCTCGATTTGACATTCCGCCGATTCTCTGACCTGCACGTTCTTGCTGAAAGCAACAATGTCACTCTCGCCAACATTTTGCTTGCCACATGGTCTCTCATTCTGCGATCATACACGAATTCTACGGATGTCTGTTATGGCTATCTTACTTCTGGACGCAACGTGCCAATTGACAATATTGAAAACGCAGTTGGCGCTTTCATCAACATGTTGGTATCAAGGATCAAGATCGCGCCCACAGATTCGCTTATGGATTTGATTCAAAAAGTCCAAAATGATTTCATCGAGTCAATTCCACATCAACATTGCTCGTTGGCCCAGTTCCAGCATGACTTGGGACTGAGTGGAAAGGCACTCTTCAACACTGCAATCTCTGTTCAAAAAACCGGCGTTGCTCAATATGCTGATGAAGCGACGAATGACATTGACTTTGACCAACTTGATGGCCATGACCCAAGTGAGTTTGCAATAACGGTCAACATTGATGCCACGCGCGGTGATGAGGCCGTCAGATTTGCCTACTGGACAGATGCTGTGTCTGATGAAGAAGCGAGAAGAGTTTCCTCACTTATGGTGAAGATCTTGACACAGCTTCTTGCCAATTCTACGCAGACCGTTGCAGATCTCGATACTGTCATCACAGAGCGACCAACGTCGCCCCGGTCAACTGCCGTTCCAACTCCAAACTCTCTCTCGCCAAGGTCACGTCCTCGCCCGGCATCGTCAAGGTCAACCTCGTCATTGCAGGCACCTATCCTGGAGGCTCCTACACCTTCGTCTCCTGTGCCAACTGAGGTGCCAGATTGGAGTAACTTGATCCGCTCCATTGTCAGCGAGATGGTCCCTCAAATTGTAGACCAGATGATGGCAAGAAATTCGCAAGCTCCGCAACCGGGCCCTTCGACACTAAATGAAATGGCTAATCAGATGACTGGTATGATAGCGAGAAGAACATCAATGTCACAAGCTGGAAGACCCAACTTCGACACAAGCTCTTTGCGTTCTCGGCGCATGAGTATAACTAGCAACGCAGAAAGTCGCATTCAAACAGCTGCCGATATGGTGGCTGCAGCTGGCGTCATGGCAACTGAGGCTTCGCAAGCGCCTGAGATTGTGGAAAAGAAGCTGCTGGGGTTGTGGAGTGAATTACTGGATATGGTGGAAGATACCATTGAGAAAGACGACAGCTTCTTCGTAAGTAGATTCAAACGCCACTTTCTGGACATTACTGATCATTATTAGCAACTTGGCGGCGATAGCATTATTGCCATGCGACTTGTCGGAGCTGCCAGAGAAGAAGGACTTTCAATGACAGTCGCAGATGTTTTCAAGAACCCCACGTTTGCAGATATGTCACGAGTACGTCCTGCTCAACCCTTAAATTTGGCAGTACTGATGTTTTTAGGTTGTTCGAGTTGCTGGAGAGGTCATTGACGAAGTGATCTCACGTGCTGGTGGGGGTTCAGCGATCGCCGATGACAGACCTGGTCAATCGAATGTTGGTAATCGATTACCAGCACGCGCAGCCGCGCTTTGGAACGACTTCCAATCCGTCATTTCTGAATACAAGGGCGATGGGAACAGCGTTGTAGGCAGCATACCACCTGGGGATCCAGAACAACAAGCAAGAAGAGAAGCGTTCAAAAAGTGGTCGGGAATGACACCCAGTCATTCGCCACCAAGGCCTCCAGCCATGCGGAGAAACAGTTCAAGGTCTCAAACAGTACCAAGGACAATCGAAGAGGGTATCGAACCTGCTGGCACGAAGTCTGTCTCGCTCTTGGGAGACCCCAACGTTGATAGTGTCATTTCTAAGGTTCAAGTATTCAAGGGTGGCATCTCTGACGTCCTTCCTGTGACTGACTTCCAATCTCTTGCGATCACTGGAAGCTTGTTGGAGTCCAAATGGATGCTCAATTACTTCTTTCTCGAGGGAGATGGGCCTCTGGACCTTCGCAAGCTCAAGCAATCAGCATTCCGTATTGTTCAGGCGTTCGACATCTTGCGCACTGTCTTTGTGCCTTATGGCGATCGCTTCCTCCAGGTTGTTCTACGCAAGCTCCAGCCTGACTTTATCTACCAACAAACGGATGACGATTTCGAGACCTTCACGACCGAACTTCGAAAGCGCGACCGCGCGAATGGGCCGCGTCTTGGCGAGCCATTCACCCAATTCGTCGTTGTCAAACAAAAGCAGTCTGGACGTTATCGCGTTTTCATGCGACTTTCGCATGCCCAGTATGATGGAGTCTGCATTGGCAAGATTCTCGAGGCTCTGCAGGCTGGTTACAATGGTCTCCCAGTATCGACTGCCCCAAGCTTTGGCAATTTTGTACGAGAGTCCGCAAAAGCAGTAGCTGGAGCTCATGACCATTGGCGCGAAACTCTTCGTGGTTCCAAAATGACCGAGATAGTCAATCACTTCGGTCCAAATTACCAACGATCTGCGGGCCGCACAGTCACACTTGAGCGTCAGATGACGACGCGAATGCTATCTCATATCAACATCACTACCGCTACGGTTGTCAAAGCTGCTTGGGCTGCTACTCTCGCCCGTATAGCAGGCAAGTCCGACATTATCTTCGGACATGTCATCTCTGGCCGCAACAGTGAGATGAAGGATATTGAGAACATTGTGGGCCCATGTCTGAACACTGTTCCTGTCCGTGTTGTTTATAGGCCTGAGTGGACTGTGCTCGATCTCCTTGGCTACATTCAAGACCAGCAGATTGCGAACATGCCATACGAGTCTCTTGGTTTTAGAGAGATTACACGACATTGCACAGATTGGCCCGACTGGACCAACTTCTCGAGTGTTCTGCAGCATGACCAGAACATCCAGTCAGAGAAACCCACCTTGCAGCTTGGAGGCATCGAATTCGCTCTCGGCGCTGCCGGTCACCAAGAGGATTTCGCCGACTTCTCCATCAATACTACTGCACGCAGTGGCAACCAGCTTGACGTTGCACTGACTTATGCACCAAACAGCACCATCACCGCCGAGTACGCACAACAAGTATTCGAGATGCTCTGTGCCAACATCATGTCTTTCACCAAAGATCCAAACGCAGCATTACCATCGCCATCCGAGCTCAGCTCCCAGAGCTCATCTACAAATAGTTCCGAGAAGATCCGCAAGAAGTCCGATGGAAAAGCTGCTGTCGTTCTCCCAACCGACAGCGCTCTCTCCAAGCATGAAGTAAACACATTGGCTACCACCCTCCGCGCTGCCTGGCAACAGATTCTCCATGGCGAGCATGGCTCACCAATCGATATTGAGCTCAACTCCGACTTCTTCCAACTTGGCGGCGACATCATGGGCCTGGCGCAGGTTTCCTCCATCCTCGCTGAAGAAGGCTTCACAATCAGAGTCGAAGATCTCCTCGATAAGAGCGTATTCATAGATCAAATTGGTCTCCTTATCATCGAGCGCAAGAAGCAGTGCGAGCGAGAATTAGAGAACGAAAAGAGCCCGTGGGGAGAGAAGGGCAAGTTGAAGAAGGCTGAGACGACGAAGTCAGAGAACAAGAAAGGTGGTTTGGGGGCGCTGGCTAGGAAGATGGGATTGAAGAGAAGCAGTACCAAAGCTTGAGAGCTGACTTTTCTTTTTAGTTTTTTTTTATCCGTTCATAATCGCGCTCTTCAGCAAGTCTCATTCATGTTAGTGTTGGCGTTTGGGTCTGCTTTTATGCTTGAACATTCATTTAATTAGCTTTCCTTGTTATAACTACATATCGTACATACATATCATTATTTATTTCATTCAACTTTTATCAAAAAGATGATCGCTTTCTCTTCAATGGATTTTCTCCACCTAATGCGTGTCGTAAATCTGACCCAACTCTTCTTTGGTCATCGGTTGAGCAGCAGTCTGGCTCATCATCAAGACATACTTTCGGAAAGATGTACTCCGTATTATCGCACACTGGGCATGCAAATACCTCTGCCATCCAAGTAAAAGCCTCCGTTTTGCAAATCGTGCATATCATGTAATCGATTCCTGCGTCGTAGTATCCGTAAGATGACATTTTGAATATGAGAGTAATACTGAGGTAAGTAAATAAAAATCAAGATATACAATGCATATTCTGAAAGGGCAAATAGATATACCCCATCTCTAATTCCATCGCATCCATCACATCTACCAACCTTCACTCCCCTTCCCCTTCCCCACCCCACCGTTCAATAACCCCCGCAACCACCCCAGCCACCCTGTCCCTCCCCCCAATTTCCCTCTCCCTCTCTTCACGCACCCTCTCCTTCGCCTTCACAGCAGCCTGCATCTCCCTGCGCAAGCCCCAATGGTCAATGCACTCGTCGCAGTACCTGTGCTCGCAGAAGTAACAACGGTCAAGTGTTTCGGGGGGTTCGGCGTTCCAGTCGCCTAGGCGCGACCAAGTGGTGCAGGAGCTGCACCAGCGGAGGGGGAAGGTGCGGTGGTGGGCGATGCGGGCGTGGGGGGTTGGGCGGATGGGGTTGTTCATGGTGTTGAGGAGAGGAAAGGTTAGTTGGTTGTGATTGATTTTTTGGAGTGTGGTGTTGGTTGGGGAGTAAAGCAGATATGTGGTTCTTAGGTATGGCTTTTCTTGAGGGCTGGAGAGGGATTTTGCACGTAGAGGTTTTGGTGTTTAGCAGTCTTCATGGTATGGTCATGGTTGAGGTTCTCAGAATTCACATGTAGGACTTGTTGACTTTTAAAAACTTCACATTGATCTTGCTGAAGAGGTTTGTAACAGGTCAGTCTCAGTTTCTGGGGTGCTGCACGAAGCAAATACTTGTACGAAGTGTGGTCAGATAATAAATGAAAGTCCTCCATTGGAATTGTCAAGGAGTCAGTGTTCAGTTCATCAGCGAATATCAGGAAGCAGAGTAATATCGGCAAGAGAGGGCGGCAAACAACCATCTCCTCCAATTGATTATGCGAAAGCGGATTACTTTCGTACTTGAGCACACTTGATGACATAGTCGATGCGTTGTTACCATTTATGGCTTAGCGCCATTTGACCATAATACCTACTATGATTATTTCTACACAAGGACGCTACCAGTATACGATATCTTGGCATGAATGATCCTCGATAGATCACTAATAATAGTTTCTCCGATCCATTGCTATGTTTTGCATAGCGTATAATGGGTTAGTTGCAAGAGCATCAGTGGTTCCTAAGTCGTGATGTCCTAATGACGTTGACACGATCTAGTGGATTAATCACTACTGAAACGACTTCCTTGTATCTACACATTGTCCATATTCACCTCCATCACATTCAGATCCGAAGATGTCATTAAATAGTGCTCTCAATGCAGCAAAGCGGGTTCTTTCTACCGCCCCGCCCAATGACGCTTATCTCGCCTGGGATGCCCCGGGCGTAGAATGCATCAAATCAGACGAGCAAGAAAAAACCAAACAAATCGGGGAAACTATGAACAAAATGCAGCAGCATAATTTCGATCAGCATCGCCATGCTTTTCGCGCTACGCATGTCAAAACGCAGGGTATCGTGAAAGGCACGCTGACTGTACCCTCGGATTTACCGTCACATTTACAACAAGGTCTTTTCAAGATACCAGGAAAGTCATACAAAATTGCTGCACGGTATGCAAGCGAACCTGTCTTCCTACAAGCAGACCAAGAGCCAGGACCACGTGGCTTAGGACTTCGGGTGTTTGGTGTAGATGGGAAGAGGCTTCAAGAAGCTGATCCCAATGCATCAACACAAGACTTTTTCTTCAATAATGCACCAATGATTGAGTTGACCGACATCGACACATGTCTCGAAATCATGCAACTGCGTGAGAAGTACTTCGATAGCCCCATCAAACTAGCTGCAGCCACAAAACTGCGAACAGATGCTATTAAGCAAAGTGCACCCGGTACGTTATTGAGTTCAAGACATGTTCGTAAAGCTGACGATAGCAGGTATGCTACCCAACACGAATATGGTCAGCCACTCCTTCTATACTCAGAGCGCATTTCGCTTTGGCGACTACTATGGGCATATTGCCCTCTTTCCACTGCTTGATAGTATGAAGCTTCGTGACCAAAAAGTCAACAGCAGTGACTCTCGTGAAGCACTGCGTGACTGGCTTGTGGAATATTTCGCAACTCATGGCGCGCAATACGAAATGAAGATTCAACTTGGCACATCACCTGAGCATCATCCAACAGAAGATGGGTCAGTCGTTTGGGACGAAGCAACAGCGCCTTACCAAACCATCGCCACCATTGAGTTTCCCCCACAAGATGCACTAACTGCCGAACGAAGAACATTCTGGGAAGACCGGATGAGATTGAATCCGTGGGATGCACTAGCAGACCATCAGCCACTCGGAAGTATCAACCGGTTGAGGAAAGTGGTGTACGATATGAGTAGGAAGAAGCGAGAAGCAGTGAACGCGGTATCAACGAAAGCAGTTGATGATGTCGACGAGATACCGTAGTTGTAATCATTAATGGTCGGGTGACTACCAGAGTATTACTCAAGCCAGTCGCCTCATCACATATGTTTACAATCCTTCTGTATAGGACTTTGCTTTTTATTGTTGAACCCGACATGTTCTGCTGGGGCCATGCTTCTCCAAACTTTATCTGCACACTCAACTCAAACCTTATCTTCAAGTGTTCACCAGACTCCATACATGAAGAAGCATCGCATACAATAGTCTTCACCGGGCAGTCTGATGCTACTTGAACCAACAGTGGAAGTCTCAGGCGTCAGCCGTGGCTATGTCCATTCCAGGCAAAGTGTACTGAGGATTGCGCATTCTTGCGCCGTATAGGCTCAAATTTGCTCAGCGCCCTATCATTGTAGAACACGAGTGTGCCCGTCATACGAGTTCACCATACCAATTCTACATTGACTTAGCAGCTGACCTGGACACCGCCTATCGGGCTGTCATTTGCGACAGGGCATGGGTGATTGGTGTTCGTATCACCGGCGCCGATCGTGGGGCTGAAAATAGCAGGCCAATGAACTCGACCGCCACTCAAAAATCAATACAGCAGCTCGTCTACGCTCACCTCATGGTCGCACAATGAAAAGCCTACATCTAGAAAGTTGGTTAATGGGTGATAATTAATACAAATCATGTGGGTTGCCTGAACTGCAATATAAAAGCGCTTCAAATCCATGACGATGTGCGTTGAAATCAATAAACCTTCTGTACTTCCTTGATCCAAATCATTCAAGATGCATTTCAAAACATTCGCTCTTGCTGCTCTATCTTTGGTCACTGGTACCCACGCAGTTGGCCGTGCAATCGTTACCAACCAATGCGATTCACCCATCTATCTCTGGTCTGTTGGAGGAAGCATTGGCCCTCAGAACATCATCGCAAAAGATACTTCCTATAGCGAGACCTTCCACCGAGACCCTGCCTCAGGCGGCATTGCACTCAAGATTAGTCCGTTCGCAGGCGGTATTTTCACGGCTAATGCCAGCCAAACTATTTTCGCATATAACCTCGACGGCGATACGATTTGGTACGATATGAGTGACATATTCGGCGACGGGTTTGAAGGACGCACCATGAAGATCAAGCCGACTGACTCGAGCTGCGATGAGATTTCTTGGGGATGGGGAAAACCACCTGCGGGGAGCCAAGTCAAGAATTGCCAGGCCAATACGGATCTGGAGTTGACCTTTTGCACAGGGCATTGCTTGCCAAGCTGGTCTCCTTGTGGAAACAACGCTCCTGGAGATTCAAGGATATGCTGCACGCATTGCATTGGAAGTCATCACTGCGTTGCAGCACCTTCTTAGAATCTAAACAAGAGGGTTGTGTTGAGAGTAGGGCTTTGCTTTCACTGTACATCTGAGTTTTCGATTTCGGGTTGCAATAGTATAAAGTAAAATGGGCAAAACTAGAAATACAGGGAAGGATACCATAATATCATCTTATTACGTTTGATTATGTTGTGAAATTTAAATTGAGCATTCAGTGGCTATCGGCTAGTATGACCAGTTCGTGCACCTTAAGTGAAAGTAAACGCTCCCACGAGGCAAAAAAGAACACGTTCATGATTTTTGGACCTCCATACGACAGATAAAGAAATTCGTAAAAGCTAGAGCTGTTATACTATGCATTCGCATATCATTCGTTATTGTGGACATAACCCGACCGAATTCCCAGAACTCCATGAAAATACCAATGAAACAATAGAAATATCACAGCTTATCTTTCTTATCCTCCAACCAGGTCTCGCAATGAAGGTTTTCCTCCCGCTCGTCAAGCGGTGGGTCATCAAACAATCTCACTCCGCTTTTCTTCTCAGATCGGACAACGGCAGGATGTGGCTCAGTTATCACAAACAGGCCATCATCTTTTTCAAAGTCGCCGTCGGGTACCATTGAGCCTTCCAGCTCGACTGGGAATTCTCGGTCTCCGTGGACTTCTGGGAGAGGACTTGCAAGCTCACTGAGCCCTCTGGGCCTGCCGAGTGTGATTCTCCGAGTGACTTCCATGTCTGGAGATTCACCAGTGTAGCTCCAATCACTCGTTGATCTTCGCCTCTTAAGCCACCTTCGCCTTCTCCTTCGTCGTATGAATGCCCAGACTCCAGCAGCCATGAGTATGACTGCTAATGCTATACCTATGCCGATACCAGCTGTGGCTCCAATGCTGAGTGACCCGCCATTATGTTCTGATAAGTCGGTTGGCACTCCAGTCGATGAACTGGAGGGTGCAATGGTTAATGTGCTTGCAAGAACTCCGTTGGTGTTCGGGCCAGATGTAGGATTCGATGATAAGTATCCCGGACTCAGTGAAGTCGACACAGGAGGATTTGGTTTGGGCACTGGCGGCGGTGGCGGTGGCGGTGGGCCAACTGCGCCTGTCTTTGGGGGTGGCACAGGCTTGACTAGTGCTGTAGTAGCTGCTCTGGCAGCTTCGGACTGTGAAGAAGTGTTCTCATAATCGGTGTCGACATTTATGGTTGGACTCGGCGTTATGGAACGGTCTAACAATACCATGATAACCAACAGCACATGTAATATTTCTATACTGGTCAGCCCAGGTTAATGGGTACTCTGGACGAGCATGAAATGATTATAAACATTGAGATTGGCGAGAACTAGCTAAGTGGAGAACCAGGAGCAAGATGCTGCTTTTATGGCAACGCTTGGTCCATTTATCTGCGGTGACAGCATTCTGGCCGTTACCAAGAGTATGCGCAATCCTAGTGTAGGTCCGATTGGTACCCTGGTTTTCCAAAAACCTGAAGAGAAATCAACACCTATTGGATGATTGCGGAACGATGACCGACACGACTTCTTGTAAGTACTTAAAACACTGGGCCCTTGGCTTAAAAATCCCAGAAGCCACCGACCACACATCTCTAAAGCCAAGTGAAACAGAAATGTTGACATACGAAGCTGAATGAGGCTGAGAATACGTCAAAGAACATGATCGTCACTTAGCCCCGCTCTAGCTGCATCGCAGCACTCTCCACTTTGTGAGACTAAGATAGAGTTCTGTCAATTACTTTAATCCGACGTCCAATCTTTTTTGCGATCTTGGAACTCACATCTGCCAGACTAACTACCAGAACAACATTCATCGATCGCTTGAGATAAGCTTCCTTCGGAAAGTCAACATAAACTGACTCTGACTTTGAGTAGATGATCTGCAAGTACATGGCCCGAATCCTGCAGCCGTGACGCTGCGGCACGAATAGGGCCGTTAACCACCAAAGGCTTTTCGTCATTGGAACCCCAATTCTGGGCAACACCCTTGGGCTTTTGGGACTCTCTAAGGTTGAGACTAAGTATCTCCTGACCCGTGCGACGTCTCTTGTTATGACTGGCTGTACGGCGATACCCAAACTGACTGTTACCCTTAATTGGATTTGCCGTGATGAGATATCCATGTCAACTGTAACTTTATTCAATGTGATCGTCAGACACAGCGGGTGGCCCTGACGAGAATGAGGCACCTTTTTTATCAATACCATCTCATTATAAGAAGCTTATGAATGGAAAGGAAAACACAGGTTCTCATCTTTATTGCATCATGATCTTAATTCGAAAAGTACTTAGATCAATACCTGCAATAGAGACTGACATTTCGAAGTGCTCTGCAAAATTCTATGCTATCACTATATGATTGACAGAGGTACGCGACAGGTCAAATGTCTTGGATTTATAGATCACTTCATAAAGAAGCATACATAAATTATAAAAGCAAGTCGACGATACCCTTTATTTTCGGTCAGCTGACGTACTATGGTGCCCACGATAGCCCGAGATGTGATTGGAGGTTTCACGGCTAACCAAAATAGGAAGAGAGGACGTTTAACTCTTCCAAGGCTGGAAACCATGCAGGCGAAGCTGACAAAATATTCAGTATTTAATCTTAAAGATTCACTCCTCGTCCGAAGATGCATCATCAAAGTTTCCTTGACAATTCACATTCGTCAGTTGATACTATTAAGTTCAACTTGCCTTTTGGATTGTTGGTTCGTCCTTTATACATAGAGTTCCAACATGGATGGGAAACTTCACAAAATCAAAGAATCTTCTTCGCCGAAATGTGTGGATGGGTTAAATAAGGACACGAAATGTATCATGACGGGGCTACGCGCAGAAAACAGAGAGGGGAGAAAGGATGAGAATATGGGATCAACACAAACAAAATCGCAACGTTCACACCATGCCCTCGCACGTGGTTAACTGCTGTATCTTGCAGCCAGTGCTTCTTTACATACTATCCCTTCTTCTGCGGGCGGCTGCCAGTCGGCAGCTTGGCGTGAAGTCACAAATCAAAGTTCTCATACGGGGCATTCACGTGATCCTTTTGCTCCACAGCTACTTGAGGCTCACGGCTTAATCAGCTCTGGTGAGGTTTTGGATGTTTTGATAGGTTGATACACCGCCAAGCCGCCGACTAGCAGCCGCCCGCAGAAGAAGAAGGAATAGGTATATAAAGAGGAATGCTCTATTCTTAGACAGTATCAATCGATCACAACTTGTTTCCTCACTTAGAAAGTCTCCCGCTCAATTACTGTCCATTCTACTAATTCGGCCCTTACAAAACCCACTCGGGACTAAATAAACCGACCGAGAACATAACCCCCTTACAATGACGCATCCATTTCCAGGCTTTAATTCCGTAACAACGCCGTCAACGCTACTACCCCACATTACAACCCTCTCAACCACACCCAAAACAGTAATTGAACATGTAGATCGGACGTATCTCCGAACGCTTGATTCGCCACAAGCGCGGGGGTAGGGCGAGCTTGTTGGAGCTTAATTCTCGAGGCGTGTTTAAGAACGGGTGTGTGCGCTCGTTGTAACACGACTTCGAGGATTTCTCGATTCGGCTTTGTGATCGTTGTTGTATGTGTGGCGAGTAAGACGAAGGTAGACAACCTTGAAGAAAGACGAAGACGACAAAGACGATTGAAGATGAAGAAGATATTCCCATCGTTCCGCAAAGGAGATATAGAAAGTGGAGATACGAATACACATACCATTTCAACCATGGCCAGTCCCCCAAAAAATGATGGAGAAAGAGAAGGAGAATCCCAAGAGCTAGAAACACTCCCTCCCGACAAAGAGCAAACCACCCACCCACCAACAGCCCAACTCAACACCGCTCTCGAATCCCGCGTTCGCAGAAAACTAGACACCCACCTCCTCCCCCTCCTCTCAGCACTATACTTACTCGCCTTCCTCGACCGCTCCAACATCGGCAACGCCCGCATAGCAGGCATGGCCACAGACTTACACCTCACCTCTTCAAAATACGACTGGCTGCTCACCATCTTCTACATCTCCTACATCACCTTCGCGCCACTCGCTATCTTCTGGAAAATCGTGCCTCCGCATCGTTGGGCCGCGGGTTGTGTCTTTGTATGGGGACTCGTGTCGACGGTGCAAGCGGGCGTGCATTCATGGGGAGGCATGATGGCGCTGCGATTCGTCATGGGGGCAGCGGAGGTAGCATATGGGCCTGGGGTGCCATATTTACTCTCGTTCTTCTATTTGCGGGAGGAGATTGGGTTGAGGGCGGGGCTATTTTTGAGTGCGGCGCCGTTGGCGAATACGTTTGCTGGGGCGTTGGCGTATGGGATTACGAGTGGGAATCCCGGGTTGGCGAAGTGGAGGGTTTTGTTTTTGGTGGAGGGGTTGCCGACGGTTTGTATGGCGGTTGTGGCGTGGTTCTTCATGCCGGATAGTCCTGAGAAAGCGAGGTTTTTGACAGAGGAAGAGAGGGAGGTTGCGAGGGCGAGGGGTGTGAGGCAGGCTGGAGCTGCTACGAGAGTGGGAGGGATCGTGTGGAAGGAAATAGGGGATGGGCTGTTGGATCTTAAGGGGTGGATACTTGGGTGAGTCGGGTTGAACAAATTTTCATGGTAATGCTAATGCGTCACAGATTGATGTACTTCTCAGGCAATGTGGCATTTAGCAGCCTTCCGGTCTTCTTGCCAACGATTTTAAAAGAAATGGGGTTCTCGTCAATCAACGCACAGGGCTTAACAGCGCCACCCTTCTTCTTATCGTTTTTGACGACGATTGGGACGACATATCTTGCTGATCGAACTCAGCAGCGAGGTATCACCATTGCCATACTGACGGCCATTGGCGGAGTAGGCTACGTAATCCTTGCAGCTACGACGTCAGTGGGTGCAAGATACTTTGGCGTGTTCCTCGCTGCCATTGGCATCTTCCCGGCAATTGGAAATGTACTTCCCTGGGTGACAAACAATCAAGGGTCAGACACACGTAGAGGTGCTGGCATTGTCATCTTGAACATTGTCGGACAATGTGGACCACTCCTTGGGACTCGCATGTATCCATCTTCTGAGGGACCACGGTTTGTCAAAGGCCAATCAGTTTGCGCTGCATTCATGTTCTTTTTCTGTTTCCTCACGCTGTTGCTACGAACGATATTGGTATGGGAAAACAAGAAGTTGGATCGAAAGTACGGAACTGTAGCACAGCAGAGACAAGCCATTCACGAAGCGCAAGCTCGGGGTGAAAGTAAGGGTGAGGTTGCGGTGGAGAACTACGGCCCTCTATTTCGATACGTACTGTAATTGCCTAACAAATGTATGGAATCTGTTTTGTTTACATTGCATTAGAGTATCAAGGTGGTCAAATCTAATCATCCAAATCGTCCCAGGCATCAAAAGTCTCCTTCTCTTGTCTGGGTGCTGGCGCCGGCCGAGGCACATGTGGTTGTTGTTCTGGAAGAATCCTCTCTGGCGGCTCTGCGGCGGCAGCCGCTGCTGCCTCTTGTTGCTCCGCTGTAGCCATGTCCTTCAGCCTCTCAGCCTCTTCGTGCGCATAGATATCGAATTCGTCGAGATCCTTATTCTTAGCTTGCCAATACATCAGCTTGTATAGGTTGCCGCTGCGGACCTTATCGTCGCTCGGCCAGGGATACCAAGCAATTTTGCTGTCCTTGAGCTTCTTCAGCCATTCCTCTTCTTCTGCAGTAATTTCGACGGGCGCATTATCAGAGACCTGGCCTTCCTTTGGTGCTTCTGGAGTGCTCTTGGTCAAGTCCATGGACTCGGGTGCGTTGGCAGGTGTGTTGACGCCATTGGTAGGGGCACCACTTGAAGCTGCATCGTCTTTGTCTTTATCTGTGGCAGCAGCAGGTGCGCGCTCGCGGTAGGTAGGTGGAACTGTGTGCTTGGATATGTTTTTCGCATACTGGAGGAGCTCCTGGACGTTTACAGGCCGTGAGTATTCAGGGAAGGTGGTGGCGGGGGTCTCGAAGAGCTCATGGCGCAAGCTTGCTAGTGTTGAGATGGAGCTCTTGAGTTGCTCCTCGAGAGCTTCAGCTTCACTGCGGAGTGTTTGGATGCGAGCATGGTTGGCTTGGTGACGTGCAACTGTATGGTTTTAGCTGCTGTATATATCCCAAAAAAAAGTAATGGGTATTACTTACGCTCGTCGAGTCCTTGGCTCAACTCTTCATCAGCCACCACCAGATCAATCGCGGCTTGGGGAGCAGGATTGTACGCCGCAATGGAGTCGACCAAGGTGCCCAGAGCCTTTTCGACGCGCTCGAACTGTGCTGACAGGACGTGATCCATGGCGGGATGGGGGGCTTAGCGGGCAATGCTGGTGGTGGTGAGGTGCAGTGGAGTGGGGAAAGCGCGTATCTGCAGGGCACTCACGTGACCGGCACAGCACGCAGGCAAGCGGCGAGTGAATGGCAATGCGGATGATTACGCGCAGGACAGCATCGCAATCGGTGGTAGGGCTAGGCTAGGGTTGCAGATGCAGGCTGGGCTGGCGCCAACACCTGGAACCTGGATGGCCAGGTTATTCTTAGGGGAGACGTTCGCAGCGTGGTAGTGCAGCGAACGCATCAGCTGCCTCTCTGCGTAAGACAGGCCAACAGGCCAACAACTTGAGACCGTCCGAGTTTGGGCCAGCGCGACATGGCATGTTCAGCCAGCAGAGCAACTCACACAGACCAGGGATGCCAGGCCTCGTCTCTCGGACATGCCGCTAGAATACTGGCGACACTATATTTGTCTGGCCCAAAGCCGAGCTGTCAACGGCGAATCTTGAGCCTCGAATTCCTCCAGCTGCCTAATACGCCCTCCGTCATATTACCCTACGCGATAGTCGCAAACGGCGAGCCCTCGTCGTCATCCTCCTCCCCACAAGCTCCCCTTGACTTTCTTCCTGTCACAAATCTTTTCTGTCACCTGCTGCAACGTGCTTTTGATTCAAGTCTTCCAACTTGCTAGTTATCGTGTGCACCCCGCCATCACTACCTACCTACCTACCTTGCTCGCTCGGCCTAAACACCCCGCCGCCACTACACCTTCAGCTATCCACCTTTGCGCGCCTATCCGCCCGTCACGTAACCGCCCAGACAGGAACTTCTTTTCTCTCTCCTACGCGTCTCCCACCAGACTTCTCCCTCTTCCTCCACATCCGATTCTTGTTAGCAGCCATGGGTAAATCGTGAGTACTCTCTTTCCTTCCCCACAGTCTCGTCCGTCGCGCCCCGCTGGCCACGCCTCCCCTTCACTGCCAGTACCAACCAACGCGGATTGAATGGCAACGGGTGCACTGCTGTCCCCAAGCTTCGTCATGGCTCTGTCAAACGACCTCATATACCCGTCCCGCCACACCACTGCTCCTCCACCAGTATACAACATAACAACATGTCGTCGCCCGCCGAGATCTTTGAGCACAGCGACGCCCAACGCAAGCGAAGAGGTTCACAGCCTCACATACCCCTAGGCTCGCGCAATCTACCCTTACCTGACTTGGGCTTTGCGTCGCCCAAGTTTGCACGCTTACATCACTCTGAAATACCCCACCATGACGACCCTGGATATGCCTCCTACAAGTCCGCCCGAGACGTTGCTTTCACAAATGCTATTCGCCAATTCGAGAAGGAGCTTGGGGCCCGCAGCGCGGTCGAGCATTTAGTTTTGAAGAATGATATACTGATTGTACGACGTTATAGCCAGAGTAAGCTGTCACAGCAGGAGCTCGCCGATCTCCAGAAAGCCACCCATTTCGACAAGAAGGAACTGCAGCAATGGTACAAAGGTGCGCATAGCGACCCCTCCAGCCAGAGGGACACAAGCTAAGGAAAGCAGGTTTCCTCAAGGACTGCCCGTCCGGCATGCTCACCAAGGAGGAGTTCCAGAAGATCTACAAACAATTCTTTCCTTTTGGTGATCCGTCGTCATTCGCAGATTATGTCTTCAATGTGTTCGATGCAGATAAATCAGGCACGATAGACTTCAAAGAGTTCATCTGCGCTCTCAGCGTCACCAGTCGCGGAAAGATGGAGGACAAGCTCGACTGGGCATTCCAGCTGTACGACATTGATGGCGATGGCAAGATCAGTTACGAAGAGATGCTGGCAATTGTCGAGGCCATTTACAAGATGGTATGACAAGCAACGAATGGGCCCACTACAAACACTAACACATGGCAGGTTGGCTCCATGGTCAAGCTCCCTGAAGACGAAGACACTCCCGAGAAGCGTGTACGCAAAATCTTCCGGATGATGGACAAGGACGAAAACGGCAGCTTAGACATGGCCGAGTTTAAAGAAGGCTCCAAGCGCGACGAGACAATTGTGTCAGCGCTGTCTCTATATGATGGTCTGGTTTGAGGGGAGGGTGCCGATACCCAACGTCGTTTCTTGTACTTGTCTTCTTCGATATCAAAGCGCATTTGTGGGATTCTAGCATGCTTTCAAAGTGCGTGCGGTACGACTGGTAAGGTGTCTGTCATCGCTTCGGCGTCTGGGACATCATGATTGATTGATGATGTACATAAAGTTTGCGGGGCCTAGCACATGGGATTATGCGAATAAAAAGATAAATTCATTTGATACATGGCCTTGATATGTGTGAGCGAAGCAATTTCCTGTTCGGAATCTTTTCAGAAATATGATGAAGAAGTTGATACTAAATAAAGTACGACTACAAACAGCTCTGACGTCGCCAGAGACCCTGACTGCTGCGTGGCTTGTGGCTAGTGATGTGTGGCTTGGCATACGCGTAGCTCCACGCCAGTTCGGCCCTGAGGTAACCTTGCAGCTCTGGACAGGTAGCTTCAAGAAGACACCTCACTGCTATCTCTACGCCCAATCGTTCATGGCTCTTGTTGGTCGCACAAGATAACAACCACATTCTACAGAACTACTCAGCTGGCCCTGCCTTTCTACCAGCTGTCACCTTCTACCAAGCGTTTCATGGGTGGATCCGCGTAGCCGGCCGAACAACATCCAAAGCTGACCGTGCGGAACACGACACAGTACGCCTGCCTTGGAGAGGCGGTCATAAGCACAAACACCTCACATATACCTTTCACTATGCGGCGACTCGACAGATCGCGGCCATGCAGACTCGCTGCCCTGGCATCGCTGCTTGCGCTGGTCCCTTCAGCGAATGCTTTTTATTTCCCAGGCACCGCGCCTACATCATACAAAGAAGGCGACATCGTACCGCTATTCGTAAACCACATTACTCCCGCCGACTCGCAAAATGATCCCAAACTGCGCTCTGTCTTCTCGTTCGATTACTATCAGTCAGAACTTAACTTCTGTCAGCCAGAAGGAGGTCCCAAATACATTCGAGAGAGCTTGGGAAGCATATTGTTTGGAGACCGAATACAAACAAGCCCTTTTGAGCTAAGAATGGGCAAAAATGAGACTTGTAAACCTCTATGTGAAGCTTCGTATCAGCCAAACGATGCAGTATTTGTCAACAGCAGGATATTTCAGGGCTACGATTTGAACTGGTTGATAGACGGTTTGCCTGCGGCGCAGTTGCTCAAAGATCCAAGTTCGGACGAACCCTTCTACAGTCCTGGTTTTGCGCTAGGCTTTGTAAATGAAGAGAACGAAGATCGACCCGAGTTCAACAACCACTACGACATCGTAATCGATTACCACGAGGCAAGCAAAGGCAACTACAGAGTGGTTGGCGTACTTGTGGACCCCTGGTCGACAGGCAATTCCAAGATATTGGGTGATGGACGGGCAGAATGCGACCGCACTGATACACCACCACCTGTTGTTCTTAACGAGAATGAAGTGAACAAGGTTGCCTTTACGTACAGCGTCTTCTGGCGACTCAGTCCCACCCCATTTGCCACACGATGGGACAAGTATCTGCACGTGTACGAGACGAAGATCCATTGGTTCTCGTTGATCAATTCAGCTGTCATCGTGGTGTTCTTAGTCACCATGGTTAGCACGATCCTCGTCCGCACTCTGAAGAAGGATATTGCCCGGTACAATCGCTTGGATCAGTTCGCTCTCGAAGACTTTGGCGAAAATGGCGACGTCGAGGATGGTGTGGCGGAAGACTCTGGCTGGAAACTTGTGCACGGAGATGTTTTCAGACCACCCAAGAACCCATTGCTCTTGTCAGTCATGGTAGGCAATGGTGCCCAGCTTTTTGCCATGACTGCCCTCACAATTGGTAAGAGTAGGGCCACGAGATTGCCTCATGTATATTATTAACAAATCGCACAGCTTTCGCGCTTCTCGGCTTCTTATCCCCGAGCAACCGTGGCGCTCTCGGCACTGTTATTATTATCTTCTACACTCTCTTCGGGTTCATCGGAGGCTACTTCTCGTCCCGGACTTACAAGTTTTTCCACGGCGAGTCCTGGAAGCTTTGCTTCTTTTACACTCCATTCGCTCTTCCAGGCTTCGTTTTCGCTACCTTTTTCCTCCTCAATCTCTTCGTGTGGGGCCGTGGTGCTTCTGGAGCCGTTCCATTTACGACCATGCTGGTCGTTGTCATCATTTGGTTCGTTATCTCAGTACCTCTCAGCTTCGCTGGATCATGGTTGGGTTTTAAACAAGGCGCCATTGAGCCACCGGTCCGCACAAACCAAATCCCGCGTCAAATTCCTCCATCCGGCGGCTACCTACGACCTCTGCCATCCATGGCACTTGCAGGTATCCTTCCTTTTGGTGCCATTTTCGTTGAACTTTACTTCATCATGAACAGTATTTGGTTTTCCAAGGTTTACTATATGTTCGGTTTCCTATTCCTTTGCTTCGGCTTGATGATCATTACTTCGGCAGCAGTGACAGTTCTGATGATCTACTTCTTGCTCTGTGCCGAGAACTATCACTGGCAATGGAGGAGTTTCTTCACTGCCGGCGCAACTGCCGCGTATGTGTTTGGGAGTTGTTTGCTCTACTGGATCAAGGACGTCAGCTGGACCAGTTGGACAAGTGGAGTGGTGTACCTAGGATACAGTGCGCTTTTGAGTGTTTTGGTGTTCGTTTTGACTGGTAAGTTCACATTATGGCCTTTTCAATGACAGTGGCTAATATCTTATAGGCACGATTGGCTTCATTGCCAGCTGGCTGTTTGTGATGAAGATTTACAGATCCATCAAGGTCGATTAAGCAGGATGTCGACTTCAAGCTCGCATGAGCTTTATTTGTTCATTTGGGCACTGGAGGATTGTGCAAAGTACTCCGCTCTCATAGCGTGTACACATATCATTATGTAAAATAAAATGCGCGACTTCTCAACGTCCAAGCATGTTATCATAAAAATCAAAACTATACATACCACAATCTCTGATCTTGCCAATTCCTCACCCCTTCAACCCTTCCTTTATCCTATCTCCAGCCATCCACTCCCCCTCATCATACTCGCCCAACCCCAACCCACTCCTCGCCCGATTCTCCCCCGCTACCACCCCAAACGGAATCCCCTTACCGACCCCAAACAATACGAACGCAGCCCACTTCCATCGAAACGGATTAATCGCAATAGTAAACACAAACCAATAGATCAACTCGCTATACGTGAAAAACTCAAACGCCCCACCCGGAGCTTTCGTCTTGATAAACCTCGTCATATCAATCCAGCGCTTCATCCAAGCCGTGCGCGGCCTCGCCAGCGGATCAACAAGATACATGAGCAAAAACCTCGTATATATGCCTATATGGTAATTCCCCACCGTGCCAATCGCATTCACATACGTGCAGTTATTCGCACAGATCGACGGGTGCTCCGGTGGGAAGACTTGCAAGTACCAATTCGGCGGGGCGTACGGCTCGTTGAAAACTTCAGAGGGGAGGAAGGAGAGGCTGGGGCGCTTGTAGCCCGTGGCCATGATGACGATGTCGGCTTCGATGAGGCGGTGGGTGCCGGGGTAGTTTTTTGGGGTGCCGCGTGGGCGTTGGGAGAATGTTATGCCGTCTCCTGAGGGCGCGTAGGAGACGATGTCGCCGCGGAGCCAGGAGGCTTTGCCGGAGCGGATGAGGTTTAAGATAGAAGAGTTGACCATGGGGGTTTCTTGGAAGAGGCCGCCGGAGGGCGGGGAGATGTCGTATAAGTCGCGGTAGAAGAAGAGGCGGAGGATGGATTCGGGGATGAAGGAGAAGATGGTTTCGGAGCCGAGGATGTTGAGGGCTAGTAAAGAGTCTATTAGGGGGTTGCGGGGGATGATCCATTTTTCAGAGCGGGCGAGGATGGTGGTGTGGGTGGCTTGCGAGGCGTGGACGAATTCTAGGGCTTCGACGGCGGAGGCGCCGCCGCCTATTATGATGACTTTTTTGCCTTTGGCGGATTTGCCGTCGAGTTCGGAGCTGTGCCAGATTTCTCCTTTGAAGTGCTCTTGGCCGGGGATGTTGGGCATTTTTGGGTCGCCGCATGTTCCGATTGCTGCAATGACGCCGTCGAAGTGGCCGTTGGAGGGGGAATTGATGATCCAACGTCCTTGGGAGTCTTTGTAAACACGCTCAACGGGTGTGTTGAATTTGGTTTTTGGTTCGAGGTCGTAACGTTTCCAGAGGGAGGTTATTTGTTCTACGATTTGTTTGCGGTCGGGATAGCCTTTATTCCAGTGTACGGAAGGGTGGAAGCGGTACATGATACTATGAATTTGGAGACCAGAGGTGTTGTTGACTCGGCTCCATATTCCTCCTACGTTTTCTTTAGGCCCTGCTTCGAAGATGCGGCAGTCAAAGCCATGGCCGACGATATGGGCTGCTGCAGATACACCGGTAAGGCCAGCTCCTATGACGGCAATTCTTGGTCTTACAAGTTTTGCTTGAGGCGGCGGAGGTGTTGGGGAGAGAAGCTTGTCCAGAACATATTGGAAAACTTGGTAGATGAAAAGTATGGGATGTGTGAGAGCATATAGGAGGTAGCTCACTAACCCCCCCATGATGGCAATTATGGTGATGAAAGGAGATCTAGCTTGATCGAAGGGAGAATCCAGTTTTATGAAGCATCTTGTATCCCTGGTTATCGGAGGATCGCGGGATCTATGCATTCATCGCGCGGTCTACACATTATAAAATTGTGATGTCATAGTGGATACTGACATGTGAAAGTGACAGACTGGACTGGACCCTAGTTACACTTGCATATGCTTGCGCATTTGACTAGACTGTCAGATAATCGCCGCAAATTAATCAACGCCATATTCATCGACGTTTCCCTCCCAATCCCTTGGCAGACGAATTGCATCCGTGAAGGATACCATACATGTGACAACAAGAGATGATCGACACAGGGATGCGGCTCAGCCAAGCGAGGACGCTAGGACCTGGCGCTAGTGTTGCGGGTGCCTGGAGGTTAAGCGAGACACAACTAAGCTTCTCATCAACAAGCCTCCAACCTTGCGACATCACACCACCAACACCGCAATCATGAGCGCGTTCCAACAAAATAACGTTGAGACGCGGCTGTGCAAGGCCGTAGACACTGCCATTCAGTCCCAAGATGGTGACCTGCTCAAGACTATCGTTATCATTGAGCCCGA
The DNA here is from genome assembly GCA_000498155.1 of Shiraia sp. slf14. NCBI lineage: Eukaryota > Fungi > Ascomycota > Dothideomycetes > Pleosporales > Shiraiaceae > Shiraia > Shiraia sp. slf14. The sequence goes on from AXZN01000037.1 coordinate 430,985, forward strand.
GTATCCTATAGACCACAAGCAGCTCATCCAATCGCTGCGCAGCAACTACCCAGAGTCTAACAGCAACTCTACACAGCGCCTGGAACAGCTCATCAAGCGCGCCGTAAGCCAGACTGCCGAATCTGTCGACGCCGACGACAGACCTATCCAATCATGGAGCTCCATGGTTACCTTCCTTGTCGAGTGGATGGCGTTCCTCAGAGATGTGGACCCCACCAACCTACTACAGGTCTACAAGCGTCTTAGTGACCTCCTACAGTAAGTCCCATAACATTTCATCGGCATCACGTGATACTAATCGTGACCTAGGCTAGCAAATAGCGCATTGCAGCACCCTACCAAGGGTGTCTTGATGCTTCCAACCATCATCTACTACTCAAACGTCTTTGCACGTGTAGCTGTTGGACTTGATAAGTCCCCTGAACTCATCCAGGACCTGATTGAGGAGTCAGTCAATGAGGAGGGCCAACGAGAGTCACTTCCAGAGAAAGCTGCCAACATTGTCCGACAAGCGTTCATTATTTGCCTCAATGATCGCAACACTGCTCCTGGAGGCGTCAAAAATGGCAAGCCCGACGGGAAAAAAATCGGCATCTACAAGATGGCCAACATTTGCCTACGCATCTTGTTCCAAGCGAATAATACAGAGAGTTGCGAAACCATCTTCCACAATATCAAAAACTCCTCACCACCTCTTCACATCTATCCCGCATCTGAGCGCGTCACCTACTTGTACTTCCTGGGACTCTTCTATTTCATTAGTGGCGACTTTTACACTGCCCAACTACCTCTTCAAACGGCTTATGACCAGTGCCTCTCTGACGACAGGGGCAAGCCACAGCGCCGTCAAATCCTTATCTACCTGACATGCGCCAACATCATCATGGGACGCTTTCCTTCCAAGTACATTTACGACTTGCCCGAAGCTCATGGCTTTCGCGATGTATTTGGACCTATCACAGAGGCCATGCGCAAGGGTGACCTTGAGACATTCCGCCGCATCTTCAATCTAGACGGCTCACATCCGTGCACTAATTTCTTGATGGGCCATAGCATGTTTTATCCTTTGGGTAACTATGGTGAAGCGCTCGTCTGGAGGTCACTAGCCCGCAAGGTGTTCCTCTTGACAGGTTCGCAAGGCACTGAAGTACAAAATGCCCAGGGACAGAGGGAAGTCAAGTCTTCATCAATTAGCCTTGAAGCCCTGCTGTTGGCCTTCCGGTATCTTGACAACCGCTCAAAGATACCCAACGCAGCCATGACTGCTCAGGACAAAGGCCCTGGCCGTCGCCACCTCGGCCATACCTTTTTCGACTATCCATCGGTCACCAAGTCGACTTACATTGATCCTGACTTTGACGGGGTAGCTGGCCTTGAGCCTTACAACCCTGAGATAGACCTTATAGAAGTTGAGGTCATCTGCGGCAGTCTGATCTCACAGGGCTTCATGAAGGGCTACATCAGCCAGGGCGCAAAGAAGGTCGCGATTGCGGGCACCAATAAGCCAGGAGGTGCTCTGAGGTTTGGCTTTCCAAAGCCATGGGACGTCAACCGCAAAAACAACACGGACGATGTTCCAGGGTGGGTGCTAGAGCCCGCCAAGGGAGGGAGTGGCCAGGTGGTGAGGCTCAGTGGAGCACGTGCAGCGGGTGCATAAAAACATTCCCATGGATCCAAAAGTTAATTGCTAACCACTTACATTACAAGACGCTGAGTCAGAAACTGAGCCTGACGATGAATATGAAGAGTTGTAGCCCAATGGCAAGCTCTCTCAGTAATATCAAAAGTCAGGAATACTGGTTCGTATTGGCAAGGCATATGAAGCGTGCTCTTGGATGCAACATCGCTCGGAATTGCTATGTACTGAAACCACTTTCTTTAGGGCTGAAGAACATTCCATCTTCATTGGAACCTGCCAGATGGCCAAGATAGACCAATTTCTGCTGAACGACCACAAGAAATACGAGCAAAGCTTCTCGAAGTCGTGTTTGCCGGTCGATTTCTGTTCTTAATAGACCCATTTACTTTCTTTCGAGTATCGGCCGAAGAAGCCGCACGACCTGTTCGTTTTCCTCAGCATAATTGACACCTTGGAAAGGACTATCCGTTCCAGGTGATTTGCTAGAGAAGGTCAAGCTCGAAAAGCGATAATGCATGCAGCAATCCATATAGTTGTTCGATTGCACATAATGAAACATGAATACCCTACATAAAGTTCTAGTTGTTTGTTAGTGAACCCTTTTATCCTCACGATTCCCAACATCAGATTGTCGCATCACGGAGGATCAATTGCGACATCTCCGCAACCCAGCATCGTGGCGTGACTCGCATTCGCAAAACCCTTTTCTTTCTAGGTGCTTGGCCAAGAGAAATTACTAATTGCCCAATGCACAAATGTCAATGCCAGGGCTTTCGGCAGACGGATAGTCGGAGTCAACCTTCCGTACCAAGTGGACGAAACCCAAAATTTGCTTCAACGGGAGGCTCCGCTGAGAAACAGTGCATGCTGGCAATGAGTGGAGTACATGGCAAGATGGCCTGGATGAGGATCCTGAGCCGTTCGCCTCGTTGCGAAACTTGAGTCAAGTGCCTAGAAGTTCAATGGTACCGCCCCCAGTTGCCGCGTTGGTGCGTATGCCGAAGAAAAGGCCCTATTCATGAACTGAGAAACGAACTCCCCTCAGGGATTACAAGTCCAGAACAATTCTTGGATTATGCAAGTTTTATCAGAATGTCGATGCGACCAACCATGTTTTTCAACAAAGCGAAGTCCTACCGCGAGCAAAAATTGAGGTCGTCAGAGTGATAAGGCGATTGATAAGCATGTTGTTGAAGGTTCGAATAGCGTGGGGTTGGGTGGTGCGAGTCAAAAATCAGCGACCGGCACGGCAGCCACAAGCTCACCCGAACTTCGGCCATTCTGCAGGACAGTCCTTGCTTAAAACATGTCAAGTAAGTGTCAAGGCTGTGTGGCGCAATGAATGGCTCCTTTACCAAGCAAGATGGCGTTCTCCTCCCCAAAAAGTTACAAGTTGCATCGCAGTCGTCGACATTGTTCATGCTTTCCTTTCCAACGTATTCACCAATACGGTCGATCATGGTAGAATAGGAATCTGCTCAGACGATCCAGTCTCACGTTCCTGCAGCAAACCATGCAAATCCCACCGGGCAATCGACCCGATCGTGCACATCATTTAGCCCATCGTCTCCATCATCATGGGTGCTCAGACGCGCATTTTCCAACGCTTAGCCTAAACGCTCCCCCAAGCCCTTGAATTACGCCACCATGCGCGTTCAGATACTCGTACTGTGTAACGAATTTCCTACTACGTATGCGGCACGGTCAAATAAATTGACAGATAGTGCTTTTCGCCAATGTCGTTTAAATCACCAGCTCGGTAAAGCACTTCCAGCTAGCGTACGCCTGGCTGTGAAGGTCGTTAGCATGCATCTGTGCAGGGCCACCCTGCGCATCGGCGACACTAAAAGTATGGCCGGGGTGTCCCCACTGCGAAGCGACCCGTGCGAATGGAACAGGTGTGGTAATTGGGTTATTATTTGTTCATCTCATATCCCAAGACGTTCGGTAGATCATCGGGGTAACGAAGAGGGGAGGGAGGGTTGGGCGGAGTCCTCTTTGGGAGGTGAAGCGGTAAGCACCACAGGTTTTGCAGGCATTGTTACGTTGTTGAATCGAATCATGGCCAAAGGGCGCGCTGAAGGATTGTACGTCTCATCTTGTTGTGAAGAATGCATTGGGACCCGCTGTATCAAGTGGACTCATTACGTGATCAGCTGCAAGAAATCAAGGCTTGTGTGTACTATGTATGGGTAAAACGTGAGGCAAAGATTGGGATGTGATGCTGATGAATTGGACACTATTATCATGGGGTATAGAACAACTTTTTGGGAGGCCGTAACATCGTGAAAAATATTCAGACTGCTTGTGAAGGGTTCATCGCTTTGAGACACTCCTGTTTTCGACTTGCTGCCCACGATGGGACTGTTTCCTTCGATTCATCCAGGTCGTCGGACGGACTTGAGGTGACCTGCACACTCGTGGTCTTCTTAATGACCGGGTCGAGTGGTATTTGGCTTGCCTGGCTCAGGTTGTCCATGCTTCCTCGGGTCTCCAGAGCCTCATCTGAGTATGGGCTGCGATCCTTGCTCTTTGCGTAACCTGTTCTACTCCTGCTCAAGTTGGATCCTTGTCCATATCGCGGTGTGTTATTCGATGACATCGCCTTTGCGCCTCCCCAGAAGAAACCCCATATCATCCTACTGAGGGCGAGATTGGTGGCGATGATTCCAAGATGTAATTCTGTATTGGCCCAGATAGCCGCGATGCAGTAGTCGTATGAAAGATCTGCGGTTTTGATCCCGAGTGAAGAGGCTCGAACGATGGCAACTGCGGTAGCAATAAGGCCTAATGACATGAGGCCACAGACACCGATTTTGAGCTTTGTTGTAATCTTGATGTTCCATAGTACGACTATGGGAAGGAGGGCACATATCAAGTCAGTTACAACAGAGTAGGCTATGTCAAAGTCAGTATCCGGTGTATTGGGCCCCTTGTAGTGACTGCAACGTACCGACTTGAACATAGATGGAATAAATTCTGACTTTCGTAGGCCAGCAACGTCCAGGCGTTGACGGTCTCCAGTACTTCTTTGGAGGATCGCACTGTGCAAGGAGCACAATAATTGGCTCAAGATTGGTCAGGACCAATCCTCCCATCATCGCATACAGGCAGTATCGCAGGACCTTTTCATCCTTGATGCGCAATATTAAGAGACATATACTGCACTTCAACAATCCAATGTTGGTGAAGAGGAAGAGTTGCGTCAGCCAAGTTAAGAAGTTGACGTATTCGTAATCTTCTTGCGACAGATACCATCGATGTCGCCCATTGCCATGCTTGACTGAATCGATTTGGAGAGCTGTTCTAATTACGGCTAACATGCAACATATCATAATGATATAGTCATCCTATACAATTCAGTCAGATTCCAAATATCAGAGGTTGCATAATGGGAGGAGATTACCCAGCCCAGAGCACGCCGCCCATGTCGAGCCCATACTCTTAACACCGTAGTGAGGATGGTGAAAGACGTCAGTGTGCATGTTAAAACAAGTAGGATTCCTCCAACAGATCTAAAAAAGCACAGTCGTGTGGTCAGTATACTTCGCACATCCACATCGATTGTGGGGCCAACTTACTTATCTGGAGGTAATGGATTCGGCGGTTGTACAGTCGCCATTTTTGGTGGTGAGACTGAGCGGTAGGATGCCGAGATAACCAGTTGTTCGATCAAGAACGATTGATGGGGATTTTAATCTTGGTAGTGCCCGGCATGGGCACGGGGGGTAATCAAGTAGTATCCCACAGGACCCTCATACAGTGTTTCGATGGGAGATGGCACGGCACTAGCGAGGGTATGGTGAACTTATCACTAGCTTGATTGATGACCCAAGTAACCGGGGTAAGTGGCTTGACAAAATGCCATAGTGGTACCACAGCCAGTAATGGCTCCCGTTCGGGACTCCGAGCCCAAATTGTTCACGAACGCCCCTAGTTTGTTGGATGTGTGCTCCCAAATACGAAAACCTTCTCAAATTCCACAGCCAAGCCAGCTAATCTTTAGGTAATCGATCGTTGCGAATACGTTCTGCGTTGCGAGCTGATGCAACCAGTGTGCGCCTGGTCACGTCCTTCCCCACGATCTGGGCCAACAAAACGCCAAAAAGCACATTTTCCACGTGTGTTCGCTCGTGCCAAGCTCACCAGAGCAATGCTGGTCTATTAGGGAAGAAAATTCCCTCTCATTACTACATATATGGCGAGGCAGCCGAACCGAGAACAAAGCAGTGGACTTAGGGTACCCGTATTGAATGGTCCGTGAAAGCGGATTGGGTGGAAAGTTCGGATCTGTACATGTGGAGACGGGCCGATAACGAGTAAGCGACGGGGTCTCAGTCCGATGCTCTATCAGGGAGCCCCTGCGTCGGATAAACTCGAGTCAAACCCGCTATTCACCTGGGGGTGTCGATGGATGGGCGAACACGCATCACCTTGGCAAGTCTTGCGCCCAAGGGTATGATCAATCGCATCTAGGAACGTGATAGTCCCGACTTTAATTACCTGGATCGTGCGAGCATGCATGCAATACGAATACCACGAGGGAAACACGCTCCTACTACGTCCAAATCCCTTTTGTCCTCAATTCCGCCCCTCCTGCATCTTGTTGATCAAGGCTTGCTTGCAAAGTTAGCTCTTTTTCAAGACCGTGAGCACACGTGAAGATGCAGTTCCTGGCAACGACTCTGGCTGTTACCAGCTTACTGGGATATACGAGTGGAACAGCTATCAAACGCGAGTACGTCGAAGGTGCCAATCAAAACTCCTATGATTTTGTAAGTTTTTCCGGTGGAAGTGCATTTTGTTCCACAGCATCTGATCGACGTTTCAGATCGTCGTAGGCGGTGGAACTGCTGGTCTCGCAGTGGCTTCTCGTATCAGCGATGGCTTGCCCGACTCTCGCGTTCTCGTTATTGAGGCAGGACCAGATGGTCGTCAAGAACCAGGTATCACGATTCCAGGACGGAAAGGCTCAACTCTTGGTGGAAAGTATGATTGGAACCTCACTACAGTGGCACAGCCCGCTGCCAACAACCGTATCTTCGCGCAAAACAGGGGAAAGGTACTGGGTGGCTCATCAGCCTTGAACTTGATGACCTGGGACCGAACATCTGCCCCTGAACTCGATGCCTGGGAGAAAGTCCTTGGTAACAAGGGATGGAATTGGAAGAATTTGTACGCAGCAATGTTGAAGGTCGAGTCGTTCTTGCCTTCGCCAGCATATGGCACGGAGGGTGTTGGTACAACTGGCCCAGTCAAGACTCTCATCAATCGCATCTTCCCTCTTCACCAATCCACATGGTACCCTACCATGAACAGCCTAGGCCTAGCCACCAACAAGGAGTCTTTGAATGGCAACCCAATTGGAGTATCGACACAGCCCGGTAACGTCAACCCTGACTACACCCGCTCCTATGCGCCTGAATATCTCAAGCTCGCCCAAGACAACCTAGATTTGACCACAGACACTCGTGTTGCAAAGATCAACTTCCGTGGCAAGACTGCGACTGGAGTCACGCTTGAGGACGGAACGGTCATCAACGCTCGACGCGAAGTCATCCTCTCTGCTGGGTCGTTCCAAACCCCTGGCTTGCTTGAGCTCTCTGGTATTGGCAATGCTACACTTTTGCAGAAGCTTGGTATCCCCGTCGTTCAGGATCTTCCTTCTGTAGGCGAGAACCTCCAGGACCATATCCGTATTCAAGCGTCTTACCAGCTCAAACCGGAATTCCCTTCGTTTGACGTGCTTAAGAATACGACCCGTGCTGCTGCAGAACTAGCTTTGTATAAGGCTGGCCTAGTATCCTTGTATGACTACACTGCTAGTGGATACTCCTACTCCCCTTGGTCCATCGTCTCGAAAGAAACCAGCGAAAGCCTTCGCGCTCTGGTTCAGGGAGACCAGACGCTCAAATCGCCCGTCGACAAGTTGAAGCAGAGCTACTTCTCTCCTGCACTCAGCTCAAAGGTCCCACAGCTCGAGGTCATTTTCTCCGATGGCTACACTGGCCTGAAGGGCTATCCTGCGGCGAACTCCTCCCTCTTTGGTATCGGCACATTCTCCCTCATCGGTGTTGTTCAACATCCTCTCAGCAAGGGAAATGTCCACATTAGCTCCCGCAACATCAGCGACAAGCCCATCATTAACCCCAACTACCTATCCCACCCTTACGATCTCCAAGCCGCCGCAAACCTTGCGAAATTCCTCCGCAAGATTGCCACATCCTCGCCCATGAACCAAGTCTGGACTCAAGAGTACGAGCCTGGCAATGTAGTCCAAACCGATGAAGACTGGAAGAAGTATGCTCTTGCGAACACTTTGAGCATTTATCATCCCGTTGGCTCCGCTGCCATGCTTCCAAGGAAGTCTGGCGGTGTTGTCAACAATCGTCTGGAGGTTTATGGCACCAAGCACTTGAGGGTGGTGGATGCAAGCGTTATTCCTCTTCTGCCCAGCGCGCATATTCAAACCCTCGTTTATGGCATTGCAGAGAGGGCTGCAGAGATGATAATAGAGAAATACTGCTGATCATGAAACACAGCATAGTTAAATCTTAATAGAATGTAATGCATTAATCTTCTTCAATCCCTTTATCTTTGTTGTGCTTTGCAAGAAAACGTGATAGATTTCCTACAATATATCTCCAGGTCAAAGTAGGTTTCTAAACACTTATTCATGCATTAAATACCAAATTTAGCTTTTCGGAATAAACATTCTCAAGAATTTGAAAAGATCTTCGAATATGATACACTCTTTCAGCAAACAACAATAGAAGTCCCCAAGCCCCAAACAACGATTGTATACTGACTAAACACTACATTGCACCTCATACCAATTACACCCATCTCCACAGCGACAGACAACCTGACGGACATGAACCCTAAACCTGTCCAAGTCCCACAATCCGCCTCCATAGCCACCCAAACTTCACCACGCAACTAAGTTTGCCATGCGTGCGCGCACCGAATACGCAACGCGGACCTGAAATTCTCTGGGACGCTGGACGGGCAGTAGGTACTAGTGGCACGCAAAATGGAACTAAGCACGGCAAGACCTACGTAGGTGGACGACGCTTTCGGCAAGGCTTCTGAAGACCTCTGCCCACTTTTGGAAGGAGATCATCAGCCCATCGGGAGACCATAGTTGCTGCAAACTTCCTCGAGATGTTGAGCTTGGCGATGGGGAGGCTTAGATATGGGGTTTTCCGATGGGTGTTAATTGGTTGAAAAGGGACATCGCGATCGCGGCATGTTCGGATTGAATACTCAGACAACTATTGAGGGACATCGTAAGATGGGTTGGACGCGTAGTTGAGTCTCTCGTACGAAGATCAGAGTGCATCGAGATCTTCTGGACTTCTTGAAATGTGTTCGTGGTGGGGCAGGTGGGTAGGCAGTTGAAGTTCCGAGGTAACTTGTCAAGCGGAGCAGCTAAATTTTTCACTGCACTAATTTGAGGGATCTGCAAAGCTAAGGGGGCTATTTGCGTTTCTTCTGGGCCGTCATAGTTGTCGAGTTGAAATATACCTGATGATAAGAAGGATATGTTGGCAGGATATAATGTTTGTAATTCTCCAGTTTTCCATCAATCAGTCAATAAGATAATCCACCGGGCGTGGTGGCGGAGTGGTTATCGCGCAAGACTAGAAATCTTGTTCCTTCGGGAGCGCAGGTTCGAGTCCTGCCCACGTCGTTTTTTGCCAAATCTATCTACTAGATGGTAGCTTTTTTTTGTGATATTCTTGCGTACTACTTTGACGGATCCTCGGTGTCTTGGCTGAATTCAATGTTATGACAAAACTGCCATATGATTATGTCAAAACCGTTTCGATACATTTTTTTGAACACATTCATCTTAGAGCACATGATGAAGTATCGATTAATTCGAGTATTTATTTTCCGACCATTTATAACTTAAGATATGGTACAGATGACCTTGCCCTTGGTCTTGTTTTCCTCCAACAACTTATGCGCATCTTGCACTTGCTCCCACGGAAGAACCTTCTCCACAAACAGCTTAAACCTTCCATCCTTCATTCTCGGGAGCGCATGCTCCACAAGCTGATCCCTCAATTTACCCTGATACTCCTCATCTCTACTCCTCAAGCTACTTCCAACGAATGTGACGCGCTTGCGGATGAAAGCACTAATATCCGTACCCTCAGGAACCTTTGTACCGCCCATGAATCCAAGGTTCACGATTACACCGTCTTTAGCGATGGCATCGAGATTTTGCTGGAAGTATGAGGCACCGATGAAGTCAACGATGATGTCTACACCTTTGTTGTCCGTTGCTTTCATGACTTCTGCAACCCAGTCTTGTGAGGTGGTGTTGAATGCAGCGGTAGCTCCAAGCTGCTTGACGGCGAATTCGCATTTGGAGTCTTGTCGAGCTGTGGCATAAACGCCTGCAGCGTTATCTGCTTTTGAAAGCTGGATACCGGCTATCGAGACGGAGGACGCGGCGGCGTGCCAGAGGATGGTCTTGTTTGGAGCGAATTGGCCGACAAGGTACATTGCTTGCGTGGCTGTTATCCATGTCTACAGTCATTGTGTAAGTAGAGTGATCCTTGGCTATAAGAAGTGGTAACTGTACCTCTGGTATACCTGCGCATTCCTCCCAGCTCAATTCCTTTGGCTTCCTTACGAGCATATGTGTCGACACAGCGATATACTCGGCGTATGCTCCACCATATGCCAGACCGAACACCTCATCGCCCTCCTTAAAGCCTTCTTTTCCGCCACCCTCTTCACTGAGCTCTGCAATTGTGCCTGAGAATTCCACACCGAGGATCTTGGAAGCTCCGGGAGGTACGGGATAATGTCCTTCACGCTGCAACAAGTCCATGCGGTTTAGGCCGAATGCCTTGATTTTTACCAGAGCCTGTGATTTCCCTAGCTTTGGTTTGGGAACATCAGCTATATGGAGGGCCTCAATGGGGCCTTTCCCATTTTTAATGTCTATTCAAGTCAGAATGTAAATGAGGATTAACAGTACGGTTTCGACGAACCTACGGCACGCATTGTTTCGCTCATTTTGGAGAATAGTAATTTGAGATTTGAGAAATTGTAGCTTGCGTTAAAAGCAAGAAACAAAAGTTGAAAATGAAATTCCAAAGCACAAAATTTACATTACCATCTATGACACAATTGCCGAGGCGTTTTCAGTAGATTTGGTGATTGGTAATGATGTTAGTGGGGTAGCTCCAGCTTCCTCCATCAAGGTGGGGCAGATTAGGAAGCTCAATAGCCTTAAGTCAACTGCTCAATCACAATCTAAAATCAAAGACACTTGGAAACGATATATTGTAGCATTTATACAGTTGATCTTCTTGATACCAACTATTGCTATTATATTGTACGTTGGTGGGGCCCTTCAGTTTTATCATGCTTTGTAGAAGTCATTACGTTTGAGATTCAATGCAATCGTGCATTGCGACTGGTTCCATGCATCCTCTCAACCCCTTCAATTTACAAAGAGACTATCCTCACCGATATCGTACTGTTTAATGAGCTGAGCCAGTTTGTTGGCCTCTTGAGCAAAATTCAATGGGTATAAGTTCATCACCTGGTACCGGGGTCTGCAGTTTGTTAGCATTGATTCTTTGACGAATATAGAGAAAAGCTTACTTCGGCTGGTCTTGGTATGTCTCCATCTTCGCTCTCACTCTGAAGTTGTACGTCCTACAAGTTGCTTCTTGCATGATAGTCTTGAATTTTGGCTCGTCTTCATCTTTGATCTTCATCAAATCATTCGCAGGCATGCCCATAACGATCTGACCAGCGTCATCGAACAAACTCAACCACATAGTGCCAGTGTGGTCAGCAACACTCATAGAGAGCACATATCGGTACTTGGGTTCAGGAAAGTCGACTGAACACTTCTCGCATCGCCATTGGCCCTCTGCCTCTTCGATGACTTTCTTATTGCATCCTTGGGTTGAGCATGCTGGGTACGCAATGGGCGAATCTTTGACGTAAAGAACCGATGCTCGGAGGCTCATATAAGTTGGTGTATCTTGGAGGTAGGCCTCTTCTTCGGTAATCTGGGAGATGATCTTTACATCATTCTTCTGACCACCGCTAGCACCTCCCGCTAGGTTTTGGTGAGTTGAGAAAGTGACATTCTGACCAACTGCATCGTGCCACCCGTGCAATTTGTGCGCTTCATCAATGTCTGGCTCCACAATCATTGAGCCCGAGCTCAAGAGACTGAGACTTCGGCCGCCGAAATCAGAAACCTTCACGCCTTTGAAAGCGATGACAGAGTCGAGTGGAGCATCAAAGGTTTCTGCGGTTTTGCCCCAGACTGTGAGTCGTACTGATGTCTGGCTATCATCGGCAATGGTCAGTTCGCGCTTACTGAAACTCTTGTTTGTATTCTTTGATGTAATTGCCGTAACATCAGCAATCTCCTTCAGTACACCAACCGTATCGATTGTAGTGTCTTTTTCAACAGAGCTCAGATCACCAATTTTAGTGAAGTTGAACCGTATCTGCGGTTTGTTCTCCTGGTCCTCCGCCTTTTCTACTTCTGTGTCGCGATCAAACTGTATTTCGTAGTCGTTGGGAAGATTTGAAAATTGTTTCTTCGCAAGTGTGACCTTAGCAGGCGTGGAAACGTAGTAAACTACACCCTCTTGAAAAATGGGGAAGAGCCTCTCTGCAGCTTCGTTGAACGCAGTGGCACGGATCTCGCCAGTGTCATCGAGTAAGTTCACGCTGAACAGCTTGCCTGTGCCTTTCTGATTATGCCACTCCTTCATATCGCCTTTGCTTGTGCATCGTGCTCGGATTGTCCATTTATTCTGATATGGGGAAAGGGCTTCGATGGGATAAACGTGCGGATGTGCTGACGATGCGGCTGGGTTGCTTTGGTGGTGTGGAATGTTCTTCTGTGGTGCGGGTGCTGGCGCAGGCGCAGGCTTTGATCCATAAAAATTGTCACCTGATATGCTAGCAGGTTGGGCAGGCTTTACATCCAGAGTCTTTGGATCACCGATCTTCTCGAGCTCGCCAAATTGCGAGAGTACCTCGAGCTCCAAGATGATCAGGATGCTGCCGTATGGTGAGTCAACAACATGAGAACTTTGCGGCGAAGACATACTTTTTATCCTTGACTTGCTGTGGGTTGTATTTGAGTAGGCGTACTATCGAACCCTTCTTAAGCTGTCCGGATGTGACAATCTCATTGGCAGCTATGTATGATTAGTTTGCGGCTTCTGCCTGCTGCTATATTACCATTTCTTCACATACAAATTGCAAGCATGGTCTGAACAAAATTTTGGATATCGCTGAGTACAACACGGTAACGTTGAACTGAGCTGGGATCGCCCGCCTTGGGGTCCATGGTCTTGATCTGCACACATTGGAGGATAGGCACGACTTCACAGCCTTCGAGGAAAATGCTCCTGATTACTTCTGTTAGAAATACAACAGTAAACCCTCAACTGCATCGCTTACCTGATAGCGCCCTGGGTAATCGCTTGCTCTGCCATCTTGGTTTGTTGGGGAAATATGAAGAGAGAAGGTTGTGTGTAAGGTGGCGGCGAGGTAGAACAGTAATTACGCCGCAAGACGCGTCGACGCGTTTTGCACGTGACGACATTAGCGAATCGAACAGCGCGGCCCCGCACTTGCCCCAGTCAGGCGTTGGAGGTGCTGCATACGTAATTGGGTGATTGGCCTGACCTTCGACATGCAGATGTAGGCACTCCCAATCCACCCATCCAGAATACCCAGAACGACATGGCAGACAACGAGAATGCTACACGCGCACCTGAGAGTGATGCGCAAGAAAAGCCTGCTGCTCCAGCTGAGGAGAGCGTGTTCCCTGGCGACACAATAGCGCAAGAGGGTCCAAGTATGGGTGTAAGTCAGATCGAATGAGCAGTGCTCAATTTGAACCCTTGTTTGTAACCTCTTCCAGCAACTGACACATACAAACAGGAACACTGCACGACTGATCGCCCTACTCCCGCTGGCGAAAACCCCACGGGCGACTTTTCCAAGATCAATGGTATAGATGTTTACGTTGCGAAGCCCGCCGACTACCCACACTCTCCTTCTAAACTACTGCTACTTCTAACCGGCGGGACCGGTATTCACTCTGTCAACAACCAGCTCCAAGCCGACAAATATGCTTCTGAAGGCTATCTCGTGGTCATGCCCGATCAATTCGCCAACGACCCAGCGCCGAATACTGTAAACATGAAGGAAGTACCAAAAGATGCGTCCTGGATAGAAACCACAAAATTGAAGCTGGCAGAAGGCGTTAAATCATTCCAAATCGACATGTGGCTTGCAAGACATACTCCAGAAAAGGTCACGCCAGTCTTGACCAAAGTGATTGAGGGTGCGAAAGAGGAATTTGCTGACGCCGTGGCCAATGGCGGAGGCATCTATGGTGTGGGCTATTGTTTCGGGGCCAAATACATACTCATCATGGCCGGAGAGCAAGGCGATAGCGTCACAGCGCCCAAGGACGAAGAGCAAGCAGCTGTCAAGAAGGAACCAATACTGAAAGCCGGCGCTGTTGCACACGGAACCATGGTCACAAAAGAAGACCTCGAAGGCGTGCGATCACCCATTTATATCGCGGCAGTCGAGGATGATCCTCTGTTCCCAGAAGAGGAGGTTCTGACACCAGGACGGAGAGCAATGGAGGCGAACAAGGTTGAGCATGAGATTCAAATGTTTTCTGGAGTCCCACATGGTTTCGCAGTTTTGGGCGACTACGACGATCCAAAGATCAAACAATCACAATCACAAGCATTCGGGCAAATGTTGGGCTGGATCCAAAGCCATTGATGATTCCTTTAGCATAGCTAGCCTTTCTTTTCCATTACGCAGAATTCAAACAGTAAAAAACTGCTACACAAGCAAAAAAAACCTTGCACATCAATCTCAAGACCCCTTTTACATCCCCCTCCTCACCTCCTCCAAAACACTCCCATCCAAAAACCCCTCCAACTCCTTCCTCGGAACCACCCCCCTCCCATCCTTCCCCGCAAGATACCCATCCTCCTTCACCAAAAATTCCACCAACTCCCCCTCCTCCCACCCCCCACTCCACTTATGATCCCCCCACACACTCTTCAACACATCCACATCAACGCCCACCTGCGCACTTACATAATCGTACACCGCACCCGTCGCATTTTGAAAAACAAGCCGCGTTTTCTCGAGCGCGCGCACGAATTCCACAATGTCCTTGCGCTTGGATGCATTGCCCAGCGCGGAAGTGGTGGAGTATAAAGCGTAGACTTCGCGGTATATCGAAACGTTTTGAAAGACCACAGTATTAGAGGGGCCGAGGGCGCGGGCGGATAGTTCGACGATGGGTTCCCAGATGCCGACTGCGTCGATGGAGCGGGCGGCGAGTTGTGCGGGGAGGGTGTCGGAGGCGCAGGGCTGCTTCATGCAGATTTTGCCTGAGCTGAGGGTGTAGTCTGAGTCCTTGAGGCCGGCGGTGGAGAGCAGGGTGTGGATGAAGACGGAGGCGCTGGTGGAGGGGACGGATCCTATGCGTTTGCCGCGGAGGTCGGAGAGGGTGGTTATGCCTTTGCGCTTGTCGGCGACGAGGCGGTAGGCTACTTCGCTGATGATGTAGATGAGGCGGATGTTGCGGTGGGAAGCGTATTGTTTGAGGCCTTGGGTTTCGGCATTGGCGGCCAGGTCGAAGGTTGGGTCTGAGGCGAGGTTCGCGACGCCTCCTGAGGTGAGAGTTGCGGTGGAGGTGCCGTGGTAGAAGTTTTTGATGGCGTAGGGTTGGGGAGTGTGTTCAATCCATTGGAGTGAGGTTGCGATGCGTAGGGCGGGAATGGTATAGAGATGTGTGAGAACAAGGAAGATGATTGAGGTGTACCAATGCATTCTGGTAGTAGAGTCCCTGTGTCGAAGGAACTGAATTGTTATTTGAGTCATCTTGATTCCACGGAGCATTCATTGCTGTCTTATTACACCATGAGCGGTCTGCACTGGAACGATGATATCAATTCTGCGTACTGAATATTCTGCATAGACAGGGGTTTCGATATTGCGTATCCATTACTGCTCTGCTTGATATTCGAGATCCAGCGGCTTTGTGTTGCCAATTTGCAGAAGTACAAATGCCGAGAGAATTGTTACCTTCGATCCCACCTGGGCAGGGATGAGAATGCACGAGCTACATGCAGTAGCATGCATTTTGGAATTGCCGACCTTGAGGATTTACTGTTCAAGAGTGATTCAGGCAAGCGTGTTATTCTCGATGCCTAATTCGCTGCCTCCATATTAATTGCTGCAATCGGAAGATACAAACCGAGAATTCTGAAAAGGTCTCGATCGTACTGTTCAGTCGAAAGTAGCATTTCTAGTCTTAGCCATCGAGTCTGCGACCTTGATCGAATTCTTTGCAACGATGCATATTGCGGTAGGACAGCCATGCTCAAGTGCGCCTAGCTGCATTATCATTGGTCTCAGCGTGAGCACGTCGACCACGATAGGTGCCCTTTTTCTTCGAGGTTCCATTCATATTAATTCCACATCACCTGTACCACTGCCCACTGCCCATTTTCTCACCGCACTCCATCTCACTACCCATACATCCCCTCTTTTCATCTCGAACCTCCGATCTGTGCCCTCAACAAAAATGTCCCCTACGTCTCTTAGTGCTCTCACGAAGACAGCCTTATCCTCATCTGGCCGGTCTATCATACTTATGCCACCTGTTGTATCGTCTAGTCGTTGCAACGATGTCGGGAACTGGCTGAGAAAAGATGATGAGTAATGCGCGGAGAGGAGAGACTGATGTGACGTGAGGTACTGGTACTCTGAAGGTGAGAGCAAGGGCTGTAAGCTATCTTGAGACGCAATGTGTTGTTCTTTGATATGAATTGGGTGCGCGTCGATCTGTTGTTGCACATGTGAGTATATGCTGTGCCTGATAGTAGCTACCCATAGTTACCTTCTTTATTCTGGCTCTTAAAAAGCTTCGTACAAGGAATTTGAAGCGCTCTAATTCGGTCTGAATGATGATGAGCTTGAAATTGGTTTTTGGGTCCATATTGCCTGTTTGATCTTCGACCAGTTCAATCTGCCTACTCCATGAGCATGCTTAATATTTTGACAGCGCCTTGTCTTGCATGTGACACGGCAGAAAGAAACGCACCTGTCTCTGTATCCTGTCGAGCATGCGATCCATCAAATCACTCGGCCATGGCAAGATCTCAGGCGCAACACGTTCCGCGACCCAACAACGCGTCATTTCTTGCAAGTCACGCGTCTCTTGCGGTGTCGCATCCACTGAGACCTCCGCGAGGAGATCATCAATATCCATTGTGATGTTCGGTCGTGCCGTAAGGTAAGCGGATGTGTGATGCCAAGTGGATGATGGAAAGGCCGGCGGTGTGACGACTGTGGGGCGTATCTTCGAGAGATCGTGGGTCTTACGGACACTAGCAGTTGAGGCTGAGCGCGACTCTCAGCTTTACTTTTGATGCGAGTCCGTGTTGGCGTTGCAGGATGCAGCTGCACGAAAGATGTCGAGCATCAGAGGCAGCGTGGGGTCGTGCCGTCGCGGAAGCTAAAGCCCCGCAACACCAGACGTGATGTACCTGCATCTGAGTCTGGTCTTGTGGATCAAATGACTTGCATGAAGAATACCAAGTCATTGCCAATGGAATTGGAGATCTTCTCGTGAATGACGTACTAGGGGCAAAAAAACGCAATGCATGTCGAGGGTGCACGGAATGATTGTTGCAATATTTCGATTGGATTATCTTATGGAACACAAACAGAACGCTTCAAGCCATCTCCGTCCCTCCCCGTATTACGACGAAGTACCTCTCCGATTACCCCCTCGAACTCTCGAGTACAGGCCAACATTGGCAAACCAATGTTTGTGCTTTTCGCATATATACCAGCCCGCAGAGAATAGAAGTGACAAGCGATTAAGTACAGAGACCCACCAACCAGGGCTGTGTCGCAGGACCCAATTGATGATGCCGAAAGAATTAGATTGAGACGAATGGTGTGAAGGGTCAGTCTGTTTGTGTGGGCAGATGGATACCAGCTAGGGAAAAAAGAAGTTTTAGGTAGGAGATAGGGTGGCATAATAAGTGACTCCTGACACATGGACCGGGAGTGAAAGTAGTTTGGTGATTGTTTTTAGATTGTTCTGGACCTTGAGAGCAGTAGTTTTCCAGGCTCTGCAAGATCATATTGGATCCTGATGGAGATGATGACAAAAGAAAAGAAAGCTCGCGAGCCAGCAGACTAGCGCTTGGCAACGCTTGCAGAGAAACAAAAGGGTATCCAGCAAGCTCTCTCGAGACATGGAAGAAGACGTCCGGGCGCGCAGGCACCGCAACGTCGGGTATAGAATGCAAAGAAAAATGGGCAGGAGTGACAGTAGTTCCATACTGAACCTCCTCCAGTCGAGGTTGCTCCCTGTTTCCAAGAAGTTCAAGATTGATGCAGAAGATCGCTCGAACGCCATAGGGTGGTAGCCGACATATGCTCAAAACGCCAATGCTGTGGAAATTCCAATGCAGCAATCACGAAAAAAAACGCCATGAGTCCGATCGCCGTAACTAGTTGAAGTATCATGAAGAAATCGTTGGCCAACGCGCCGGCTCAGTAAGAGGCCATGCGACGGGAAGCGCCTATTCGTCCAACGTGGAATGAGTCGTCGCCAAGCGTGAAGATGCCGCCACTTCTGGATCGGCCAGCAGCAGTAGGGCTATCTTCCATCTGGCAGGATTGCTGACCGAAAGCAAAGGTTTGCGCACGGTTCAGCTTTGTGCGTTGCCGAAGCTTGTTGAGTCCACGCTCGCAAGATTGTTCGTGCTCCTTGGCATCCATACGGAGGTAGTTTTGTGGGAAGCATCGAGTTGCATGAGCATGATAGAAAGCACTATAACCTCCATCGAGAATGTACACTTCAGGGAAGGACAGTTGAGGGTATCGATGAGTGTTCTCCTTGCGATCCTGTGAACGCACAAACTTGGCCCTGGAAGGTATTAGGTTTTGTTTCTGATACAAGCATGAATGTTTGACATACATAAGAGGTGCGCGATGCGCGGAGTATTCGCAGTGAAGAATGAGCAGGGTATTAGCACTTGATGGAGCTTGGAACAGACGCTCGGCAAGCTTCTCCTTGTCACAAAAGTTTAGTGCACCCTCAATGTGTCCGCCATTGTATTCGTATTCGAAACGGCAATCAATCACGACCTTGTTATCGTACAGATGATCATAGACACCATCGAGGACATCGACCAAAGTTGAGTGATTGATCCTGGGCAGGCTTTCAGGTTCAGATGGAGTGAAGTGAGGCAGCTTGAGTGCAGGAGCGTCGTCAACATCCATCACTGACTGCAGAGCACTGGGTTGATAGTTATCCTGGTCCTGCTTGGCATTCATCACGTCACCTGGATGCTCGAACATGCTTAGTGATCGCCTAAACTTGCTTGGGCGACGAGAAGGGGGACCAGCAGGTTTGCGAATGGCGGCAATTGGGGATCCGTTAGCACGAGCACTCGAGTTCAGATTGAAAGGCTTGGGTTTGGAAGCAAAGAGCGAGCCATTGGAACCAGGGCGACGTTCTTGGGGAGGAGAGGCTGTGAAGCACTCGTCCAAGGTCAGTGATGATGAATTGAAGTTACCGCAACCAGCACCGAACTTGAAGGGTGGCAGTGGGGCGCTGTTCTCTTGCTGCTTGAAAGACACGCTGTTAGTCGAGAGATTCTTGGTTCGCGCGAGAGAAGGTCGAAGTAGGATCGACTTTCTACGTCTGCACAGTGTCAGTAAAAGAGAAAAGGGGTTGGCACTGAACGGCAGACTAACTCGGCAGCAGAGACAGGCCTTGGGACCTCCAGTGTAGGAGTAGGGAAGTGGGGAGGTGTAGGCAATTCGCAGGGAGAAAGCATATCGCCTTCAGTGCTGGGAGTAGTCTCTGGTGACGGTGATGGCAATGGCACAGGGCGGTCGTTGAGGAAACTGAAAGGAGCTTTGTGGGGGAGAGGAGAGATGTCCATGGAGTCAGGGATGAAACAGGGCGACGAAGAGGGAATTGGCGGAGTCGTAACGCCTTCCCATCTCACTGGGGGTGTTGTGGCTCCTTCTGCGACTGTGGGAGAGTGCAAGTCAGCGTGCTTGTTTCTTGTAAAGGGAGGCCCCTTTGACGGATGCTTACCCTTGGTGTCTAGCTGATGGAAGAGATTCGAGGTGAAGAGGGACCTGCGAGGCGTTGCGAGTTGAGGGCTATATCATGGCAGCGTTAGCGGCGGAACAAAGGGAATACCCCATGCAAGGGAGCACTCGTACCTCTGGTCGACGTGCAGGTTGGAGGACATGTCGGCAGCCAGGCTCGCGGTAGGGGACGACCCTCGCATGGGCTGGCTGGCAAAGTAGTCCATGCTAGCCTTCTTCATGCTCAAATCTCGGAAGTTGAAGCTCTTGGAGGCCAGGGTATGTGCACCAAACAGAGGCTTGGAGGGCAGGTCTCGACGATAACCCCAGGGACCAGGAATTGGCGGAGGGTGCATGGCAGCCAGAGGCGAAGACATCTCCATGCTGGGCGGTGGAGGTGGGGGGTTGCGGGCCTGGGAGGCGGCCTGTTGTACCGGGCAACTGCGTGGTTGTGTGGAGTAGCGAGCGTTTGCGTGTGGTGGTCGGTCGCTGGGTCACTCTGGAGGAGCAACGGGACTCGTGACTGGGCGGGCGATAAGCATACAAGACAGAAAAGCTAATTCCAATCTGAAGATGCTCGCAGGTAAACGGATGGGGACAGAGAGATGCTGGCGTCACGGGGGTGATCCAGACATGCACATCCGAGAGGCTCGCAGGCGTAGTCGGGGTCGAGGTTGCGTAGAATGGAGCAGGCGCAGCAGGGTAGCGAGAGCCCTATCTGGTGAAAGTGAATGCGTCCTAACTGAGCAGACTAAACGACCGTCGTCCAAGAGCCTGCGTCCTGCTTTTGAGAGAGGGAATTGGGCCTTCTTGGGAGCGAGAAGGGTAGAGAGAAAAGAGAGCAAGGCGAGGTCATGCAGCTGGACTTTGAGGATGCCGAGCCTGCTGTTGCTGGGGCAGTCGGCCGGGTTGGAGTTAGAGCATGGGCCTGAGCGTTAAGCGCTCCTCACCACCAATATTATGCCTGGTTTTGCGCCTGGCCCTGGCAGCACGGCGGGACGAGCGATGGGGCAGAGTGGGCAGGGCAGTGGGCAGTTTGCTTGCTCCGGTTTTTGTTCTCTGCTCACAGCACGAGAGCCCTTCTATGCATGCTGATGCGAGCCATGGCGATCCCCGGCCTCTGATTGCTGAGGCCACAGCCCGCAGCCACGCCGACTGCTTATTTGATCGTGATCGCAGGTACGCTGCAGCTAGCACTGCCTAACAGGACTGCACGCTGCAGTAGCTGGCAGCATCATGGCTAGGGCTGCGTTGCGTGTTGCCAATGTAAACAACCGTTCGCAGCTGGCCATCCATTGCATTGCCATCCATCGCCATCAGAGCAACGATTCAACTCGACCAACACCGCACACGGCACGCCCACTCTGCGTCTGACGTCTGCTGCTTCAGTGGGCGGAGCTGCAGCCATGCATGAGGCCATTCCCCTCGAAGCTTTTCTGCAAGCCATGCCTCGAGCGGCGCCGTTGCCATAGAACTCGCCCGCACAGGCCACTTGCTTACCAGCATCCTGCCTGTATCCATGGAAAACCCGTGAAACGACCTGTTCGCTACTCTCCGCCTAGTCCTGTGCACCGGCTTTTGTGCACGCTGAGCAAACTTGTTCGTGACGGCTTCGCGTTTCTACGGCTACCACGGTTGCTGCTGTTTGCTGTTCCCACTGTGTACCTCTCTCTCTCCCATTTCAGTTCCCAACCTGTTCACCCACTTCACCCAGCGGTTAGCTGTGCCGCAGATCGTCTCCCCTCCGTCAGCAGAGAGAGCCGCAATCGCGCTATCGAGCCCCAGTCGCCTTGTCGTGAACTTGCTCACGGCCAGTCCGGTGTCAGCTCGCAGAGTCGTCTGCTCAGGGTTTCGTCATAATCTGCTTGGCGCCCTTCTGCCAGGGAAACCGTCGCCATGTCCAAGCGTCTGCTGCGCGTCTCGTTGGCCGGCGCCTCGAGTCCTGAAGCACCATGAGCTCGTCAGCGCGCCTCATTGGGCACGCTGGAGATGCTCGCCAGCTGAATCCGTGCCTCTAACCCGACCCTCGCTGCCGCTACAAAGGCCCAGCACGGCCCGTCACCTCCCAGCCTTATGCCAGTTATGGCAGCATAAAACCGGAATCGCTTTGCTCCAGCTCCATGGCTTGCTCGTTGCGATCGAGCTGTACCTACACAATCTCGATTGCGACCTGTTCAGACGTCATTGTCAATAAGGCTGAGCCCTTGGTCGCGTTAGGTGCCCTCAAGTGCTTCCCAGTTTGCCATTGCTCCTGTCCATGCTTGCTGCTTTTGTACATACCGCATTCTGATCGACGTTGGCCAGCACGAGGAAAACAAAGTCTTGCGCAATTTGCGGCTGCATCTGCTGCCAGGGCTCTGTCGCCATGACATCTGCGGCGGGCTGAACTTCGTTCGAGAACACCAACTATGAACCACCCACCACCCACACCGAGCAATCCGCCGTGCACAAAGCCTTCACAACGCGCCCGGCTGCTTTCTCGACCCCACCACCCACCGGTGACCCCTCTTTCAGTGGACCTGAGAGGCCACAGCCGGCGCTTGGGCAAAGACGTCGTTAAATTGTCGCGTCTCGTTTCCAGGTGGACGCGTTGGCGTGGCTGTACACAAATAACCAAAAGATGCGCCTCGCATACGCGATCTCGTGACTCTTCTCTGCTTATGCCGCCATGGGCCTCTGCTACCCCAGACCCGCTGGAGAGCATTTTGTTTCACAACCCTTGACGCCTGCAATGTGACTGACCATTTAGCCTCCGATCCTTTGTCAGACCTCAGCTGTGGGCCGAACCCTCCCGAAAATTTTGTGCATACTTACTGCGCTATCATCCAGCCGACCAGCAGGTTTTTTTTTCTTCCGCTGTAACGACCGTTGTGGGAGACATTAGGCCCGTCTGCGATACGCGGCTGCGTATCATAGCAACCATCCGCCCGTTTGCACCTCACACACAGCATGTGTCTCAACCTCCCGACATCACCTCATCACATTTTGGCGACTACATCTTTACAAAGGATTACTACTCAGCAAGATCCGTATCTAGCAGTTAAGTGAAGCGTATGCGGGACGGTACAACATTGCCAAGAGTCAGATGGAACTTTGCGATGAATGGAATGAGTGGTACATGGCGCACGTTTGGTCCCGGTCTGGATCTCTACATGCTATATCTGAAGTAAGCGTCGGAATCCCTCATTATCCACGGCCGTGTCAAGTGTGACTAGTCGTCTACGCATCGATACTGGACAATTTAGTATGAGTATAAAGTATGTAACCCAAAAGAACAATGTGTCAGGCCTGAGAGCTTGACATCTTGAGTACATTTGTTGAGGCAACCTGGATATGATTGCATCGTATAATCTGACATCTGGGTCTCATGAGGGTTGTGATTTCCAACGTTGACCATTCAGATGGGTTCAACAAACTGGCATGAACATCCGTATGTGTAAAAGTACCATCAGGTACAAACTTCAGGTAGTCCAGGATCCTATCTCCAGCTGGTAACACAACTAAAAAAGTTGAGAAGCTTTTTGGTGCAAGGAAGCTTGAGCCCTGCATACGGGCGGGATGACAAGGGTCGAACGCTGGGTGTGGCTTGCACGCAACGCTTCGATCCGTGGGGCCGGAAGAACAAGTCTCCGCAACCACTAGTCTGTATCCGGCATAGCTTCGAAATTTTACAGAAGCTGCAACTCTGTGTTGGCTGTAGAATTCTTTGCTGCCATCAATTATCACATATATCATGGGGAACAAATCGCGTAAAAGAGATCGCGAGAGTGGTCAGGGCGGAACTGCAGACGAAGCCCCTGTGAAACGTCGCCGTCAAATCAACGAAGAGCAATTGAAGCTCTCCAAGCTCTACGAAGACCTAGCTGCCGAATCAGATGACGTCCGCTTCGAAGCTGCCAAACAGCTCATCGTGAAATTCTCGCCAGACAGCAAACCCGCAGCTAAGGATGTTGATTTGGCCCTGGTCCGCTTAATCAGGGGGCTTTGCAGTCAACGAAAAGCCGCCAGAGTAGGATTCTCTCTCACTTTGACTGAACTCTTGAGGCAGATCTTAGGTCAGAAAGAGAAGGCAATTGAAGACCTGGAACTAAATGTCGCTTCTGTGGTCAAACTGGTAGAAGAGAAGACCAAAGTGGAGGGAAATGTCCCCGGACGAGTACGTGCTTCCATTCACGCACATGTCATTTGCAACTCACGAGGTCTAGGAACGGCGTGATCATCTGATCGGAAAACTCTTTGGCTACAAAGCCATCTTGCAGTCTTCCATAGCCATTGTACCAGAAGTTTCGATGGAATGCTGGACTAAGCTGCTGGACCACATCTATGGAATGGCACGCGACATCCCTTGGCTACGCGAAGAATGTGGTATGGTTCTCGTTGAGGCGGTAAAGAGCCTGCAAGGTCAAGCTCAGTATCAAGAATGTGCAAAGGAGGTCATCGATCGACTGGTTGCCTTCAAGCTGGTGTCCACTCCGGAAGGAGTGGCAATATGGCTTACTGTGCAGGAGAATTACGAGACCGTGCTGCCCGAAGGCATTTGGCATGGGAAAGACCCTCTTTCCAAAAAGGAGCGTGCTCGTTTGGCCAAAGCTCTTAAGGAAAATTACCAAGGTGCGGCCGAGAATGGTGGTGATGAAGCTATCAAATCAGCTGCTGCCAATCCGAATCCAACCTTCACATGGAACCTAGTTCTATCAGAAGCCTTGCGGCGCGATAAGGATGGTTCCAAAGCCGAGTTCCCCCATTTTTGGATAGACATTGTGGACAGTAAGTCAGGTCTATCAGTTCACTAATCCAAGCTAACATTGACAGACAATCTTTTCACCTCTACGTCATCTCATGAGCGCAAAGCATGGGGATTCAAGCTATTGAGCAGTATGCTCTTCCAAGTCCCTGAATCAACCCTGCCAGCATTGTTCAGCCCAAATCTTATGAGAACGTTGATCAACCAAAGCAAGAAGGAAGATCGTTTTCTCCATTCAGCTGCTCTGGCTGCCCTTAATGTCATACCATCAAAGGTTGCTCAAGATCCAGGATCTGCACCTGCAATTATCATTGCTCTTACTTCAAAGCACGGCAGCATCGACTTTGATAAATTGACAAAAACTAAAACACTCGAGCAAGTCCTCGCTGCTGCAGATGACAGTTCGTTGAAGAAAATCGTGCGGCATCTCAATTCATTAATCATTCGCCCGGAAACAGAAGACCAAGCTGTTGCGGATAATCGTCGGCAGACTGTGGCAGATCTTCTTTTGAACACAGTCAAGCATTACAAGCGATACGATGATATGACCAATAGCCAAATCGAGGCAGAAAACTGGCTGCATAAGATACTCGACATCTTTGTAGAATATGCTTACTTTGTCCCTAACCAAAGCGCGAAGACCAGCAAAGTTCCCCTTCCGCCTGTTGGCGAGCGCAGCCGGAAAATGTTCCAAGATCGTCTTTCTTCTTGTCTCACCAAGCTACTCAGCGTCGACGTTGGATCGCGTTCTACCTTCGCTGTCATGGTAGTGGGTATGATCAAATCAAAAGCCTCTGCATCAAAATCATTGGAACTTGCTTTTAAGGCGGACAAGGCTGTCAGCAAAACTCTGGAGAAGGCATCTCAAACTCTGGATGCCATCTCGGCTAAGGTACGTTTCACCCACTTAGGTCGAGTTCACTAGCTAACAGAAGATAAGGGATCAATTGCCGGAAATAAAATGGCGGCCGAAGGTTTCAAACTCCTGTACTCTCTGACTTTACTGCAAGTTTACAACGGCGAGGGCGATGCTGTCATGATGCTTGAAGACCTTGATGCATCGCGTAAAGCCATGCAGAAGAAGTCGAAGGACTCCGATGACGAAGGACCCTCAGATGCCTTCGTGGAAATTGTGCTTTCCTTCCTTGGAAACCCCCTCACCCTGTTTCGCAAGATCGGAGAAGAAGCTTTCTCCATCTTTGCATCCGATATCAGCTCCGAGGGACTTCAATCACTCATTGACGTTTTAGACACAGTAGAGAACTTCGAGGGACAGAAAGAGCTTTTTAATCAAGGTGATGATGATGTTGAGGAAGATGACACTAGCGATGACCCTGAGGATGCATCGGATGTTGAAATGATCGATGGTGGAGAAGAGTCAGATGAGGAGACGTCAGGTTCAGAAGATGAGAGCAGTGGCACCAGCAGCGACAGTGACAGCGATGCAGATGACAGTGAGGATGACGCAGAACTTACTCAGTTCAACAACCTATTGTCGATGACTCTGCAGACCTCGAAACCTAATTTGAACAACGACGCGGACGAAGAGACTTCAGACGAGTCCGATATGGACGACGAGCAGATGATGGCCCTTGACCCACAACTGGCCAAGATCTTCCAGCAGCGTAGTAAAGTGACGAGCAAGAAAAAGGAGAGAGAGGATGCGAAGCAGAATGTCGTCCTCTTCAAATCAAGGGTATTGGACTTGCTTTCGATCTACTTGGAGAAACAATACTCGAATCCGTTGACTTTGGACGTGTTGCTACCAATTGTGCGCCGCACTCGTGCCAATGCAAACAAGCAGCTTGCAGAGAAGGCTTCCAAGATGTTGAAGACCCATTTCGACAGCCGCAATAAGCACAAAGCCCCACTACCCAAGCCTACTGACGTGGAAGCAACTTGGGCTGTCCTGAAAGAAATTCATGAAGAAGCAAAAGTAGGTGGTGGAGCCAAAATACACGCAGACGCATGCAGCAGCGCCAGTCTGCATATTGTGAAAGTGCTGGTCGGTTTGAACAAAGAGCACTATCCTGATGTTGTGGATGTGTATGCAGAGACACAGAAGCAATGGTTCATGGACAAGAAATCGCCTCTACAGCCAGTACTCTTTACGTCTTTCCAGAACTGGTCGCTAAATGCCTGGCAACAAGGAAAATAAAGGTAGATTGAAATAAGTGTGTAGAAGTTGATGTAATATAATTGTCAAATCGTCAGATACCCAATCGTATGCAAGACAAATTACCTTTACCCATGATTGAGTTCCATAATCGCGAATTGGGAATGCATTGTACCTATGCTACTAGAACATAATAATAGCAGTAATACATGACATTTGAGCTATTGCTTTGCTTTGGGCGGGGTGCTTAGCTTAGCCTGACCAGGCATTTGCCCCACCAAAAGCTTGTGGGAGCTGGAGCCTCCAGGTACAAGCGTACAAGCCCACGCTGACGTCGTTAGCAAACAAGCCGGAGTTTCCAACCTCCCTTCGCTCTTACAACAACGCCCGAGTGAATCTCCGGTTCGCTCCATACACACTCCTTGACAAGCAGCAGAAATGGCGTGTGTACACGTCAACGCTCCCGGTACGTGCCCCGCATTGTGCAGCTAGGATGTGGTGTTAATATTGATGATTTGCTAGAGCTTCGTGCACCAACTGCAAGCCAGTCCGTCTACCGAGAGGACTGTACCCAGTGCTTCGATTCGATTGTAAGTTTATAATTGCTCTGCGAGTGTGTCCCTCTCATTTTGAATCAGTAGCTTACTAAAGCGCAGGACGATGCCACTGGCTTAGACGTTTGCCTGTACTGCTTCAATGGCGGATGCACGAGTGACCGCGGCCACTCCTTACTCCATGTCTCTTCCAAGAACCACCCTCTCGTCCTGAATATCAAGCGTACCCGAAAGCAAATCAAACGCGACGAACCTCCACAGAAGGTCACCAAACTTGCCATCGCAGCCGAGACAGAGACAGACCGTTATGATACCACAACGCAGGTAAAGTGTTACGAGTGTGGGGTTGACGATGTGGATAAAACTTCTGGAAAGCTTCCTGAGCTCGTTGATGCCGTGCTCAGAGCTAATACATTCGCAAGACAAGAAGAAGTCAAGGCCTGGGAGCAAGAATTAACAGCTTGTGAACATACCCTTTGCTTGGAACAAGAAGCAGCCCGGCAAATCGAGTCCCAAAGCTTGGGCCATTGCTCTGAGTGCGAGCTCAATGAAAACCTTTGGTTGTGCTTGACATGTGGCAACTTGGGCTGTGGTCGTCAGCAATATGGTGGCACTGGTGGCAATTCGCACGGCGTGGGTCACACCAAGTCCACTGGTCATCCTGTTGCAGTCAAGCTAGGATCTTTAACAGCTGACGGAACCGCCGATATCTATTGCTACGCGTGCGATGAGGAACGGGTGGATCCAGAGCTTCCAAATCATCTCGCTCATTGGGGTATCAACATCAAAGACAGAATCAAAACAGAGAAGAGCCTCACAGAAATGCAGGTCGAACAAAATTTGCGATGGGAATTCTCCATGGTCACGGAAGATGGAAAGGAATTAAAGCCGCTATTTGGCCCTGAGTTTACGGGTTTAAAGAATTTGGGTAACAGCTGTTATTTGAACAGCACTCTGCAAGCCCTCTTCGCAATGCCTGAATTCAAAGATCGCTATTACCTTCCCAACGAAGAACCACCGAGCACGCCACTTCCTGCTGAAGATCTTGAGACACAACTGCGCAAGATTGCAGATGGAATGATTTCTGGTCGTTATTCAAAGCCAGATAGCGATGTGGCTGTGTCCGAGCATTCGACAGAACTTCCACACCAACGCGGTATTGCACCAGCAATGCTTAAGCATCTGATCGGCCGAGGCCATGCTGAGTTCTCAACCATGAGACAACAGGATGCCTTTGAGTTGTTACTGCACGTACTCAAGCTCATCTCTCGCTCTCAACATGTTGCGCCTCATAAAGACCCGGTTGATGCATTCCGATTTGTGATGGAGCAGCGATTACAGTGCATTGGTTGCAAGCGCGTTCGATATAGCACAGAGGAGCATGAGAATGTTAGCATCCCTGTGCCCATTCGAAGGATTCCGAAAGAGGCACAGATGGACGTTGTTGACAGTAAAGATAAAGAACAAGAGAAAGAAGAGTTCGAATCTGTGTCACTGAAAGAATGCCTTGATATCTTCACTGCCGACGAGATGGTGGAGCTGACGTGCAGTGGATGTGGCAGCAAAGCCGGATTCACCAAGAAGAGCATGTTCAAGACGTTTCCAGCAGTATTGGCAGTCAACGCTAGACGTTTTGAGCTTGTCAATTGGGTGCCTACAAAACAAGACGTCCCGGTCATTGTAGATGACGAGCCATTTTCCTTTGATGCCTACAAATCTAATGGCTTAGTGGATGGTGAGGAGCTTCTCCCTGAAGATGCAGATACTGGAGGCTCCTCAAACAAATGGGTACCAAATGAAGCTGCTCTGTCGATGTTGGAGGCCATGGGATTTCCTCGTATCCGCTGCGAGAAAGCTCTGCATGCAACAGGCAACGAGGATCCCGAGGCTGCTTCAAATTGGCTCTTCTCACACATGGATGATCCTGACATTGACATGCCTGTTGACTTCAATGCGGGTAGTGGTTCGGGAGGCAACACTGGAACAACAGCCATCGATCCTGAGAAAATTGAGAACCTGGGCGCGATGGGATTCAGTGCTCCTCAGGCACGTCAAGCGTTGAAAGAGACAGGTGGAGATATGGAGCGCGCTGTCGATTGGCTTTTCAACCATCCTGATGCTCAAGGAGATTTTGACGAGGGCGGCAGCTCAGATGTACGTATTACTTTATGTGCATGTTATAACGGTACTAATACAGCTGTATAGGCTCCTGTAGCATCTCAAGAGAAAACACCGCCAGGCAGCGACAAACTACCAGCAAACTTCCAGTTGGAGTCTATTGTATGCCACAAAGGAAGTTCAATTCACGCAGGGTAAGTCGCACTTGAAAGTGCATTGAATAGAGCATACTAACAACTGAAAGGCATTATGTTGCGTTTGTTCGCAAACAGATTCCCGGCGAACAGAAAGCAGCATGGATCCTCTACAACGATGAGAAGGTCGCCAAGGCTGCCGACATTGATGAGATGAAGAAGTTTGCATATGTGTATTTCTTTAGGCGTTTGTAAGGCATGATGGTCTAGGTCTTGCATCACGTGCTAGCATAGCGTGTACGGAGTTGCCTCGGATGAGGATTTGGCGATGATGATACTTTATGAACTGGTGAAAAGCAGGCTACCACAGTCGATGTGGTGCGGCTCGCAAAAGAGTACATTAGCATGGTGTTGAAGAGGCGTACAACATATAGTCGAGGGGAATGCATGCATATTTCATCTGATAAGGGAAATATAAGCCCGAACGGAGATAAGTCTCAAACTCGGTGAAGTCAGATTGTCCGACCCAATGTGGGGTTCGGCCGCGGGCTTGGCGCAGGCGAGAATGACATCGCCGAGCATCGCTTTTACATTATCATTTGCGTTGCCGTCACCACCTCAACACACCTACACCACTTTCAACCGCCTACGGATCCACCACAAATCATCGATATTTCGACAGAGATCCTTTCGTAAACCTCGCACACTGTCAATAGCCATGTTCAGGAGAGTCGCAGCAGCAGTGCCCGCGCAGGCCGGTCGAGTGTTTGCTACGGCAGCCAGGCCGAATATCGCATCGCCCCTTCGCACAGCAGCACCTGCAGTCTCAGCAGCCTCACGGCGGCAGTACCATGAGAAAGATAAGTCAATCCCATTATTGCGACAGGCAAATCGAGGGAGTGGTGGCAATCGACTCCAAGCCGTCGGAGCCGCTCCCGATATTCTCGACACTGCGCCAGAACTGCAATTCAGAACAACCAGCTAACTTGCCCAGCACTGCTCGACCACTACAACCGACCGCGTAATGTTGGTTCAATGTCAAAGACAGATACCGATGTGGGCACTGGACTTGTTGGTGCCCCCGCGTGTGGCGATGTCATGAAGCTCCAGATCCGGGTTGATCCCAACAACAATACCATCAGCGACGTCAAGTTCAAGACCTTTGGCTGCGGAAGTGCGATTGCTAGCTCAAGTTACCTGACGGAATTGGTTCGCGGTATGACGCTCGAAGATGCGGCGAGAATCAAGAACACAGAGATTGCAAAGGAGCTTTGCTTGCCGCCTGTCAAATGTGAGTGCCTATGTTGATTGGAGAGTGTAATGCTTGGATGATATACTGACTGCTCCTAGTGCATTGCTCCATGCTTGCAGAAGACGCGATCAAGTCCGCCATCACAAACTACTATTCGAAGAACCCCAACGCACGGCAAACCGACCTGGGCGGCAAATCGGCGCCATTGCCAAAGGTTGAGGTTGAGACTGTGTCGGCAGCAGCAGCGTAAACTGGGAGTTGAATAAAATTGTTAATGTGTGAAGCGGAAGCGAAAAAATAGGTGACGAAGTTATACGAGAGATGGGACGATAGCGAAGAAGAGATTGATGTCGTTAGTTGCACCCACGCTCTCTCCACTCAAAGTACCTTGAATGAACCACGGGGGCGTTTTAAGCGTTGTGTTGGGAGTGTGCAATCCCTCCTTTTCTTTGTAAATGAAAGAAGAATGCCACAATTTTCAAACAAAATTTTACAAATGGCGAACTGCCAGGATGTCAGACCAGAACCATCCTACCCAATCCAATTAGCTAGTCCAGTAGTTAGAACTCAAAACCAAATTTTCAAAAACAGACTCACAAATACAAGAAAAAACGCAATCCCTTCTCGCCCCCGAAAAGTCGTTCTAATAAGCACATGCGCCAATGGCCATCAAGGTGTTTACCGTTCCATTAAAACCATAATATAAGTCGCTATGTACGACATTACATATCGCCCTCCCCACTTATCCCCTCACAAGAACAGAAATAAAGAAAGCCAAAATCTAAGATAAAAGCCCCGCGCGGGCCATTCCCGCCCTCTATATATACGTTTCCCCCATCCCCCCTATGACGTTGGGCTAAGATGACATGTGCGAAAGTGTGAGGGTGTGCGATGGGCTGAGTGTCACGCCACTTTTTGGGTCTAGGTGCGTGTGGGGATTTGGGGGATGGGGTTTTTTGGGATGGGAATTGAGGATTGGGATGTGAGGGATTGCGGTGGAGGGGGTTGAGGGTGCATGTGATGATGAGTAAGGATGGAGAGGAACGGGGCGTTGTGGGTGGGAGTGAGTTTCGGGGTGTTTCTGATGGGGGGTTGGGTTGCGGTGTTGAGAGGAGTTTGTGGTGTGGGAGTGGGAATGCGCAGTGTGATGTTTGTGAATTTATTGTGTGGGATAGATGGTTTGAGGGGATGTTTTTTGGTGTGAATGTTTGGTGGTTTCGGGCGTTTGGGTGGTGGGTTGGGATAGGATGCTTTCTAATGGGGTGGATTTGGGTGGTTAGCGAGTTGTGAGATGAAGATTGGAACAGTATCTCTTGAATTAAAGTGCTGACGTAGAATTTGCGTCCGCATTATCATCTGCAAAATAGTAATTGGATTCTGGTGGCAATTGTGAATATTTGTGTACGTCAAGTTGGGCCAAAGTCTGTCGCATGACGCTTGGTCTGGTTGCTTCTGCTGTGATCGAAATGCTCCACAAAAGACAACTTCTCGGAACTCGGTCACGATGTGGGGATGTCACAGTGTACTCAGGGTACTTAATTGCGCGCCACATGTTGTAAGCATGGTAATCTTGTCCTGAGGCAATTGTTCCATCAAATTGTGACGAAACATGCTCTCATAGGCACCGGAAATATTTCGTATGATCGCATCGTTCCCGGTGGGTGACTAGGCAATGCAGCCAGTGCATACGTCGTATATTGGCCTTGTGAGTGATTGACAGAGTATCAGGCGCTTCGAGAAGTCTCCTCGGAAGACGATCGCATCGAAGAATATTACAGAAAAACCTTTGAGGTTCCTGGTGTTCACATTAGTGCGCCTCTTCCCCACGATTTCCCCAGTGTCGGAACCAAAAGTGGCTTCGCAACCCTTTATTCTCCTATCAACGTCACACAATTGCGTATGAAAGGAAGCGCTGTCCCGGCATGAATAGATTGCTTAATTGCATGTGGGCGCAACTTACAGGTGGTTGAATAGATTCGTTTGGTGCCGAATCACGTTGCCGAATCCAGTATCGTGGATCCTGACCTGCCACCATAGACTGCCGACCTGGGACTGCATACCGCCGGCTATTAGGTGGTAGTGGCTTCTTATCACATGTGTCCTGCGAGGGGGATCCTAGGGATCATCTTTACTGGAAAAGCTCCGTCTAGTGGCTTTAAGATCAATATCGACGTCCTGGAGATCGCCCCCTCTTTTAATTAGTGTTTGAAACTTCGAACATGGGTTTATCGACCGGGGACACGGCTGCACCCAGTCAGGTTTTCGTTTCATTTAATCCTCCACAAGTGTATTCATTCTATACCGAGTTTTGCCATACAAATCAAGGCTTAATTAGGCAGGGGTTGCCAAACGGCTTCCTTGTTCGGTTGTTTCTCATACATGGGTTGGTGCTGCACATGTACCAACTTTTGCTATGCTAAAGAGTTATAAAGGCAGTCAATGTCCGCCTCGAAATAATGCTAAGACAACCACATCCAGAGAATTCTTCTAGCCTTATCAGAGGTTCATCTGCTTAACAAACATGAAGGCTTTCGCTACAGTTACTGCCTTGTTGGCTTCTGCCAACTCGGCTTTTGGTGCCCTACAGCAAGTCACTGGCTTTGGATCCAACCCTTCCAACATCCAGATGTACATTTCGGTTCCTGCCAAGGTCGCAACTAACCCAGCGATCATCGTAGCTGTAAGTTGTACCGTATCTCCTATTTCTTTCTTCGACGAAATACTAATATTTTTCAGCTCCACCCCTGTGGAGGATCTGCATCCGGATGGTACAGCGGCACCAAACTCCCAGCCGCCTCAGAACAGTCCGGCTTCATCTTGATCTACCCCCAGACCAACAAGTACATGAACTGCTGGGATGTCAACAACCCAGCTTCGTTGACACACAATGGTGGTGGTGATGCTGCAGGCATCATCAGCATGATCAACTACACCCTCCAAAAGTACAACGGCGACAAGTCCAAGGTGTTCGTCATGGGCGGCTCTTCCGGCGCCATGATGGCCAACGTCATGGTCGGATCTTACCCAGAAGTCTTCGAGGCCGGCGCTGCCTACTCCGGCGTGGCATTCGCCTGCTTCGCAGGCTCCAAATCCGATCCCACTCCCTCAGGATCCAACCAGACTTGTGCTCAAGGTCTGACGCACACTCCCGAGCAGTGGGCAGCCTATGTCAAGAATGCTTACCCCGGCTACACTGGCAAGCGCCCTCGCTTCTTGATGGCCCACGGTCTTGCTGACGGCCTTGTGCGCCCTCAATGCGGGTATGAGCAGCTTAAGCAGTGGGCTGCTGTGTTGGGTGTGACAAACACTCAGAACCAGACTGGTAGCGGAGTTGACCAGGGATCGCAGTACACCAAGATCATTTACGGAACTGACAACAAGCTTGTGGGATACATGGGTCAGGGTGTTGGACACATTGCTCCCGTCAACGAGAATGTGCTCCTCAAATTCTTCGGTATTGCCTAAGCGCTCATTCAAGCAAACCGAAGTCCTCTAGAACTGGTTCGAGTGTGCGGTCTTTTCCTCAATTTGAGATAGGAAAGTACAGGCTCAACCGGTTTCTGCCATGCAAGTTTGAAGGACAAAGGGAAATTGGCTTTGTATAAAGACCAGCTGCTTCTTCATGTATATAGTTATGAGCACGCTAAGCGGTACATACAAACAACATCTTACAAAATATCTTGAGAACTTCATGAATGACAAGGCCTCGCAAGATCCAGGCCACCATCCAACTCAGTGATCACAAAAATGCGTCTACGTGAAGTCGACTTGACTGATACTGATTAATTACGCCAATTTGACGTCAAGCTAAAAATGTAGCTGTTTCCACCCAAAGTGGTTCGACATATGTTCTCTACGATGGCCAAATGTTCCAGTTGTAACGGCCAGATACCCATGACACCTCAACCCCAGCCGACCCGATAATCTACCCGGAGCGTCAACGCCGGATGTTATGCATGCGCTAAATACAATCATTGCCAAACGCCGCTCAGACCAAATGCTTAAATGTTTTCATGCCTTACGCCAGATACCTATACGAATCCACTTTTGCGTCATCGATTCTCTCGAGGTATTCCCGTTCAATAAGTGATTCAATCCGCTTTTTGATCATATTGACTTCTGGTTTGAATTGCTGAGCCAATTGGCCGAGAGTTTCAGATACCAATTGTTGATGCGAGAGCTCCTTGCGTTGTCTGTAGATAGAGTTAGTTCATGTCTATGATTCCTTATTGCCATTCGTCACTTACTTCATAATTCGGACGACAGCAGCTTCAATGCAGAATTGTCGCGAATCATCATTCTTCTTCTCAGTCTCGCGCCGCTCCCGGTCACTCTCTACCTTGTTGCCACTACTAACAACACCGACCTTGATCTTCACGAACTTGCCATTGAAACCCTCGTTGAATGAGAATCGATCGGTAGGCTTAACATCCTTAGACATGGGCTCCTTGATCAAAATTCGCGTCTTGGGGGCTACAGCGAGCGACTGCAAGTTCCTAATCAAATCATTGACTGGGATGTTCGTTTGGGCTTGTATCTCTTCAAAAGTCAGGTACTTGTCCGCTGGAAGCTCATTGAATAACAGCAGGATAACCATGCCGTACGTCGAGACATTGAGGTCGTGTCGGCGCTCCTTGAAACTGCCATCTTTTTGTTGAACTCTTGGAAAAACGGCTCGAATATCGGCTGAGCCCATGTTGGCAAACCATGTGAGCTGTCGCCCAGAATGTTTTTGGCTATAAAACTTCTCGAAGCCACGCTTGATCTTTTCCACAGCAGTCGGGAAATTGCACCTTGGTCTTTTGCCTTCGTCTTCGTCGACGCTTCCACCCATCGTCTCGAGTGGCCAAGTCATACTTGTCAGCACATTGATGGCTAATTCGATGCGCTTTGGCTCCTTTTCTCCCAGGCCTTCAACGTGCTTCTTAAAGCCAGCCGTCAGCTCTTCGGAAATCGTCATATCCTTGAACATTGCTTCCAGTTTCAGCGTGAAATTATTTCCGAGTTCGATCTTCATCTTGGAAATCATTTGCTTCTCGACTTCGTTGCTTATCGATTTGTTCATCAAGAGGCGGCGACACAGATGCTTCTTGTAGTATCGTTCGAAGAGATCTTTGTCTTGGACGTATCGGAGGAGAGTGATGGCTTTCTCCAAAACGTTGTCGATTTCCATTTCGGTCTTGCCTTTGATACCCTTTTTCATGTTTTCGTCAATGAAAAGCGATATATACTCGGACGATCGGGGGAAGGTCGGCGAATTGATGAACTCGCCAAAGCTTCTTGTTATTGCCTGCTGCAAAAGTGCGTCGGAGTTGAAAGATTGGTTCCAGATTCGGTCAAACTTGTCTTTTAGCAAAAGAACATCTTCAACCCATTTAATAGCTGCAATTGTCTGTGAATTGAGGTTCCGTTCTTGCGCAGCGCCCTTCTGCTTCTCTGAAGAATCTGAGGGTGGAGCAGGCGCGACAGGTGGTGCCTGTGATGCTGCGACAGCGTCGTTGTTGATGCCAGATCCCATATCCACAATGCGCTTCTGAATAGCCCGGGTGATTTCGGATTTCTTCTCGTCCACACGGGTGTTCAGATCGTAAACAAGATTGAGCTCGGTCAATCGGTCGTTGTCGATCATGAAGCACACACCACTCTCCATTTCTACGATTTCATGAATGCGGTTCTTGATCAGCTCATCTTCGACAACTTGTTGAATCTTCGGTCCCGTGGATTCAGTCAGCGTCTGTTTGCACCGCTCATCTTCCTCGTATATTCTCCTCCGCGCGTGCTTGCAGTATGCACCAGCGTCCGAATCGCGCAGCAACACCTCAGACTCGTTTCGGTAAAAAGTCCTGCTGGTTTCCAAGAACTCTTTCTCAAATGACACGTTATATAACCGCTGCTCTTCCGATTCTGTCTCATCCTCATGGAGGCCTTCCAGCATATAAACACAAGATTTGATAAGATGCTTATCGATGACGTCGCCGTCGCGTTCCATCTGAATCTGGTCGAGTATAATATGGTTGAGTAGTCCAAGAATGGTGCGGGCGTCACTTTCGGATATGCGGGAGTTGAGGATTTCATCGCGGAAGAGTACCATGGCAGCATTGAAGATAGACATACGGCGATGATCTGCGCAGTATACACGATCCTGTAATATATGTTAATCCTGGAAGGATATTCGATCAGTAAGTAGCCTCACCATGTACATGAGGACATCTGCCAACATGCTCATGCATACTTGGTGGTCGCCCCAAGCTTGCTTCAGTCCCTTTAGAAACTTTTCGCCTGCCACTCGGCGCTCGTTGGGGCTGGTCCCACTGGCGCTCTGGGCCTCTGCGAGCAGATTGGGCGACAATAGCTTATGGATACCTTTGCGAACTTCTGTGGCCAGCCAGTTTCGCTCAAACTCATGAACCTTGTTGTATAAATTCTCGCCCTTCTTCTTCAAGACAATGCGGTATGCGTAGCGGTAGAGCTCTTCGTAAGATAGTTTAGAAGCATTCTTGGTGTGGATCTCGCCAAAGGCAGCCTCGATAGTTGCCCAAGTGTTTTCGAAGTCGACATCGTCACCGTGAAGACCCTGTTTGAGGAAACCCATTGTTAGAAGATAATGATGCCAGTGGAAGAAGATAAAGAGGGTTTGGACCAATATGAGGTACAAGTAAAGCTCTATGAGGGTGAAGGTGAAGGTGGACAACTTACCCTGCGTGGTGGCCTGATGCGTTGCCTTCCCCTCCCTGCGATCATGTTGCTCCGGCTTTTGTTTTAGTGAAAGAATGATCGATCGCTGCG
The DNA here is from genome assembly GCA_000498155.1 of Shiraia sp. slf14. Taxonomy (NCBI): domain Eukaryota; kingdom Fungi; phylum Ascomycota; class Dothideomycetes; order Pleosporales; family Shiraiaceae; genus Shiraia; species Shiraia sp. slf14. The sequence continues at coordinate 468,499 of AXZN01000037.1, forward strand.
ACGGTGGCAGCGTTGGCCGGGCGGGAGGTGGACGAGGGGTGGCGGAGGTGAAGCGTCGCGCTTTTGGTGGGGGATCCTTGTTCGCGACTAGCACAGCAGGCACGTTATGACGATGGCGCCAAGCTTTGAGGGAAGGGCCAAACTTTTGTCTGTGGTTATATATACCTTTCACTTCAACCTTCACCAGTTGCACCTGTCTTGCTGCTACCTTGCCTAGGCCGTCTAATATTGCGACCTCTACACACAATGCGTTTTTCGCCGTCTTTGTTCCGCGCCTTCTTGCGCACGTCTGCGCCTCGATTTCCACAAACGTCCGCGGCGGAACACATTCCTGTGCCCGCAAAGCGGCTGCTACACACGCCGCGAACGTCGCATGCTGTCCGGCCCTCGCCTGTGCTATCGCGGGCTCGCATACCTTCTACTGCACGTTTTGAGTCCAATTCCGCTGCGCCGCCACAGTCTGGGACCACAACTAATCCACCCGATTCAAGGCTGGAGCGTGAACAAGTCCCTTCCTACGAGCTCACCTTCACATGTAATGTCTGCAAGACACGCTCTTCGCATCGCTTGTCGAAACAAGGCTACCACCATGGCACCATATTGATATCATGCCCGGGCTGCAAAAACAGGCATTTGATCAGTGACCACCTAAAGGTTCGCGCATTCAAACAAACTTATCATTGCAATTAGCTGACTATTGTTCAGATTTTCTCAGACAAGTCTGTGACCATTGAGGATCTTATGCGCGAAAAGGGCAACCTCATTAAGAAGGGCTCGCTGAGCGCTGAGGGAGACGTCGAATTCTGGGAAGACGGCAGTCAGACTCCACGATCCGCACACTTTCACCCAGACTCAAAGCCCAAAGGCGAGGGGCGTTTTGTCGAGCAGCCAGCTACATCAAAGCCACCGCAAGACGGAAACCAATAAATAATCCAACATCGATAGAAGCTTCAGCTGGCATGCATACCTCGCAATACCCCCTACGACCCTGAACGACATGTACAATACTGTTTGAATATGATTAGCGGAGCATAGAAAAGGGAGCTTTATGAATAAGCTCACGTTCGTCAAATGTATAATATTTACAAAGTACCACTGATTAAACCTCATCAATGCAAACCCTGCACATGTGTGAGTAACTTTTGAAAGTTGTCAATTGTCGCCATTGAGCAGGCAGCGGGCCTCGAGCATGGGCCCAATTCGGCTAGCGCCAGATGACATTACCGAAAGCGGTAGTCGTTATCGGTCGGCTCATTACCACCAGTACACCTTTCCATTTGCATTCATAATACTAGGTGCTCGGGTTCATCAAGGCCAACATGAATAGCGCCAGTCAGATCCTACGTGGAGATAGCAGGCCCTTCGGTCCTACTCACGTTGTTGAGCCTACACAAACACATAGTCATACTGCAATTCTCCTGCACGGTCGCGGCAGCACAGGTCTGGAATTCGCCGGCGAACTCTTTGAGTCTGAACCTGAGCCTGGACCTGAACCTCATGTTGATGGAATCGAAATTCCTGTATCCGATACATTTGAATCTTTCAATTTTACAGAAAGGCTGCCTAATTGGCGGTGGGTTTTTCCTTCTTCACCCACAAGCTGGAACAACATCTTCGAAGAAGACATGTCAGAATGGTTTGATATACACTCACTGACTGACCCTACGGAGCAACAACATCGGCAAGTTCAAGGCCTGAAAGACTCAGTATGCCATGTTACGGCAGTCATTGAACGTGAGATTGCAAGTTTGGGTGGCGATTCGAAGAAGGTCGTACTTGGGGGTATCAGCCAAGGTGGTGCAGTAGCATTGATGGCACTGCTATCTTGGTGTGCAATAGCAGAAGGCAAAAATGTCCCTGGGATACAGATGCTTTTGCAGCTTGGGGGATTCGTAGGTATAAGCACCTGGCTGCCCTTTGCTGTAGAGCTTGAATTGTTCTTTAATACCAACACTTCACCTAAAAACATTGTCACGTCAAAGGAGGGTGTAGAAATTAGCGAGACTCGAAAGAAAGAAGGATTTGATCTCGTGAAGAAGATTTTGGATACGGAATGTAATCAGCTAGCAAGCTCCACCCCAATATTCCTGGGCCACGGCATTGACGATGCGTATGTTGACGTAAAGCTTGGTAGGCAGGCTAAGCGCGCCCTGAATCAGTTTGGCTTCGAAACAATATGGAAGGAATACGTTGGAGCAGAGCAGGAAGGACATTGGTTGAAAGAGCCTGAAGAAATCGATGATATTGTCCAATTCTTGGAAGCTCTGATATAGGTACTTTACGAGGTATTATACACCAGATTACTGAACGGTGAATTTGTAGAGTTCTTGGAAACGCCATCTACGTCTATCACAAATCATCATTCCTTCGATCAACCCAATCAAGCGTCAAAAAGTCTTCCATGAATCACCTAACCAAGTATCACCTTTGATTCTCCTTTCCCTCCCTCACAGCCTCCAGAACACTCCTCGTAATCCTGTCCCTCTCACTGACATCAACAACCCCATACGCTTCCTTTGCTTGTCGACACACCTCCTCCCGCCACTCCCCGCCCACATTCGGTGTTCCAGCGTCATCCCAACACGCCTGCACCGTCCCCCCGATATTCTTGAAGAACCCTTCAAGTCCAGCTGGTCCACCCCCCGCGTGATAACTTTTAAAAGGCCCTGCAACCGCCCATCTAGGTCCCATACTTGACTCCACAATGCTGTCTAACTCTGTGACAGATACAACGCCTTCGTTGACGAGGTGGATGGCTTCGCGGAACAGGGCAAAGGCTAGACGAGTTGCGACAAAGCCGGTAGTTTCTTTTTTGATGTGGATTGGTACCCTTCCGCGCTCCTGCCAGAATTCCTGCGTCCTTTTTATGACCTCGTCGGAGGTTTGTGGTGAGGGAACGAGTTCGAGTAAAGGCATGATGTGAGGAGGATTGTATGGATGGACAACGAGGAGACGTGTCTTATCTTGCATATCTTGTGCTTGTGCAGACGCGGGTATGCCGCTTGTGCTGCTCCATAGTAGGGCGTCTTTTGGTGCGTGTTGTTCTACTTCTTTCCATAGGGCTCTTTTGAATGGGATGTTCTCGGGACCAGACTCTTGGATGATGTCTGCATCTGAAACAGCATCTTCGAGGCTTTTTGCAACTTGAAAAGTGTTTTGTGTTGTACCATTTGATAGGACAGGCTTCAATCCTTCTTCGATGTATGCTTGGGCATCTGGTCGGGTGTCGTAAATGACGACATTGGCGGGAGATTTGTTGGTGATATGAAACGCGGCGAAGGAGAGTCCAATGGTACCAGCGCCTATCAAGACTATCTTAATACTTTCCTTCTCTTCCATTTCTGTGTATCAAATCTCCGAGGTAGTTGTCTATGTTACAGATTTTGAGAGTAGAGGATCATAAATTCAAAGAAGGAAATCCTCGGTCTTTGCCACTTTGCAAATGGTGTCCTCGGATCGTCGCTTCGAATTAACACAATCAAATGATTTTCACCCAACTTAAGGCGCTTAGTTTAATGCCCCTGTAATCGTTACGAAGGTGGATGTCTAAAAAAGAACATTGGTCTTGTCCGCTTTCGGGGATGGTTCGGTAGGCGTAGTCAACCCCGCGTCAATCGCATCTTATCCCCGCTCCATAAGTTGACTCGAGCCGATCGATTGCCGCTTTTCGGCATCACATAAGAATCACAAAATGTCTTGTTCTTTTCTTTGCCTCTCAATTGGCTTCCATAACACCGGAGACCTACTCAAAATCGACCAGGCTTGATAGGCATCCAAATATTGAAAGGGGTCGTAGTCACATCAACGTATTTCCAAAATGGTCATTTTCAAGTCTAGACAACCACCAATTGATTGTAAGCTTTCATATATTTTCAACATTCTAATTAGCTAAAATTGACCAAGCTTCAGTACCAACCGAACTAGCCGTTTGGGATTGGCTCTTTGATTCTTCATATTCACCTCTCAACAATTACCCAGCCAAAGAACTTGCGGGATTTCAAAATGCCATCACCAAAGAGCGAGTGGATTGGGCAGATGCAAAAAGATTTTCAACTTATATTGCCACAGCCTTAGTCAAGAAGTATGGCCTCAAAACTGGTGAAACGATATCACTTTTCAGTCAAAACACAGTATGGTATCCCATTGCCATGTTCTCTGGATTGCGTGCGGGCGCGAAGATCAGCGGTGCAAGCCCAGCATACAATGTTGAAGAAATGACATTTGCACTGAAGACGGCGGATACAAAATTTCTCATGACCACTCCAGGAAGCTTGGAGATCGCCTCTGCAAGTGCGAAAGCTGCTGGACTTCCACAATCTAACATTTTCCTCCTTGAAGGTAGTCTACCTGGATACACTACAGTACAGGATCTCATCCGTATCGGCCAGTCATATGGAGAATCTGGACAATCCCCTGCTTTCAAACTCAAGCCAGGTCAAAAGAACAAGGACATCTGCGGCTTCTTATCATTCTCTTCTGGAACCACTGGCCTTCCCAAAGCCGTCATGATCTCCCACCAAAACGTCATCGCCCAATGTCTCCAAATCCAACAAATCACACCCTCAACCCACAAAAAAGTCATGGCCGTACTCCCACTATTCCACATAACAGGCCTCGTTCACCAAATGCACCTCCCCATCCTCCTAAACGCAGAAGTCATCATGCTCCCACAATTCACCATGGAGAAAATGCTCGACATCATCTGCGAATACAAACTCACCGAACTCCTTCTCGTCCCCCCAATCATCATCCGCCTCGTCCGCGACCCCCTCGTCAACAAATACGACCTCAGCCACGTCAAGCGCTTCTCCTCAGGCGCAGCCCCGCTCTCAGAAGAAATCATCCAACAACTGCAAAAGAAATTCCCAAACACTGGCTTCAAGCAAGGCTACGGCATGACCGAATCCTGCTCTTGCATCACGGCCCATCCGCCCGAGAAATACGCGTATAAATATGCGCATAGCGGCGGCGCCATCGTCGCTTCTACAGAAGTCAAAATCATCAAGGACGATGGCTCGGAAGCTGGGGTGGGCGAGGATGGCGAGGTGCTCGCTCGTGGGCCGCAGGTTGTCATGGGTTATTTGAATAACGAGAAAGCGACGCGCGAGACGTTTGATGAAGATGGGTTCTTGCATACTGGGGATCGTGGGGCGATTGATGAGGAAGGCATGATTCATATTAGTGATCGTATCAAGGAGCTTATTAAGGTTAAGGGGATTGGTGTTGCGCCTGCGGAGTTGGAGGATTTGTTGTTGGGGCATGACAAGGTGGAGGATGTGGCGGTTATGAGTGTTAAGGATGATTACAGCGGGGAGCTGCCCAAGGCGTATGTTGTGTTGAAGCCTGGGCTTGAGGAGAGTACGGCTGTTGGGAAGGAGATTATTGCGTATGTTAAGGAGAAGAAGGTGAGGTATAAGTGGGTTAAAGAAGTTGAGTTTATCAATGAGATTCCTAAGAGTCCTAGTGGGAAGATTCTGAGGAGGGTGTTGAGGGATAAGGAGAAGAGTGGAAAGTTTGGATTGGTTGTCAAGGACGAAGCTCGAGCGAAGTTGTAGTTTTGGATTGAGAAATTTGTGGAGCATTACTTGCATTTTCTGCCCATGATAGAAAGAGTGTGATTCGGGTTGCCTCGTTGCCTTATCTAGAATTTCTTATACAGCCAGTTAAACAATAAGATACAAGCTAGTGATCAGGCTTGGCCCAATGAACAAGCCGAACCAAAAGATGATGTTTCCAAGTGTGTCCCTGTCTCTCATCATCTTCGTTTTCATGAATGCAGCTAGCGGTATTTGCGTAAGTTGAAATGTAAACAAGTATCCCCTAACCTTTTTGAAGAGGCAGAACATGAGAATTTCATGCACAATAGCGCTCAACAAGAAGGTAAAGAAGGTCGCCTGCATTTTCGACAAGTGGAAAAAGGATATCGATGAGTGGTAGACGTGGCGAAGGAGAAAATTATGTACCGGCCGATTCCAGTCGCGCGCGTATTGATCGAAAGAAACACTGTTCCACCAGTCGCCGTAGAAGCCACGATCGGCGAAACAAGTAAGTTCTGCAAGTACGTTGAGAAGGCATTCCCAAATCACGTACCATGAAAGAAGCTGTTCAAGAAGCATAGGGAACAGCATGTCACTGACTACCCAAGGAAATTCTTTCCAACGCTGTTCAAGTGACATGCCTGCTTCTTTCAATCTTACAGTCTCCACTACAACGGGATAAATGTATGCTTGGGAAACGATAATCATGATCCATATAACACCAAGCGTAGCGGCTGACTTTTCTGCGACATACCACCAGTTGATGCGCTCATAACGCGGGTACTCTAGGTCGTACACTAATGTTGGAAGGCAGCCCCATTCGACAAAATTGTAGATGGTGAGGTTGTTGGGGTATACGTTATCGGATGTCGTGCATTTTCCCCGCAGCTCTTCATTGAGAATAGTAATCTCGGTCGTGAGAACACGATGGAATGCTTGGATTTGTTCATCGTCCAGTGGTTTTCCTTCCTCGATTGCTTGACCAACTGTGGCAACTTCTGAAACTTCGCGTGATAGGTTCGTTGAATATTTGGGGCCGAAATTGTGCCGTTTATTGACTTCTTTAGACTGCGAAGTCTGATAGCCGGTCGAAATTGGCGATTGTGATTCAGGGATTGTTGATATCGGGGTCTGTTGTGCAGACATGTCATTAAGTTGATCAAGCTTGTTCTGCAAAAGGTTGCGACGCCTGTACACACGCGACACTGCATGTTGTCAGCTCCACTGTGATTGTAAATCTGCCTAATGACTTACAGTAACCATTGTAGAAAGAGAAAGAATGTTGCTTCATAAGCAGAACAAAAACGTGGAGAACGATAAAGACTGTATGTGTCCAGGGCCATTCCCGCCAAAAGGTGACCCAGATGACAGTAACGGTGAAGAAGGTTTGCCATACAGATTGTATGATCCAGCCCGCACCATTCCAAGTCAGATAATTCTTAGCGATAGCCTTCTGAAGGAAAAATCCAAAGCTTGTTGCAGCACACATCGCCACGTCCGTGGTGAGCATGACGAACAAATCCCGGTCGACCATGAGATGCAAGATTTCGGCATTACCAAAGACAGAGCCTTGGGTTCTATAGTTCCAAGCTGCAATTCTTGCGAGCAACAAAGCCATGGAAATCCCTGAATCGTTCAGTACATTGTTCCCATATGGAGTTGTCTGACCTACAGAACAGCGTGAAGAACCCGTGGAATGGCGACTGTGAGCTGGGATTCTGGCGATCAAAAGTTGTAAACTGCCGCGTGAAAACCAAATCTCGTGGCCGATTTCTTGGTTTCCCATTGTTCTTTTCAGCTTCTCGTTGCCGGCTCGTTCGCATAATCTCCAAAAATTCGGGGTCATTTGTAGTAAAATTATATTTGCTCTTTTTTCCAGAGTCCTCTATAACGACTTGAATACTCTTCCTACGCCTGCTCTTGTCTTTTAGTAATCCCGATGTTTCTTCTGCGTCTCCAGTGCTGCTTTCGTCTGATGGTATCGCAGTTGTACCGCTACTCCGGAGATCCGTGTTGCTCCCTTTCGACACGGGCTTCAATTCACTCGTGTCATCGGCATCAGATGTTGCGCCTGGTGTCCACGAGTCCAAACTATGTAGAGGTGGCCGGCTAGAAAGACCTTGAAATGCTTGCGACATGGTTGATTGCCCACTAGTAATTGGTGTAAGATCAGGTCTCGAACTTTGAAGAAGTTGCACACTGTCCCCTTCTTCGGTCGCCATTGTGGAGCCTCAGCAATCCTTCGAATCAGTGGCTATGTTTTGGGGGTTTCAAGGATGAGATGTCAAGGGTGGGCCTGTGACGTGGGTCCAGCTTTCTGCCTTGGGAGGTGCAGAGCGCATCCATTGAATAAGTATTGCGCGCTGTTGACACCGAGGTTAAACCATGAGGGAATTCAAAGTATATTATCAGCTCATGTGAAGGCTCAACTTCCGCCTAATCCGATCGACTAAACCAAAGGACCGTCGAGAAAGTTTCCGACGGCGGAGCATTCGGACGTTAATTCAGACGATGATGCGCAACGGGAAGCACGGCGGGAGCACGGGCGCACACCAGCCACAAAGGCCGAAGCTGGGCTTCCTCCAGTCAGCGTCACGTGCATGGAGGGCTGACATAATCGCACGTGACTGCTCCAAAGCTTCAACCTCCTCCCTGGTTGCACATTGTCCCTCATCGAATCTCCACACGTCAGGGATCGCACACTCCGCCCAGACACCACTCGCTATTTGTAGTCCAGCCTCGCCTGGCCTTGCACTGAATCGATCCTGAACCAATCATAATATCGCCGATCAGCCTTGTGCTTCGTGTCTCGCATTCAGGTCTTCACACGGCAACAGCTTATGGAGATCTTGTGCCAAACATTCCACTACGCGACAGCCTGACTGCGGCTGTGTGCTCATAACTGCATTTAAGGCGTGCACTTTAACTCTCGCATCGCGCCGATTACCCACTTAAGGCAGTGTAACAAGACTGCCAAGTCTGGGCGAAATTTTAGATGTAGAGGCAAACTGTTACGTGATTCGCTGGATGCCTTGCAATCGGGATGGCCTGAGAGGACGACAGGGGAGTGTTCAGAAATAGGACTCAGCTGCAGCATATAATGAGGACTGCTAGCCTCGCTGTTTGCTGTCAAACTGCTGCGCGCAACGTACTTGAGACGACATTCCATGCAAAACAGTTACCCTCCCCCACCACGCTGTATTCCGAATCGCGATCATAATGGCTAGAGGCAGAGGCGGACGTGGCGGTGGAAGTTCAGCGAGCTGCCCATACGCGTTCCGGTCGGTAGCTTCGCAGGTATTCTTCGCCAACGATGTGATCTTCTTCGTCGTCTTCCTGGGTATCTTTGCGACGTTCTTCACTCTCCGCAAAAAGTGCGGAGCGGGCAAGAAACTGATTGGGGTACCTTTCGTCGTCGCAATATTCTTCACTCTCCTGTTTGTTTCCCTATTCGTATTCAACAGTATCTGCAGATACTAACATATTCCAGCCAGTTGTTGTTGTCTTTCATTGCACGAGTTCTCCAGGAATGCGATACCATATCCTACTATGACTGGTACGATTGGCAGATCCCGATTACAATATTCGGGCACCTTGGCCTATGGGCTTTACTCTTCGTCGTCGCCTACACTCTGAACGCTATGCTTCGCGAGCAACTTGGCCGTTTTACTGCAGTTTTTAAAATCGCTTGTCTTGCAATTGTTGGTCTTATGGGCGCTATGACATGCGCTTGGGTGGGAGTTGCTTCGTACAATTATTGGACTCAGACAAAGGCGGGCTTCAGGCAAGATGCGGAGCCGATGTACGACGTACATCAATCACTCGTTGTCGCGTATTATGCACTGTATATGGTCAGCGTGCTCGGGGCAGGCGCCATTGCATTGATGTCCATTTTATCTCTACGCTCTAGAAAGCATCCTGCAGGGGTATGTCAGCACTTGCCGCGAGAGCCCCACCAGGCTAATTGAAGACAGGATCTCATCGGATGGGTTGTCGCGCTCATATTCTCCATGTTTTTATGGGTGGTATTTCTCCTTGCAGGCAACGCAACTGTTCTCAACGGAGACTTCCTCGAGCTCGAGACGTCCGCCGCATTGAGTTACCTCAGCAACTTTTTCCTAGCACTTAGCTGCATATTCCTCATCTGCATAGCAAAGCATGTGAGCTGGAACAGTCCGGCAGCCATAAACGATGCTCCAATGCATCCAGATCCCCATGCGCCAGCCATGAACCAGCAACAATATGCATACAATGGCCAGGCAGACGGCCAGATGCACTATTACCAGCAACCACCTGGGTATAACAATGCTCCCGAACTCGCGAAATAAACCGACGGTTTTAATTTAGGGCATGCATGATTGGTGGCAAGAGAAAGGAAACTGTGGGAATATAAAACAGGGATTCATGTATGCGAGTTTTGAGTTTTATGGTCATTTGGTGTCATTGACGATTAGGATCGCTTTTCACGCAACGTGTTCATGTTGGAGCAGTTTGGTTTGCTATATACCCCAGAGAGTAGTCATAATATACCCCGCTTTGAGTAAGCGTTGCCATGTTGCAAAATATACTGTGCTTGTTAATACTGTGAATCCAGACTTTGTTGTCAGCGTCGAGAGGCGATGGTATGATGGGTCATAATTATATAATTATGCTTCAGCATCGAGTAGCGGCTGTGACGGCTACATAAGGGCTAACTTTTGTTCGATGCCAATTTAGTGGGAAAGAGACGTCGGTGAATGCTAGTTTCCACGGTAGATGCACGGTAGATAACGAATCAATGGACCATGGAGGGAATCAAGGTTGAAACCTGCAAAGAAGCGGGCATCGAGTCAGTTCAAGCTTCTTGGCACTGCAGGCTCAATGCAGCAAGGAGTCACGCGGGCACATGCCTATTCGGTCCACGCCCACTTGCCAACGGCCTATTGCAGATCGTGGGGGGCAAGTAAAACGGCCCAGCAGATGCAATTGTATGCGGCCATGAGAGTGAGCATGATGGATAAGGTTGAAGATGGGATTGACTGTTGAGTGTGGCTTTTATGGTTTACAACAGCGCCTTATCGGTTGCTTGGTGCAAGAAAGAAATGGCTTAGCCCTGCGCCCAGGCGCGCTCGGGCCAAACACAAGTGTCGTCATTGTTGCTCAAGTGAAGAAGCCCTTATTTCGACTTCGCTACCAGCTCCAATTCTTTCCAGGGCTCCAGTCCGGAAGACGACACGTAGTAGCACCTGACTGCCGTATCTGCATCTCGCCATCTTTCCCATCTGCCATTGTTATCTCGCATAGCGTGCACGCACAATGGCGTCTGGCCCGGATCGCCCAGACAGGCCTCAGCCGAGCGATGCTCCACCTGCAGTCGCGAATCAAGGCGGCGCTATATATGCAGAAGGTGCTACATCCAGGCTCACCTCAGACCTGCCCTCCACACATAGCCCAGCTGGCCCTTCTTCTGCTACAGCCCCCGCAAAGAAGAAGAAACATCGAGGTGGCAAGAAGAGGCGCAACCGTCGACAGTCGTTCGCTGCTGGTGCTGACATTGGCACCGGAGACATGAACGATGAGCGCCCTTCGCTGGCCAACCTCGGGGGCAACTCGAATTCGAGGGGCAGCAGTAGCTTCTACCGCCTCCACAGCAATCTGAGCAACACGAGCCTGGAGAGCGAGGCCCTGCTCGACCACCGCGACCAGCCCACGATAAGAACTCGCCGTCCCAGCGTGCCCATTACTTCCATGTACCAGCAGCGCCCGAGCCAGCCCTTTGTCAACTCTCCCCAGCGTTTCCAAGCATCCAATCCCTCCAATACTTATGGTCGCTCGAAACTATCACACACCCCCGAAGCCACCTACAGCGATAACGGCGACGATGACGATGAAGAAGAAGCAACCGATCGCACACCATTGATGAGCACTTCTCAGCGAGATATCAGGACTGGCCATAGTTATGGCGGTGCAAGCTCAAGCTCAGGCAGGCATCGCAGATCGTCAGTTTCCAGCGGCATGCACAGGCCAGACCTCTTTACTCAGCGCCACCACTCCCAGACCAATCTCCAAGACTACAATGTCAACAACCCACCTTCGGTACCCACGAGCCCAGTCATACAAGCCAATAGCAGACTAGACGATGTTATGCTGACTGAAGACTTGGACCATTCCTCAGACCACCGATCTGTCAGGTCTCACGATGCTTTGATTGACATTGAACGCAATGAGGGTGGTCCACCCACACCTGGAGAGTTTCGCCGTCGCATGACTACCACAGCTCTTGAGGATGTATGCTTCCCTCACGAGACCATGTCGGAATTGGGCCATGAAGACTACTTGAACCCTCCAACCAAAGGCGAGCCTACAAGCCGAAGGAGACGTCGTCGCTGGCCTGACCTGGATATCCTGGAAAGTTGGGCGCATGGAGAAAGGGAGCAACGTACAATTGAGGGTATGCGGATGCGCAAGGTCAGCGAGCCACTCATGGTGGAAGGGCGCCTACGACCGAAAAGACGTGCCTGGCATCGTGAAGCAAGCGACGCACCGTTCCGATTCACCTACTTTAACGAGACGTTTGATAATACGATACATAGCCAGGCCATCAGTGAGCTTGTGCAGCCCGGACAAACATTTAGGAACCTCTTCGTCCCAGATCCCCCAGTGCTCGAAGACAGTAGCGAAGACGAGTCGGATGAGGACGAAGCACATCCTTTGGGCACCAATGGCTTTGTTTCAAGAGTGCATACACGTTCTTCCTCACAAACACCATCCAAAATGGAATCTGGCGAACAAACTCGATCGACTACTCCACGCCCACCAGAAGCGCCTCAAGAGAAGCCAAAACGATATGGACCGCGTCCTGCTTGGTGGCTGGACGTCATGTCACCGACTGAGACAGAGATGAAGGTTATTTCGAAGACGTTTGGCATCCATCCCCTAACATCAGAAGATATCCTGATGCAAGAGCAACGTGAAAAGGTCGAATTGTTCAAGCACTACTACTTTATCAACTACCGAACCTTTGAACAAGACGAGAACAGCGAAGATTATCTCGAACCAGTCAATTTATATGTTGTTGTGTTCCGGGAAGGTGTCATTAGCTTCCACTTCTCCATGACGCCCCATCCGGCCAACGTGCGCCGTCGTATTAGACAGCTGTCAGATTATCTCGTGCTGTCGCCTGACTGGATCTCATATGCCATCATTGACGACATTACTGATGCATACGCACCCATGATCCAAAGGATCGAGGAAGAGGTTGACGACATTGATGAGGCTATTCTGCGTCTTCATTCTGGCGAAGAGGCGCAAGAAGCCGAGAAGGCAAGACAGAACTCGCACAGTGGACCCTATTACGAGAAACGAAACGAGAGCTCCAAAGAACAGCAAGAGAGCGGAACAGACATGTTGCGACGAGTCGGCGAATGTCGAAAGAAGGTCATGAGCCTCTATCGACTGTTGGGCAACAAGGCCGATGTCATCAAGGGTTTTGCGAAAAGATGCAATGAACATTGGGACATTGCACCTCGAAATGAGATTGGCATGTATCTCGGGGATATTCAAGATCACATTGTGACTATGACTGGCAACTTGAGTCACTACGAGAAGTGAGTCAAGACTGAGTGGATCAAGCGAAGTTTTGCTAATTGTGTGTAGTCTGCTTTCCCGTGCTCATAGCAATTACCTGGCCCAAATCAACATTAGGATGAACGAACGACAAGAGAAGACGTCTGATATCCTTGGTAAGCTTACTGTTTTGGGTACGATTGTGCTACCTATGAATGTTGTCACCGGTATCTGGGGAATGAATTGGTGAGTAAACTGCCGAGGCTTGAATAAAACAAATAGCTAACACAACGGTAGCTTGGTCCCTGGCCAAGACGTGGAGAATCTGTATTGGTTCTTTGGAATTACTTCTGGACTGGTACTATTTGGTGTGTTATGTTTCCTGATTGCGAAGCGTGTGTACGGCATTGTTTGAGCGTGCATATACACCAACGAAGTCTGTGACTGCTTGTAAGACATGGCGTAGTGGGGGTTGGAGGCATATACATTGGCATCGTTTGTTTGTGTTTTGGTTATGACTGCTTATTGGCCCACCGCGCGGGTCTCATTTTACAGTGACATGTATACACAATGTTGCTTAGCGTAGTCTAACACAAATCCACAACTTAGATAAATTATCAACTGCTCGGTGTCCAATACCAGTCACACTGCTTTGACCATACTCCAAACCAATTAGGTTCACGGCTCAGCTGCCTGAACCGCGCCCAAGCGAGTACTACTACCCAAAGCACTTACCGGAGACATGACCCCTCCGGTGAGACCCATCAGCCACATGCCTAAAGCCCTATCTACTCCTCATTTTGTGGTCAAGAAAGATCCAATCTCGAGCGAGGCAGGGATCAAGGTGTCAAGTAGCGATAAAATTCACCGGAAGAATGGTCGAATCGTGGGATTACACGGTTACAACCCAGATCCCCGGATCGTACTGATAACTCTATTCGATTTGGTATCATTAGGATCGTCTTGGAGGGCGTTGACTCTTTCTTCTGTGTCAAGTAGTACAGTACGGGTCTGCATATGTACATGTACTTCGTACATGGCACTTCCCGCCCAACGAAACATTTCATCCGGCTTGGTCCTTCAGAATGACTTGCAGCTGAAACACAAGGGATCGATGAGGGGTCTTACGGTTGTGTAAGTGGGGGGAAACAGTATTACTCGTTCATGGGGGGTGCACTTCTGTCACAATGCAGTTGGACACATGGGGGCACCCTGGATTATCAGAGAAGACATCTCGATGGAGTCGGTTGAGATATTAGTGACGGATATGGGCGTGTGACGAGTTTCGTAACATCATTCACATTTTCGCTCCAGCATGCAAGAGAGTCAACAGCCATGTAGATGCTTGGCAAGTGAAAGACACGAAGAGCCATTTTGCAACAAAACTGCGCTGCATGAGACATTTAGAGGCACGACCTATGAGCAAGCACAGGTCAGAAGTCGCCAGGCAACTAAGTTTGCTCCCCCAGAGAGTGAGTCGTAATGTCAGCCGCGTAGCGCCACAAAGCCTGGCGTGCACTTGACCCAACCCCTCACCGTACATGAGGCTATGCACAGCGGACGTGCGCTGTGCAGGCGACATCCGGTCAGCGCGTTTTTGCCGCCCAAGTCGTGTGAAGCGCCAGCTCTCTAACTTGATCAGAGGAGTCGTTCGCAGATTGGGGGCCGATAGGCGAGCCACATGGGTGCCCGTCGAGGGTGTGGGTAGGGCTATGATGGCGCGGTGAGAGAACATGTTGTGAATAAGACGATGGCGTTGGGGAGGCAGACTCCGGCGGGCACTGCCCAAGTGGCAGCACATATTCATACCCACATACAGCGCATCGAATACCAGGCTCTCGAACAACTGGCGCAAAAGTCTAATCCTGCCTGGATAGTTGAGAGGTTTTTTGTTCCCTACCATTTGGAGGGCAGTGGTATTCGTTCCCTTGCTTCGGGCAGCTTCTCTGTGTTTGACGTCATCGGACCCTCCTCACCACCACG
This sequence comes from Shiraia sp. slf14, assembly GCA_000498155.1. Taxonomy (NCBI): domain Eukaryota; kingdom Fungi; phylum Ascomycota; class Dothideomycetes; order Pleosporales; family Shiraiaceae; genus Shiraia; species Shiraia sp. slf14. The sequence goes on from AXZN01000037.1 coordinate 483,564, forward strand.
TTGCGAAACTGGGCACACTTCGGCCCTGTTGCGCCTGATCCCGCCCGCGCACTTAATCGACCTCTCGTCTCGTCCTGAGGCGCTGCCCCTAACCTACGACTCCTCTCCCTTATCATTTCCTCTGCCTCTCTCCCGCTGTTTCTCCAGCTTCCGTGTGAGTTTTGCGCATCTGTTGCCCCCTGGTGAGTGTGTTGATCAACACGCTTGCCAATAAGCGCCAGCCCACCTGCTGCAGCCACTGCGGGATCCTGCGTCACAGTTGCTCCCAGCGGACTCACGACTCACGCAACCGACTGGCTGACTAGGCGAACTGGTATTGCTGCATCGTCACCCTCAACTTTTCAAGTACAAGAACCTTCCCCTGCACCAAACCATTCTGGACAACATCTGGACAACGTCTGACCCGCCCTATCCGAATATACCCCGCCAACACCAAAACCACCACTTTCACTGCACCTTGTCGCCATCCGGCGCAGCATCAGCATGTCTGCCATCTACAAAGAGCGCGAACGTGAGCGCGAGTGGGACTCGTCCTCTCGTGCTGGCGCTCAGAGCTACACCACTGTGAGGCGTTACAAGATCCCAGACCATAGTCTCGACGCCGAGCAATACGAATCCGAAATGCGCGTTGTTCACCGAGGAGGGCGCAGCGACATCGACGACCGCCGCTCTGTGAAAGATTATGTTAGCAAAGATTATGTCGTCGAACGAGAAGTCGATCGTGATGTACGCGAGTATCGCTATGCCGAACGTTCACCATCACCACAGCGTAGAGAGGTGCGCGAGTACCACATTCAGCGCCAGGTTGAGCGCTCCCCCTCACCCACGCGATCAGTGCGCGAGATCCGCATAGCCAGAGATTATGAGCGTGATCTGGCCCCTCGAGAAGATCAATACTCGCTTGAAAAGTATTCGAGGGACGTCGAGTACTTTCGCGAGCCTCAGCAACCTCAAGGACAGCCTCAGTCCATTTATATTCGCAACGAAGCACCTCAACCGATGCAAATGCAAATGCAACCCATCATCATCAGGGAAGAGGCTCCACAGCCTATCATCATCCGCGAGCGTGAGCCTGCCTATGAGTTGGTCGAACGTACTGAAGTCCAGGAGGACAGACAGGTTGCTCGCCCACGTTATGAAGAAGACTATTATTACGAACGTAAGGTGAAAGAAGTTGACCGAGATGGCCGTATGGATAAGCGGTACTTTGACGAGCGCGAATATGGGCGTGACCGCTATGGTGAGAGAAACTACTACAGCGACGACGATTGTGTCTATGTCCACAAAGAAAAGGATACCTGGGGTAGCGAAGTTCACACGAAAAGAGATGTTGCTGCTGGTGCTCTTGCTGGCGTTGCAGCTGGTCAAATCATTAGGCACCACCGAAAGAAGAAGGGTGAGGCCGCTGGAGGCCATATTGGTAATGCACTAGGCTATGGAACTCTGGGTGCAGTGAGCGCTGTAGCTCTCGACAGATTCAACAACCGAGACAGATCCCGATCTGTCTCTTCTGATCGTGGAAGGAGGCGACGTGACAGCCCTCGCCGTCGCAGCAAGTCAAGAGTTAGGGAAATGGGCACGCTAGCTGCGATTGCTGGTGTGGGTGCACTTGCATATGCTGCTGGACGCAAGAATAAAGAAAAGCCAGTTGTGGTTGAAGAGCATAGGAGCAGATCTCGGCGCAGGAGGTCGCACTCACGACGAGGACGATCCAAGTCGGTCACCGTCATTGAAGAGACAACAACTGATGGAGGCAGGGGTCGGTCACGCAGCACGAGTCGCCACCTAGACCCGAAGCATCGCAACAACCGCACTGCGCAAGTCGGACTGGCAAGCGCTGCCGTTGCTGGCCTTGTTCAGCATAACCGTAGCAAGTCACGTAAGCGCGAAGGCAAGCGAAGCCATAGCCGTCTACGAGAGGGCGTGCCCATTGCTGCGGCTGGTGTCACTGGAGCAGCGATCACAGGATTGTATGAGAAGCACAAGGCTAAGAAGGAGGCTAGAGAGATCTCAAAGAGCCGATCAAGATCCAGATCTCGATCCGTTTTCGATCGCCTCACTGGACGCAACCGTGCCAGGCGTGGAAGCACAGCCAGTGAGCCTGTTCTAGTAGAGTATGGTGGCGATCCCATCTATACCGATCCTGCAGCGAGGAGCCGGTCGCGCGGTCGACGTCGACGCGGTTCGTCCTCTTCTGATGATCGTCGACATGGCAGTCGAAGCAGGAGCAGGAGCAAGAGTCGTGCTCGATCAGTAGCAGAGACAGCAGCGGTTGCTGGTGTTGCTGGTCTGGCCGCTCATGAGGCAGCCAAACGAAGAGATCGCAAGAAGGCCGAAAAAGAGCGAGAGAAGCGACGTGAGTCTATCCCCCGCCACTATCGAAACTAGCATACTCAGACTGCTACAGGCGAGGAGGACTCGGCCTATTCAACAGGGAGCTACAGTCCTTATGATAGCCCACGCCCCTCAACAGCTCACCCCAATGATTCCCGCTTCTTCCCTGAGACGAACTACTTCCCTCCACCACCAGGAGCTCCAGCTGCTGCAAACCCTCAATCCCCATACCCACCTTACAACCCAGCAGACTATCACCCACAGCAAGCAGCCTATGAGCCTGGGCACCCATCAGGCTTTGTTCATCCACCGCACGAGGACATGAACTATGGCAACCCTTATGCGCCTCCACCTCAACAGCAGAATCCGTATGCAGCCCAACCGCGAAGTCGACCAGATGACCATGTGAGTGCTCCACCACCAGCCCCTCCTGCTTCTGGCAACGAGCACGTCTTCGCTTCTACGCGTGGTGGGTCTAGGCCGATGCCTACCCATGTAAGTTCACCATTTACTAATGGCCGCTCAGATGGTATAAACGGTGCTCCTATGTCAACTCCAGCACCAGTACCAGCACCAGCACCAGCCCGATCATCAACACCACCCAGCCCCGTGCCCTCGGAGAAAAAAGTCCAATTCGACCTGAAGCCGCGCGGTCCCTCACGCGAACCCTCCCCCGACAAAGACAAGCGAGGGCGTGATGAGGATGATGATGGAAGTGATACAAAACGAGACGACAAGAGACATCATCATCATCACCACCACCGTCGCCGCAAAGACGACGAACGCTCCGACTCCACCCGCGAATCCGGCCGTCGCAGAAAGCGCCATCATCGCGACCACAGCCCTGCAAATAGCGACGCTAGCGATGCTACCATCGACCTACCCCCGCGCTTCGACGACCAGGGGCGAAGGAAAACGGATGATCCTCTCGCTGATAAAGTTGAGAGTTTTCTGCAGAGTTTACTGAAGTAAAGCATAGCTAAGCTGTTGCATGTTGCATGTTGTTGAGCGGAATTTGGGAATTTGGAATTTGGATTAGTGCAAGCATGTTCTTATTGGCGAGTTTTGTTCTCTTTTTTCTTTCCATTTGGGCGTAAGAATGATGATTACGAATTGGGATGACGGTTATGATTATTGATGTTGATTTTGACGATGTTTTTGCATGGAAGCGCAGAAGGGGAGGAGGGTGGATGATGTGCATATGCATGTGCATGTGCATGGCATACAGAATGTTTCTTTTCTTGAGCAATTTTCTTGAGCGTTTCGTGGTTGAGGTTCTTTTGGATTTGATAATGAGATTAGTGGAGAGGAGTGGTATGTAGATGTGATACATGAGTAAAGGGTATATAAATGATAATCAGTATTTTCTCAACTTTGACTATTGAGTCTTTGCGCTGTATTATGGTTTGTATAGGATGAGTTGAATGGAGGGAAGTAAATAAATATCAAGCAGTTTTCACGAGGAGTATAAGTGAAGAAGAAAGGCAAATTACTCAATATCAAGTATAACTCGCTCAATAACATCGTACATTCTTTTTGATCAGTCTACTACTTTCTTCCACTCTTCTCCATCTCCTTTAAAAAAAAATACCCAGGCAGATAGCGAGGTCCTAAATCCCAATGAACAACTACACATGCAGAAATCTGGACCAAATCTTTCCAACAACATCATCATCCACCATTAAGACTTCATCCAGCCCATAAAACTGTCGTTTCCCCTCAAGATTTGCATCTTCCTTCTGCCTTCTCTTCTTCTTCAACCCACCCCCTCTTTTATTTTTTTGCTGCAAACTGAAGACGAAAAAAAGGACAGGTAAAACATGCGCCTCGCCAGATGTACACGGGAAATCCTTCCACCGAACCTGCCAGCTAACCAACCGGCCAAGCCAAACACCAATCCCCACCATGACGTGAAGGAGTATAAAAATAAAAATAAAAAAGTATAAAAGTACAAAACAGCCCTATCAAGACGCCAGATTTTTCTAATGTAAAAAAATTCCCCAAGGTACCTCTGTTCATTACTCGACTTTTTGCTGTAGCTGTTGCTGCTGTTGTATCTGAGCTTGCGCCTGCGCCTGCTGCATATTCTGCATAGCGTTTTGACTCCAGTTTGGTTGTAAGCCTGCGCTATTAGGGGGCTGGGATGCAGTCGAGGCGGTCGAGTTCAAGCGTTGAGGACCAGGCGACTGCTTCATTTGGGCGGTTTGGCCTTTCCAGCCCGGGAAGAGATCGGCGAGCTTTTGGTAGAGCTTGGCGAGTTCGGCAGGCGCGGTGGGAATGGACATGATGGCGGGGCCTGGTTGTAACGGTTGGCCGGGCTTGTGGTTCTTTTCTGCATTTTGCGCCAGGTAGGCTAGATTTGCTTGGAGGCGTCGCATATAACTGGGAAGTCGTTAGCTGGGTACATCAAGTGGATCAAAGGTATACGCACTCTACGTATTCCTTGGAAGGCTGAGGTTTGTCGCTCTCAGTCTTGCCATCCGCTGCTGTCTGGCCAACTTGGCCCGCCTTGCCCTGGGTCTGCAGATCGCAGACTTCTTTGATGAGGATCGAGTTGATCTCAAGCAACGTGGTGACGCGATCCTGGTTGCGCGCCTGTGCGATGGGCGACACGGGCGACGGGGGAACCGCCTTGACGGGCGTCTGGACTTGGGGGAGGTCGGGCTTCATCTGGTTCATGTGCTGCTGTTGGCCGCCGTTGGAGACAAGCGTGCTGGGAGATGGCTGTGGTTGGGGAGTGGCATATGGCTGGCCAGTGGCGCTGGCTGGGGAGGCAGTCTGGCGATTCTGGGCAAACTGGTGCTGCTGCTGTTGGGCATGGGCGGGCGAGGGCAAGGCTTGCGAGTAGGGCGCGGTCGAGTACGACTGCTGCAGGGCGGCTATAGCAAAGGCATGTCAGACATGGACGGACAGAGTACAGTGGCGCACACAGGGCGCACGCGACGCGTGAGTGGCACGTCTGTCGGTGGATGGGACGGTAGGGGCTTACCTCGCTGCATGCCTCCCGTGAAGGGCTGCATCATGGGCGCACTGCTGGGGATGCTGCTGGCGGTGGACGAGGTGGGCAGGCCGTGGGCGCCCATGGGGCCGGTACTGGGGAAGGCTTGGCCATTGGGGAACTGGGCAGCAAAGGGAAACGAGGGATTAGACGGTGGGAGCTGCTGCGCCTGTGGGTGAAGGTTGTTCTGCGGGGAATGGGAATGCGCGGTGGATGCGAAGCCGCCAAACGAGGGCTGTTGGCCGTTGAACGGTTGGTAATCCATGATGAGATGGGCTGCGGCTCATTGGACACGTCGCACAGCTAGGTTTAGATTGATGGGTATCAAAGAAAGGAATAACGTGCGGTGAGGTGACGAGGTTGCGGAGATCAGCAGCCTCTCTGTTCAGTCCCTGCGCCTCGTTCCTAGTCGCCGCCCGCTCTGCCGACCTCCTAGCTGCTTCATCATCGCCTCGCCACCAGCCAGCGTCTTTGCACAAGACGCCATCACGACGACGGAGCAGGTGTCCATGGCGGGGGGATGGCAGAGTTTACAATCCCATCCCATCCCATCTCCCAACTGGCCCCCTGCAACCTACACATTCCTCGTGCCAGTCATTCAACCCGCTTTCACACAAGGCCCGAGCCACCGTCTCCACATCCCTGTCTGGGCCCGCCCACCAATGCTTGACATATTCTCCGCAGGCTCCAGATCGGTCAGTCCCATTCTCTCAAGCGGTGCCACAGCCTGTTGCTAGCTACTACCGGGCCCTGTTCTTCACGCTATCGTCGGTGGGTCGGTTATTGGCTATACGTTGGAGGGAAGAGAGAACGTGAACGTGTCTTTGGGGTACAGTAGAACATCCCCTGCCATTTGAGGTCACAGTACACATGGCATCTCCTATGCTAACCCCCTTCCAACCACTTTCTGATCTCCTTAACGACCCATGTACCATTCATCAGCGTCCCAGTGTAACTGCTTCATAGGCCGTCCTTGCTCTCTCTCTTCTCTCCACCTTAGGCGACCTGTCCACCCTTCCCAGCCCATCATATGCAGGCAGTCCACACGTCTGCCGACCAGGGTTCATTTCCCAACACTCCAGAGTTACATTGTGACACCCTCCTGGAGCTGCATGGCATCGTGCACTTGTTGCAGTCGCATCAACTTTATGTGGATTGACCTTGATCGGCCTTGCCTCCGCACCCTACCACATCTGCAGCCACTGCCGAGAACGTGGAGTACCGCTCCCGTCTCAAACCATGACGTTGCCTCGTTCGATTTGACTCATGTACATGTGCATATCGTAAATGGCTTACTACTCCCCAAACACTTCTTCTCTTGTCACCGTCTCCTTCCGACGCAATGCCACAAAGTAAGCCTCCTTGGACTCCTGTCCCATAATTAGCTTTGCTTAGTCCAACACTACTTTGCACCACCATACGTACGTTGCGCGAGGAGTCGGGTTTTTCTCGATGCACCTTGGCAAACAAACGTCGAAGCTTGTTCTCAAATGCCTTTTCTTCAGACCCTTGGTAATACTTGCAGAGGAAATGGCCGCCCGTCTTGAGCGTGTCAAATGCGAACGTCAAGGCTGCCATGCAAAGGTCCTACATGTGTGAGCACGTGAGACCCACATGGAATAGATTGCCTCACCATACTACCTGCGTGGTCTCGAAACGCATTGCCGCTGGTGTTCATCATCCTAAAATAGGGGTCACTAAGGCTCTTTTTGTAGAAGCCAGCTGTTTGGTCCCAGGGTTCTGACATGTCACTCAGCACTATATCAACTGCTCTCCCCTGTCGCACATCTCGCTCTCGCAGCGATAACTTGGCATCTGCCATCTCGTCCAGCTGTTCGTGCTCTACAGTCTGACCAATCTTTTCTACAGCTACACCTTCGAGATGAGTCTGTCGTTCGATATCGATATACCCGCGCTCCATTTCATCAATTTCAGCTTCTGTGAGCCCTCCATTGTCGGTTGATGAGACTTGTCTCCTAGGACGGCCCAAATCAGGGTCGCGGACGTATGCGCGTACCTCGTCTTGGATGACAGGTGACAGGAAATTGCCCTGGATGGTAGACACGCCTCGCGGTGGCTGTGCTGGTATGAGATCTATACCAATCACGCGGCCGTTGGGTTTTGTGCGGTTTACAGCAACCTTGTTCAAGTTAGCTAGACATTGGTTTGATACCATTGTCAACGAACCTGCGACCACGACCCTGGCGCAAAGCCCTGAGTACTGTTAGCTTGCTTCTTCCATAGCTATATCGATGCATACAAGATCAACGACAGTTTGGCCAGGCTTGAACAATTTGTGTTTTTCATTGAGCTATACCAGTCAGTCATGAGAGATAGAGCAATTGCGGACACAAAGCAGTCGTACTTCAAGCAGCTTGAACGCAGCGCGACTCTTCAATCCCTGCACTCGAGCTTCACGGGCGAAGAAGTCCTTTCCCTGACGTGACTTCCATCTCGTCGAGGATGAGGACGATGAACAGCGTATAGAGAATGTTTGGGACGGTTTGCACGCATAACGTGGGCAGCATGGAGTGGCAAGAGGCAACACAGCACGTGAGGTGAAATTTCTTCCCAACAGGAAACAGTCTGTGAACTCGCGAAAGAAGCGACGCGAAAGCATTGGGGAATGGTTGGGGCGGGCTGAGTCGATAGCTTCAAACTTTCAGAATCGATCCAGGAAGTGATGGGTGTGGGGCTGGAGGCAATGACATAAGCGGCCACTTGCAGAAAACCAACCTTCACTGTCCACTCTAACTTTTCCTTTAGTTGAATTGAGGCGCACGTGGACAGCTTTGCAGTGGCCAGCTATGACCTCAGCCTAGCACAATTCCAGCTGACATCCGACATGCGGACCGTCCCTTGTGCAGCTCACTCTGGAGTGATCATGGAGTATGGAGAAGGTATGGAGACGGGAGCACAGCGGCTACCACTTCTTTTCTACCAACGCTTCTGATAATTAATCTCTCCACAGATCCTCATTCGTCTCGTGTCGGACCGAATTACCAGCTTCACGATCCTCTAGCCTTGGAGTACTTTCTTTGGAGCCAACGCCTGACTATGGCATGTTTCGTCTTATTTGATGCCAGCGCCCCGGGGTAGACAGGGCAGGTAATTGGTCAGAACCATACCTGGGGTTGTGCTGGGCTCATAGTGCAAATTCTCCCGAGTATTATTCCTTGTTCTAGAATCCACAAGCCTGGTACAACAACCACTAGATCGGACCTCGGGCTCTGCCATCGATCGCGACCTTCTTGTTATGCACAATCGCACAATCGTGGCGTAGTCCTCAACTCTGAGCCTGATGCCGAAAACGATGTTGTTGGGTGTTGATTCATTCTTCCTAACGAATCGTGTCTTTGCCAATGGTGGCATGGTGCTTTTGCAAAAACGCCTCCCATATGCTACCATCGCGGGACCTGCGGCACAGCTTGAGGGATTTCAGGTCATGATGTGATCAAGCGATATATGCGCTGGCCATCACCATCCATTGCCATCACTGTTCGCTTTACTGTCGCGGCCAAGGTGCCAAACACTCAGCCCGAGGAAATGGCCAAGAACATGGCTCTGGCACGACATCATCAAAGTTTCGACAACTACATAGTAAATCCCAGCCAAGCAAAGTCGATCTCGTGTCCCCAGAATTTGCTAATGCACTCCGACTTTTCGGTTCTCATGGTACGCTAAGCTGTATAATGCCCAGTCCAGTCTCACATCTCGGCACGCAGTCAGCACAGTGACAGCTTCTTAAGCATGGAACCATGATGGGAAGGATTTAGGTTTGTTTTGCGGAACTATCTGTAATCGCGTTCATCAAGTCCTGGTCCTGGTTGAAGCGACAGCCTTTCACCCTGTTTGGTGCACTGCAAAAGTATTGCGCTTTGTCCAGGTTCGCCTGGTTCACATGCGCTAGCATAATCCGTCTTCGGAAACATCTCCTGGGCGATTCCTCTGGACTTGTCGCAGGATTCTGGCCTAGCTTCCCCTCAAGTCGCTTATACTCTGTCGCGTGGCTTGAGCCTTGCATGCTCCATCCCCATCCCCTCCTCGTACAGGTCTGGGGTCTCCGCCTCTGGAAACATGTTTCTCGGTCCGACATAGAAGATCGTAAAGAAGCTCATTCACTTCTGGGCCCAAAGACGAATGTATAACTAGGTCGGTATCCTCCAGAGCTATCCAGCATCCAGCATCCAGCATCTTCAACTTCTTCTCTTTTGAACTTCTGCCATCTTAAGCTATTAGCATCATGGCAGACAGTACCCAAAGACAGTCATCTATTGTGTCCCATGCCCGGGCTGACGATGGAGTCGTGCGTGTCACTGACGATGCCGTACGGCGTCTGAGTGCCACTGAGAACATCGGTCGGGAGCAAGCAGATGCAAAGGCTGCGTTCCAGCTCGAGTCAACCTTGACTGTACGACAGGCCTTACGCCTTTACAAGAAAGCCATCTTCTTCTCCATGGCCATGAGCATGGCAGTCGTTATGGAAGGGTGAATCTAACCCAGTCATCTTTCCTTGGAGTGTTACTAATATTGGTTCAGTTACGATCTGTCCGCGATTGGTGGTTTCCTGGGCTATGATGTGTTCAGGAAACAGTTTGGAACACAGATTGACCCCCAGGGCAACCCCAGAATCTCCCCAGCATGGCAAGCTGGTATTCAGAATGGCGCTCAGGTTGGCTCCATCATCGGTCTATGGCTGAATGGTTACATTTCTGAGTGGTGGGGATACAAAAAGACGATGTATGTTTCCTTGATCGGCGCTGTATGCTTCAATTTTCTGCATTTCTTTGCGCAGAACATTGGCATGTTTGTCGCTGGATCCGTGCTGCTGGGTCTCCCATGGGGTGTCTTCCAAACACTCACTGTTTCTTATGCATCCGACATTACTCCTTCGGTCCTTCGTCCCTACCTGACAACCTATATCAACCTCTGTTGGGTCATGGGTCAACTGGTTGCCGCTGGAGTGCTTCGTGGATGCCAAACTTTGACCGATCAATGGGGATGGAGGATTCCAAGCTCTATTCAATGGTGCTGGGTGCCTTTCATCTTTCTCGGCGCTTTCCTTGCACCTGAGTCGCCATGGTGGCTTGTACGCCAGGGCCGTTTCGAAGACGCCCGCCAATCCGTGCTCAAGTCTACCACTCCTCAGGCTGATATCGATTTCGACGCAGGCAACGTAGTTGCTATGATGAGGCACACCAACGACCTCGAAGTGGCCATGAGCGGTGGTGTCAACTATATCGACTGCTTCAAGGGTGTCGAAGCACGCCGTACACTCATTGCTTGCATGGTCTGGCTGGCTCAAGCTTTCTGCGGCGCGGCCATGATGGGATTCTCTGTCCAGATCTATCGAGAGGCAGGACTCAGCGCCGCCGACGCGTTGAACCTGAACATTGGCCAATACTCTATGGGTGCCGTCGGAACCATCATCTCTTGGTTTGCGATGAAGCGAATCGGCAGACGTGTTTTGTACGTGTATGGTCTCGTGGCTCTATTCGTCCTTCTCATGGTAGTTGGTGGATTGGGCGTCATTTCCCGCACCAACACTGGAGCCGCTTGGGCACTTGGCTCCCTGCTCCTTGTCTACACGGCTCTCTACGACTTCACGGTTGGACCTGTTTGTTATGCTCTCGTTGCCGAGATTCCATCTACGCGTCTGAAGATCAAGACAGTTGTCTTGGCTCGAAACCTGTACAACCTCGTAAGTGCAGCTCCATCCACCCTACTTACCAAGCCATTCGTCTAACATGTACTCAGGGAGGTATTGTCAACAACATCATCGTTCCACGCATGCTCTCGCCCGATGACTGGAACTGGGCTGGCATGACTGGCTTCTTCTACGCAGGCCTGACTGTTCTCCTCATCATCTTCATGTACTTCATGTTGCCCGAAACCAAGGACAGGTCCTACGCCGAATTGGACGTTCTGTTCGAGAACAAGGTATCGGCCAGGAAGTTCGCTACCACCAATGTCGACCAATTCTCTGGCCACAGCACTGAGATCAAGATGGACGATAGTGACAATGACGAGAAGGCTGCCGGTCACGCAAAAGTTGAGCATGTATAAACGTGATATTATGCGTCATAGACTGTGATATGAAGTTGGCAAAATTTTCAGGGGCCATAAAACATGGCCAGTGGTGGAGAATTTGTTAGAAGATGTTCAGACAGCTAGAGCAAGAAGCGAATGATATCCATATTTGATTGCATAGCAAATTTACCTGGTGGCTGTATCCGTCATAGTGTAGTCTCGTGCAAACCTTCCCAAATGGCGTATAACGCTACTGTGGCTGTGGAGAAGGAACATACTAAGCTCCACGAACCCGAATAATTCTCGTATGAGGCTTTGGATGAAGAGCAAACCACTGCAAGTTCCCCGCGGCCGACTTGATACCCCGCAAAATCAACATGGGGTTGAACTTGAGATGTTATGTCATAGCACTGTGCACACGATGCTCCAACGAGGGCAAAACATGAACAAATGACCACAAAGGCGGTGGACCTGGCGGTCTCGTGACTAAGAAAAAAGGGAGCATGCAGGGTTGTCGGCGGCTGACGTTGAGGCTCAGGACAGGGGAGCCCGAGTGGTCAGCCATGTCTCTCATCCCATGGCCTCATGGCCCCAATGGCACATACGTTGTCGCCATATGAGTGGATGAGCAGCCAGTGGCAAGTGTCTGGAGGCGATTCGACTACGTTGAAACAATGGCTCGACAGCTGAGCAGAAAGGAGACGGCGACTGGACGGTACTGTGGGAGATGAGGGAATTTGACGTGCTGGTACTAGGGATTGCGGCATGGACAGTGACCAGTCTACATGTGCAGGCCGTGAGATGCCGGGTCGCACAGGATCCATCGGGACAAAGACGTCGCCTAGAAGAGAGGGCGGAATTCTGTAAGCGGAGAACCGCTGATTCGCTGGCGCGCTAAATTTCCTTCGAGCTTCCTTCCGCCCATCGTCCATCAAACACCGCAACCCCCCATTGCGCCGCCCTCCCCATCCGTCTCCTTGTCCACCACGCTGCCCGTTCACCTGTCTTGCATGGCTGACCCGACCATCGACCACCCGTCCGCTCCTTCACCCGTTCCTCAACCATCCACCCAGCCAGCTGCTCCCAGTCCTCTCCCGTAGCTGCAGCTTCCGATGAACTGGCCATTGCGACTCGAGTCCCCTCTTCGTCTGCGATAGAACCCCAGCCAGCGCAAGCCCTCGAGACCTTACCTGGCATCCCGTGACCTTGTGCGCTTCCAATACTGCAAGTGCCCTCGAAATCAGCAACACCGCATAGCCTCGTTGGCAAGCGCATATCGCATTTCGCAACCATGACATCCAAGACAGAACAGGGCGAAACCGTATGTACACTCACCCATGCCAGTCCTAACTCTACAATAATAACTAACTTTGTTCATTCAGCCTCTCGCCCCACAACCCCTCGGCACCCCAGACCTCTCGAGCCTCGAGCGCTTCAGACAAGTTCTTGCGCAACCCGTCCTTGCTTCCTTCATCGCCGGTGGTGTCGCCGGTGCTGTCTCTCGAACTGTTGTTTCGCCTCTCGAGCGCTTAAAGATTCTTTTTCAGGTTCAGAGCGTAGGAAGAGAAGAGTACAAAATGTCAGTACCCAAGGCTCTCGCCAAGATGTGGAGAGAAGAGGGCTGGAGAGGATTCATGGCCGGCAATGGAACAAATTGCATAAGAATAGTGCCATACTCTGCTGTGCAGTTCAGTGCCTACAATGTCTACAAAAAGGTGAGCAAACATCAGCTTCAGTCTGACGGTCTTGGTGAAACCCCACATCTGAAGACATCTTGGCAAGCAAGATTTTCTTGAAAGAATCGTCATATGAGTACCAACAAGACAGATCAATTGACCTCCAGCAGTTCTTCGAGAGCGAACCAGGCGCTCCTCTCGGCGCATACCAAAGACTCCTTTGCGGTGGTCTCGCCGGCATCACCTCCGTCACCTTCACCTACCCGCTCGACATTGTCCGAACACGATTATCAATCCAATCTGCATCCTTCTCAAGTCTAGAGCGCAAAGCTGGCGAGAAGCTTCCTGGTATGTGGGCACTTTTAGTGAATATGTACAAGACCGAAGGCGGCTTCCCTGCGCTATATCGAGGCATTCTTCCTACTGTTGCCGGAGTTGCACCTTACGTGGGTCTCAACTTCATGGTGTATGAAATTGCGCGTACATACTTCACTCCCGAAGGCCAAAAAGACCCAGGCGCCCTTGGAAAATTGGGAGCAGGTGCTGTTTCCGGAGCGGTAGCACAAACCATCACTTACCCATTCGACGTTCTGAGGCGAAGATTTCAGATCAACACCATGAGCGGGATGGGATACAAATACACTGGCATCAGTGATGCCGTCCGACAAATCATTATACATGAGGGAATCCGCGGCATGTACAAAGGCATCGTGCCAAATCTACTCAAGGTCGCACCAAGTATGGCCAGCAGCTGGCTCAGCTTTGAAATGACAAGAGATATGCTCATGGGCAAATGGAATTCTGGTTTCTTATAGGCACGAAGCCAAACATCGCCACCTTACACACCAATCCAGCCACGAAATGGCAACGAAAAGCATGCATTATAGACAACACAACACAGATTCACACACAGAACCGATTTGGCATGCAAGAAGCCACGAAAGTGGACTTGTCTACGTCTAAACACCATTTTCTTCTCATCCTCTTTCTCGTTCAATTCCATCGATCTGCATTAGGGCCACAGGGTTTTCTAGTCTTACAGGATAGGGTAAAGTCATGAAAACCCTTTTACATGACGGTCACACAGCGACGGCGTTTTATTATTATTTTTGTCCAGAAGAAAAAACAATTGCTACATTGCAAGAGTGTTGTCACCTATCGTCCATTTCCTTTCTTTTTTTTCGTTCGTATCAATCAAGTAGAATTGCAAAGATGGAAGACTTTTCAGGGGGAGATAGAAGACCCTACCAAGGGCCCTCATGATTGGAATCGAATTGGTTATATAGTGGCTACATTTGGGTTGGCTGGCATATAGAACGATATTGTACTGCGGTGGGTGGCAATGTATAACATTTTATCTGCGATTTGGCGTTCGTGTAATAAATATGAACGGCACTTTTTCGAATGAATTCGTCATCAGTACGTGATACTCTCATAAAGCTCTGCCAGCTACATGAAATCACAGCACGCAGTAGAACTACACACTGATGCAACCCTTCAAGAAAAGCTATAGTATCACATCAAGCTGAAGCCTACAAAGCCTTACACAATCACCACTTCTTCCCCACATAATTATTCGTAGTCTACACAATCGGCTCAACCATCCCCCCCACCATCCTAACCCTCTCCTCCCCCACAATCTTCCCCTCACACAACTTCCTCAAAACCCTATACGCCCACCCCTGACAATTCTCCCTCACCGCCGCACGATTCTCCGCACACGGCGGCGTCTCCGCTCCAGCCACACGTCGAACTTCATCTCGCTGCTCGTCCGTCAGGCTCTCAACGATGAGGTACGACGTCTTGTAGTCCTCAGCATTGAATTTATCGACATTCGCTTCCTGGACGTAGTACATGTCCTCTGCGTCCCCTGTGACTTGGAATACATCACCCGGCTGGCCCTCCATGGCGATGAAGAGAGACCAGTGGTTAGGTTCGCCTGGGGCTTGGGATTGCAGGACGAGGTAGAGACTAGGGACAGTGCTTGGTTGGTTTGATGGCTCGTCGAAGTCGGCGCTTTGGAGGGTCCAGGTGGAGTCTGGGTGGCGGCGCCATGTGAAGGGGCCTTCGTAGGCTCGTTCGGCTCCGAAGGTGGTGGTTTTTGTGGTGGCGTTGGGGGTTGGGCTGTGGATGGGGGTCCAGATTTGGGAGGGGGCGCGTTTTATGTAGGCGGTTTGGTTGGCGTAGGCGTAGGTGTAGGGGCCTTGTGTGAGGGTTTTCCAGTCGGACATTGGGGGCTGGAGGTAGTCAGTGTGACGTGAAGGCTTGAGGTTGGTTTGAGAGGACTTTGGAGATGTAGATGGATGGATGATGTTTTGGGAATTGGTCTAGTGACTTCAAAGAGACGACTTGAATGAGTTAGTCGAGGATGTCAATTTTGTAGAACAAAAGTATTGCTTGTATATACCCCACATATAACAAGTCTCCAAAGAACAAACGCCAGCAAGGCAGACGCGAATGGTTGCCTACGCGCTTATGACTGTGCACTAGTGACCCAGATTCCAGTTTAAGAATTCGACCATCAAGCCAGAAGCACTGACATAATCGTACCGTGGTACTGAGTAGGCGCGCTATAGACACCTAATGAAACTTTTGCAAGTGGCTTTGTATTCTGTTCACGCCTCTAGCTCAGAACAAAACCCGCCTGGCAGCGACAAGCCCTGACAGATCCCACTTCTCGGGTGCTGTTCTCGCCATCCAGCTCTGCCATTCTTCATCCACTGATGGCTTCATAATGTTGGCATATTCCCAGTAGTCTGGATACCATCCCGCTCCTTCCCAGTCTACGATGCCAACTATGGGACACTCTGCATTACCTTTGACTATGATGTTACGGGACGCAATGTCTCCATGCGTGAACACTGTATTTTCTGACCTAGGAAGCATACCTGGGAGTTCCTTCTCATAGCGGCGTCCATTATAGTGCCAATAACGGTCGTAGATACGCTGGCGTAGATCGCTATCGTTATTCAGTGGCCCTTGACCCTGGTGCGGAAGGGCAGCGATCAACACATCATTTGATGCAGTACCATCGGTACAGCATTGGAAGAATTCGGAAAATTCGATTGGCTTGGGTATTGCACGGAGTTGATAGATCAGCTCCCATATTCTTCGGCATATATCTTCTTTGACACTATCATTGTTCCCAAATCCAGGCCAGATGTTGTCCAGCCTTTCTCCTTCCAGATAACTCATAGTGATAGTCCCATTGTCTTTCCAAAAAGCAGATCTGTACACTGTTGGGACTGGCACATTGGTGTACTGTTCTACGAGTTGAAGTGCTTTCGCTTCATTGAATTTTACTCGGTGACCGGTTTTCCTGACTGAATCGCCAAAACGAGTGACATGTCCGCCAGACTGTCGGCTCAATACGATGGGCGTAGGCATATCTGATTATGGGTCAACTCAGATAATCATAGAGATCGCGCATGTCGCCCACAGTGAGGTGTCATTTCGCATTGTGTTATTCGAACTTCAGTCGAATCTCTATTGATTATCGGCGATTCTAGGGTGGCATGTTCTGGCTGATGCAAGAGAAAGAGAATAGAAGAAGTGTAGTGCAAGGGTGATGGTTTTAGCGCCTACTCAGTCCGCAACTACCCAAATACCAAGGCACCCACTTCGTAGATGTAATCGACTTGACACGTGATATAGATACTTCATATCATGCAGCACTATTATATGTATGATTAAATTTATTCCAACGCTACTACTTGTTACGTTTATGATTGGCCAGCTAACGGCTTTTACAACAATATTGATGCAAACTCTATTTCAACATCCATGGCAATAGCAACGATCACAAAAACGCATGTTGTTATTGTATCTGCTTCTGAAATCACTTATGCGTATCCGCGCTTTCTGCCTTGGGGTATATTTCGAATCGATATAAGTGAACCCTGTTCAATAGTAATAATGCTCCTGGTACACTATGCAGACGGGTTGTTGCCAACATTGACGATGAGAACACTTAATCAATGCTCGTTACTGCATGTCCGTATAACTGTTGTGTGACTCGCAACACTTCCTCAGAGTACTGGAGCAGCGTTTCCTGCAACAGTCCAGCGTGCTTCGCCCATAGACGTGCTCTGGGTCAAAACGGGTGCATTTTGTATACATTATATATGATGCATCCAGGAATAGGCTTCTCTATTGGTGGCGGTGAGCCAAACACAGGTTTGGAATCGAACGCCAGTCCACGATAAACTTCACTGCAATTTTGGTTAGCACTTCTTGTGAATATACGTGCCTTGGGCATGAAGGCTACCTAAAGCGTGGTTCCAGTGTCGTCTCAGTCTAATGTGCTCTCAGGGCCTCCTCATAGGAGCCATACAATTGCGCTGTAAAGCAATGATCTCATTTCCAGAGGAAGGACTTCCCGCTGTCTGTGCTCTATCTTTCACTCACAAAGCGGGAGCAGAGTCTGCCCTGTTGGCACAGCTTGCTGCCTGTTGGACCCCTCAATTTCGCGCCCAAGCGCGCACAGCGTCAACAATACAAACGCGCAATACTTACAGTATAAATATGTCCAAAACTGCAAACATTTCATCGAACGAGCGGCTGCCCGGTCAGCACTGGCACAGTTAATCTGTCAGTGTTGCAAGCCGGGCTCTCCCACCTCCCTCTCCCCAAAATAGGTTCAATGGAAGGCCGCTCGTTCGATCCCGGCTTGTGACATGTATAATATTATCCCCCAATTCCGATCCCGTCACAAGCCGGGTTAACAAATACTCTCTCTTAACCATCTTCAAATCCGACCTTCTCTTCCTTCTCTTCAAATCCGCTTCACAACCGAAAACCGGCCTGTCACACCGGTTTAGGTCGCCTCACCATAAGGTGAGGTGCTTTTTGCTCCTCACAGGGAATTGGGAGAGAGGAACCTCCAAGAAGCTGTCAGCCGAATGGCGATGCTTCCTCGCCGGTCAAAGTGGCTGTGACCCCAGTTGAACTACGTTTTGACACACCGCCAAATACTTTTTTTAATTGCAAACTAAGTCCATAACAGATCGTCAAACCTCGCTCCCTTGAATCAGTTGTGCGGGAAAGGCTTGCTTTAGAAGTCTCCGACGTGACCAAATACCCGGCTTGTTACTACGGCTCATGAGGCTGCACCACAGCGAATTAAAACATAGCGGATCGCTCTATAGAATCCTGTTGGATCATCAGCATACAAGAGTTCTTGTGCTCAAACCCGGGGGTGGTGACGATGACATCCACTGCAATCTTCAGCATGTTTCTCTGTCAGAGGTCGAAGAACACTACGAGGCGCTATCCCACACTTGGGGAAGTGATGTTCCAGACGAGGTCATCTATGTCTCTTAAGAACCTCATTTAATCTCACCGAGTATTCGTGCTGCATTGAAAAGCCTTCGATACGAACATAGTCAACAGATACTGTGCATTGACTCAATATGTATCACACGCGCAACGGGGAGATGTTGTTGCCATACTTTATAGATCGAGTGTGCCCTTTGTTTTTCAAAAGCAAGAAGATGGAATTTCTTTCAAGGTCGTTGGCGAGCGCTATGCTCGTGGGCTTACACATGGAGAAGCTTTGAGGAGCTCTGCTTATAGAGCGGAGATGATTGAAATTCCAATAAATTCCAGCCATTTTTCTATCTGGGAAGATGGCGCCTTCCTATTATCATAGCTTTACCTAATGGTCCGCTTAGGTGTGTGAAACCACAATACTACAGGGCAGATGTCTATTTCTAAGCAAGACTCGTGCGAACAACGTTGCGCCAGAAAACCTGGAGGAGTAGCGAATACATATGCGGACTTGAAGTCAATTTCTGAGCACAATTTATACACTTCGTCTATTTGTATAGCGTTTCAAGGTGGAAAACCTCACCGTAAAGACTGTTGCGTAAAACACATCTCAGCAGGTCTGGCACAGGCTTGCGCGATGATTTCCAGTTGTTATTAACAAGTTGTCGCATAGTCTTACACAGTAGGCTCAGACTGGATTCTCGTAAAAAAGGGACGTGCTGTTCAAGGTGCTTTCTCTGCAGTAATCAACGACCCCTGAAAATCGTCCCAAAAAGGAAGGTTGAAATCAACCTTCCCAATCGGGCAGGTTTTGTGCAGCCGTTGATCGCAGCGAGCGAAAAATCGACATCTTTTTGTAAAAATGTGTTTCAGGTTGGGGTCCGTGCACGAGCAATTGCAGCGACTAATAGGGCTTAGAACCTTCCTATTTAGGCCAGTTTTTCGAGAGGTGAATGGAAATACAATTAATTGCAATTTTGCGCTAAAAGGCCTGAGTACTCAGTTTTTTGCTCACTGCGATCGATGGTGCTGGGAAGTTGCCTAATTAGGAAGGTTGGTTTGACCTTTCCTCTTTGGGATGTTGCAGTTCCCTTTACACAATTACAACCACAACATCTACGCGAGCACGATGATCATTTCATACATTTACACAAGCCAAGAACAGATCATGGTAGACTTCTATCGCGACATGCGCGGCTATCGAAGATCGCAATATTGCGAATGATGTGCGATGTCGTCAAATCTAGCCGTGCGATCTCCGAGAGCCCTTCAAATTGCGATCTACTTCTCCAGATCGATAGGCAGCGTCTAGATGGCTGTGGAGTACGCGTTACACATTACGTTGACATGTGTTCTTGAGGCATTTGTTCCTCAAGTCAACTCGAATATTTCATTACAAAGTTTAAGGAATGATGTTGGGATAGGCCCAATTGTCACATGTGGAAGGAAATTAAAAATGGCGACTCATGGCAACAGGCGCCTCACTCTGCATTAGGGTGTATTCCAGCGCTTGCTATGCACAAGGAAGAATCTTATCGATAGGCGGGCCGTCTTCCACGTAGGGCTGTCGTGATTGGGTAACATTGTGTAATGTTGGCAAATGGGAACATGTGGTGTGGAGGGCTAAGACGGGGTTTCTTGAATAGAATTTGCCCGTAGTGGAGATGATTGATGGGGAGGCATGTTCTCGAGCGCAGAATCTGAATGGTAAGTGGAGATTGAGAGTGGGCATATGGAGAGTGTTATGACTTTACACAAGACGTGGCAAAAGGAGAGCAGGAAGGAGAGGCATCACGTGCTGCATTGAGAGCAACAATGGATGAAACCAAAGACAATGAGTGCATCTGAAAACAAAGCATCCAAGCACAAAGACTGGATAAAGTAGCATTAAAGGAAATATGCTTTTGGTTGGATCGTATGAGGCGGGCTTCGGGTATTATTATGTGGAGATTCTGCTTGTTTGAAGATGCGGGTGGCTTTTGGAAGGACACGTGCCCTACGACACGTAGTCCTCCGTGCTCTAGTCGCAGGCCTGCCATGGCAATGTCTACATTGTGAAGTAAGTAGTGAGATTAAGGTCAGGGAGTTTTTTGAGCAGCAGGGCTACAAAGGCGATGTGTAGTCGGCACACTTGCGTTACACAGTCCAGGAGCAAGGAGAAGACGTAAGTGGACGGGCCACGTTTCTGCGATGCAACATTAGAAAGAATAATTATCGTCGTGTCGAGTCGTCATTCTCCTGGGCGTCGTCAGCGTCTTCCCTGCTGTGTCGACCAAGTCCGCTGAGCTTTTGCTGTGCCTCGTCGGCGCCATGTCCAGAATAGCAAAGCCGGCCAGGGGGCGACTCGTTCCTCCACGCACTGATGCAAACTCAATGCCTCATCGATCACCCTGCGCCCAACAACGCACACACAGCCATTGGACGGTGGACAGGGAAACGTCACCTTTTATTTCACCAAGACGAGGTCGAAAAAGACCCGCCCAGACATCTCAGCACGGAGATGAAGGCGGTTGAGGGGGACCTGACCAGGTTGCGAGTTCTCCGCCTCCATGGAGGTTCCACAATCCAACAGGTAGTCGACGGCGCGGATGCTCTCAAAGAACCAAGCCAAGCTGACCAAGGTCCGCTGTCTCAAAGTGGAACATGGCACGGTGGATCAGTGACGCCTGTATGCGGTTGCGCGCGCTCCGCACAAGACTGGACTGACGGCTGTCTGACCGGATCAAGTCTATGTTTACGCAGTATTATCGATAGACAGCGTGCACCCATGGCCGGGCCCCTGGACAAATGGCACGGTATGGCAGGTCGCTTGCGGCTTTCTCTTCCAACATTGGCGCCCCTGCGGGAGTGCCTGGCGTGGCGTTAGCGATGAAACGGCGGCGTTATGCGCCTGGAGATGAAAGCACGTCGCTGGCACAATCAAGCTTTTGGTCTGCCGATCGCTGGCCAGCGCCAAAGACATTCTAGGCTGGTGTTTGTTTCTATCCTTGGAGCCGTTCCGCCCGCTGAGTGGCTGAAACCCCTTGTCCCCCTTCACTTGTGCCTGACGCTTGTTCCTGGATGGTTACCCGCCGGCTCGCTGTTGAACTCTTGGTGCGACTGGGCCTAAAAAAGTATGTGCGCTTTGGCTGCTGACATGGAGTCTCCAGCCGCAACCCGAATGGATGGCGTGGACGCCCCGCTCCTTTATTAACTACGCTGCCCCCGTTCCCTCGTGGTTCTGATACCCATCGTTCAGTCATACCGGCGCTGTTGCAGTCCTTCCTTTGAGCATCTGCTCGTTCCATTCATTGTCTCTTACGACACCACCTTCTTTACACAACACCAGCAATAGCCCTGGTCGGCCTCGTTACTCGCGCTCCAGCAGCAGCAATCATATCTACCTGTCCATACCCTTGACTTTTTGACGACCATCCTGTACCTGCATATCCATTTTACCAAACATGTCTCCCTCCATCAAGATCAGCCTTTTGGCCCTGGCCACCAGCGTTGCTGCCATTCCTCACTACGGCCACAGCAAGTTTCACAACAAACCCACTGGAGTCCTTGCATCTGGAAAGCCTTATCCATCCGGCGGCTGGGGTAACTATAACAGCACCCGCGTTCCCAACCTCCCCGGAACTGGCTCGTATGATGACAACAAGACCATTGACGTGACCTCAACATCAACCACCACGGTATTAAAGACAGTTGTTGTAAAGCCATCGCCTGCTCCTGAGGGTAGCAAGGCCGCCGTGGTTGAGAATGTTTCCAGCCCTGCTGCTGGAGGCCAATGTGGACCTGCTACTGTCACCGTCACTGCCTCTGAGAAGATCACGGTCACTGTAACCCCTGGCGGTGGTTATGATGCCCCATCGTCCCCTGCTGGCCCTGCCACCACCACCTCGACCGTCTTGTCTACTACAAAGGTCGAAGTCACTCAGACCACCAAGGTCCCAGCTCCCTCTTCTCAGGCCCAACAACCTTCCTCTCCCGCTGCCCCAGCTCCTCCAGCTTCTTCCAAGGCTGAGGAATACAAGGTCGTTTCATCCATTGCCCAGAAGCCTGTTGCTTCACCCTCTGCTCCATCATCCGCTGCTGCCTCTACTCCCACTTCGGGCTCTGCCAACACCTACAGCGGTTCTAAGCGTGGTCTCGCCTACAACGATGCCAGCTTGTGCAAGACTTTCGGCAGCAAGTTCGGTTTCGGTTACAACTGGGGCCAGGTCGAGAACAACGACATTGGCACCCAATTCATCCCCATGATGCACGGCCCTACCAAGTCCACCGCACAAGAATGGCTCGCCAACGTCGACAAGGCTATCAAGAAGGGCTCCAAGGCCGTCATGGGTTTCAACGAGCCCGATATTGCCGCCCAGGCCAACCTGTCCCCTGAAGCTGCTTGCTCTGCCTGGAAGGAGTACATGAACCCTTGCGCTGCAAAGGGCGTTACCGTCCTCGGCCCCTCCGTCTCCAACTCTGGCTCTCCCAACCAAGGCCTCGACTGGTTGTCCAAGTTCCACGACGTCTGCCCCGATGCCATTGTCGACGCCACCAACATCCACTTCTACGACATCTACGAGTCCGCCACCATTGACCGCTTCAAGGCCCAGGTCGAGAAGGCCGCCAAGCTCTACAACAAGCCCGTCTGGGTCACCGAATTCGGCCTCAACCCTGGATCCGCTACCCCAGAGCAAGCCGCCTCTTTCCTCAAGGACGCTATGGCTTACCTCGACTCCTCCGACAAGGTCCAGGGTTACTCCTGGTTCATGGTCGGCGAGGGCGAGAACCAGCTCAACAGCGGCAATGGCCTCAGCGCTATTGGAAAGGTCTATGCTGGCAACGGTTACTAGATTCTTTCCATACAAAGGGGTTTGTCCATCAAGTCACTTGAAATGATGGGCGAGAAGAATGGGGTGGTTTTTGACGAATAGCATTTTTGAAATTTCTGGCGCGCTTCTTTGGCGGGGGGCTCAAAAAGAGGGTCTTTTTTCATGTATATGGATATGGGATTTGGGATTGGGTCATTTGGGTCTTTATCACACACACACACACACATTAGATGCGACGTGCTTTTGTGCGCGGTCGCTTTGGATGGAAAGTTATATTTAAATTCTAGTTTTGATCTTTTGGATCCTTTGGGGAAGGACTGGTGGTTTGGTGTGGTGGAGATTGAATGAAACATGTTTTGACATGATATATCATCGTCCTATGTGATGTCTTTTATGTGTTGTTGTTTTGACCATGTTCCTACCGTACGCTTGAGGTGATATGCACAATTGTTTAGATGAGTAGCTGTCAACAAGTGATATTATATCTCGTAAGTTGTACACATATACTCGTGTACTTTACTGCACTTTTCCAACAGATACACCATCATCATAAACCCCGCCCTCTTGTTACATTCACGTATTTCCCCCCTCAGGCCTTCCCAATACTCTTCTCAAACACCCTCCCATCAACACACTTCAGGCCCTCCACCAACTTCCTAGGCGTAGCACATCCCTCGTCACAATACCCAAAGTGAGCATTTCCAATGCAAATAACGTCGGTATCAGAGTTGCTGCATGGTACACATGTAGACTCGTCGAGTTCTTGGAGAGGGGACTGGATGATTGGATCGGTGGATGCTTGCTCGAGAAGGATGGTAGATGGCGAAGATGCTTCAGAGTTTTTGTTTGGAGGTATTGCGAGAGTGCTGGGTAGTAGTGCCAAAAGAATGACGATGGTGGTGTAAAAGGGTGGCATTGTTGAGGTTGAGGGCATTGGGAAGACTGTTGATGGAAGAAGAGGGGCGTGACTGTATAATGGGTGGAGAAATAGCACAGGGAGCTGTAAGTGAATGAATGGGTGTAGTTCTCGTTCGCCTTTCACTAGGCAAGCACTCAAATGTAGTGTATAGTTTTTGTAGAGTGATCGATTCTTTTATTTATCTGTATATGGCCCTCATTCATACTCTTATCTCCGCCGCTTTGCGTAATCTGTTCATAACTGCAGCTGCAATATCATCGCCCGTAGTGTCATCAATGCCCTCTACGTATATAATATCCACGTCTTTTTTGTCTAGTTCTCTTAACGCTGAGAACAGTCCTCTCGCAACTTCTTCCGATTCTGCGCCTAGATTGATATCCCAAATCTCGATAGAGCCAGAATCTATCGTGTGGCGCTCTGCATGAGGAATTTGGTGTTGTATTACTGATCGGAAGAGATTCGATTGGCGCACTGATGAGCCGTTGGCGATAACAGAAGCTGTCGACTTTTGCGATACACCATTGACTTGCCCATTAATATATGTCTCCTTCGATAGGCTGTCCGACAAGCCTAAAGTACGATTCCAACTTTTGGTCCGTATCATGCCAATTCTTGATTTGGTCCTAATCTCTTCATGTGTAGGTCGGCCAGCTCCTGCTTCGAATAACACGACCGGTGCTTTTGGACTGTAGTGTCTGTACTTCATGCCTGGAGCTCTTGGTTTGCTTGCTGCTCCCTCTTGTTTGTCTTTGTACCCTATTGTGACATTCTCCCAGCCTGGGCATTGTCGAAGCTGCTCTATTGTGACGCCTCCAGGACGTAAAATACTCGGCGGACTTGACAGCCCATCTACTACTGTGCTCTCTACACCAACCTCACATGGGCCGCCATCGATAATAGTATGTATCCTCCCTTGTAAATCGTCATACACATGTTCTGCAGCCGTAGGCGAAGGACGTGTTGAAGCGTTCGCAGAAGGTGCAGCAAGTGGTCGACCACAAAGCTGAAGGAGGGCGAGAGCAAGAATTGATCGTGGCATACGGGCGCCAAAGGTAGTGAGTCCTGCTGTAACTTCTGGGGCAAGGGTAGAGCCAATTGCGACGGGAAGAATGATGGTGAGTGGACCAGGCCAGAAGCGTTCTATCAAAGGCCTGTACACCTCAGGTATAGGATCTTTTGCTGTGCTTGAAGCCGATTCCAACTCTTCATTTCCACCCCTTAGCAGCCCTCGCAACTGCTTGAGCGAATGTATGTGAACAATAAGTGGGTTGTCTGCAGGACGTCCTTTAGCAGCGAATATAGCTTTCACAGCCGCGCTCCTTGTTGCGTCCGCGCCCAACCCATAAACGGTCTCGGTTGGAAAAGCAACCGGTGTGTCTGTTGCGACAAGCTCTTCTGCGGCTCTTTTCAAGCTCGCGTAGTCCTTGCTTTCATCATACTTTATATCCCAGGTATCAATCAAATCCTCTTTTGACTCGTTGAAAGTGATTTTGCCCAATTTATTTGGATCGACAGCAAGTATGTTGGTGTCCATGGTGGCTGCAGTCTGGCTGCAGGTTTCGAATGGATAGGTGGTAATACGTTTGTCCCGAGCTACGAAAGTGGGCGTAAAGAATAACGTGGGATGGTTCAGCGGGGCAGTCGGTGTGAAGAAGGGCTCTGATGCAGGAGCTTGCACCAAAGAGCGTATGGAGAGAGGCCTGGAAAAGTTCTTCTTGAATATGACATTTGGTATGCGGGGGTATCGCGTGGGCATGTGAGAGATGACTGGTGGTGAAGCCCAAATTTTTCCACACCGGCGGAACGCGCCCGCTTAGATTCCGATTGTGGCACGCGACGTCATCTTTGGCATGCATCGCATTTGCAACTAAGAATTTGAATTCGAGACGCATATGAGTTATGTAATACAGACTTCAGGTTACAACGTGTTGTGTAGAAAATTTGGAAGGTAGAAATAAAACTGAATTGTGTAATTTTGATCAATTACAGTCCGTCATTGCATACACCTATACTACTAAGAATGGCTCAAGGCCAACAGACGCCTTCGTACACCGTCCAAACAATACAGGAACAAGTCATACACATCTAAGAAAGGGTATCCAGCTAACGCCACCGGATATGTCGTGCCCCAATTACCGCCGAACCAGCCCAAGAATGAACAGAACCCAAGAAACTTTTACGCAGAGACAGATACTTGTGCTGGACCTTGTAGGATCGCCTCGGCGGGTACAGCTGCTTCTGCTTCTGCCGTCGCCTCAGCCTGGCTCTGTGTCGCCAGCTCGCCGCTGGCAGCAGTCTCTGCCCATTGTCCCCATAGGCCTCGTTTGGCACGAATGCGAAGAGGGCCGCCAAGCTCATTTCCAGGTTGCTCCACCTTGATTGCGTCCTTGGTAGCTAGAACAAGGACTTCAAAGAACATCTTAGTTGCATCTGCTCGCGAAGTTCGTGTCTCAGGCAACATATCTTGAAAGACGATGCTGTTCTGCTGGCGCACCGACTCGCTGTCTTCAGCTTCAGGTCCAAATCGCTCACGCAGCAGGTGTACGGCATGCTTGGTTCCCAATGACACTGGTCCGCTCTCTGCAGGGTGAATCAAAGGAGCAGTCGTATCATCGAAGTTGTCTGGAACTGGCGAAAATGCTTCTTCTTCCTCGAAGCCTTGAACAAGGTCTTCAGGTTGGGGCATATCGGATCCGCCTAATCCGGTAGTATCTCCACCAATGTCGGCAATGCCACCCATGTCTCCTAGTGTTGGATCATCGTGCTCAAACTCAAGCTGTGGAGTCTTTTCTGCACCAACAGCCGCTTCATCTTCTTCAGAGCCTAGATCGGCAACCCCGCTATCGCGCTTTCGCTTTTGACCAGGACGTGAAACAACTTCCAATGATAGAATGCCCCTCAGCTCAGGAGCCCATCCTTGGCTGCGACCGTCACCAAGAATGCTTGAGACGAAGCCACCTGATCGTTGCATATTGATCAAAGCCATGAGAAGAGGATCGCGGGGCAAGAATGAAGGAGCCTTGAGGATTTTGTCGCGGTTTTGTTGTTGTTCCCTAAGCATGGCAGTGGATATCATGGTTTCAGCGTCTTGCCCAATAACTCTCCTGCGCTTGGCTCTGGCCTGGTGAATAGATTCTTCTTCTGCTGGCTCCTGATCGGGCTCAAACATGGTTTCATTTTGCTCAACTTCTTTCTCTAGTCTTGTCGCTTCCTCTTCACCAAGCTCACTGAGAGGTGATTCTTCGCGGGCAGGCCGCACTGGGAGTTCACTGATAGAGGGTGCACCTTCCATGGGAATGTCAGTCGTGTCTTCCATAGCAATGTCCATATCGTCATCTATGTTCAGTTCGGGTGCTCGAGGAATTTCGGTGAGATCATCTTCCAAGCCCACGTCGATTCCAAGATCTTCATCAACTAGATCCTTGAAACTCGAGGCATACTCCAAAGACGCGCGCCGTTGGAGAGGCTCGTTACGTCCCATTTCGATGCTAGTGCCTTCGTCAAATCCTAGTATAGGGTCCAAATTGTCTCCCAGATCTATGCCCAAGTCCTCTTCCGGCACAGTCAAAAGATCGGCGCGTGGTTGCTCGATGCTTGCTGATAAAAGTTGGCTGCTACCCCAGTCGGGTGCGGTCATGTTTCCAAAATCCAGGTCCCCACCAACGGTCTGCGACAGCAACAGAGAAGGATCAGGCATGGGTGCCAATAAGTCGAGATCGGTGATCATATCTGGCAGTGTTAGACTTGTAGGGTTCGCGACATGGGTTTGAGCAGGCAAGTCGATGTTGCCAGGGCGGAAAGCCTAGATTTAGTCAGTAGTGGCCACATGTAGAGATGTCATGTCGCGTACCATTTTAATCTTCCACAACGCCTCGTTACAATCATCATGCAGGTAGTGGGCCTTTCTGTGATAAATGCGCACGACACCAAGAAGGAGCTGACCATTCAGACGCAATGCGAGAGGACCGCCAGCAGCCCCTTCGGGTCGGATAATGACTTCGATATCCTCATCGATCTTGTCTTGCAGAACTTGAGCTTTGGTGAGCTTCTTGTGCTGGTTAGCAGCTAACCAGACGCGTGCAAGCTGGCCCGACTTGTATAAGAGGTCCTCGGGAAGAAACATGTTTACGGTTGAGGGTGGTCGGTGGAGAGTGTGGAGGAGAGGGGATGGCGCGCGTGGGGTGTTGTTGTTTATACCGGCGCGTCGGCGGCAAGAGGATGCGCAGGCAGAAGTCGCGCGCCGCCGTGTTCAACAATGAGTTTGGAACAAGCGCGCGACGGTATCAATGACAGGCAAAGACAAAAATGGATCGCGACGATGGTGATGGGAACGCGCGCCAGTGGGTGGGTGGTCCGGGTACGAGCAGGGTTGACGAGGCTGGTTGAGGCTGGGAACAGTCAAGATGGTTCGCTTAGTCAGCCTACCATGGTTCTTGTACTCTCTCTTTGACGCTTTCGTACAAACGTGTCACCGATAAGGTAATTCAAAATTTTAACAAGGAGGCATGAATTTGAGTTTGCTTGAGGATTTATTGTTACCGTCAAAATCCAAAGCAAAGTGTTGAACGCTACAATGTGGTAAGAAGAGGTCGTCGTTGTAGCAAACGCGTCGTGCATCTTTAATGCAAAGGCCATACTAAAAGTAACCATTCACAGTAAATGTGATCCATCTTTGTGTGGGCCAAGTGAATGACATCACTCGTTTATCTCACCCAAAGCGCGCCATCACTTGATCATGCGGTGCACATCGCATTTCGGTAGCTGCGAGATCTGGCGCTATCAGACGTCACAGGTTCGGAATACCGCCGAGGACAACATGAGTCCATTGTGATGGAGTCTTGATTGCAAACAAACAGGACAGGACAGAGAGACACACAGCGTGAAACCAAAGACCATCCGTAGCGGCACACTGTTACGCAAAACATATGGTGGGTGAAACCTATGTCCGGACCCCGGATTGTCGCTAGCAAGCCCCTGCTTCCAGACTGCCAGTGCTTTGACGTTTTACTTTATCAACCACGTACATATCACACACACCTGCATGGCAAGTCGAGGCCACTGTCCCTTTGTGATTTTCTTTTTGCTTTCTCTTCGGTGATCCCCATCTTCTCTGGGATCTGCTTGTTTTATTACGCCCAGCCTCAATGCAGTGATTTTGCTCCTTCTCCTTGGACCCTTCGTTGTGCATCGATTAGGCCACGTTCGAGCGCGGCGCAACAATAGCCATCTGGTCATGCCAACATGTCAAGAGCCGACACGCCCTCGTTACCGCTGTACCATGCCTCCGCTGGCCCTTCAAAATCCTCGCGCGCTGCCTCGCCTTTGCTGCAACCCCCAGTGGCGTCAGGTCAACAGAGCAGCTCGCCTCCCTCGTCTATAACGTCAGCATATTCCCTCCTATCGTCCGACGAAACAGCGCAAAAGCTGCATACCTCCGTATCCCATGGCCTTTCAGCCTCTGATGCATCGGCGCGCATACACATCCACGGTCCCAATGAATTACCACATGAAGATCCAGAGCCATTGTGGCTGCGCTTCGTGAAGCAGTTCAAGGAGACCTTGATCCTACTGCTTCTAGGCTCGGCTGGAGTCTCTGTTCTTATTGGAAACCTTGATGACGCTGTCAGCATAACCATCGCCGTCACAATCGTCGTTTCAGTAGGCTTCGTGCAGGAGTATCGATCGGAAAAGTCGCTGGAAGCCTTGAATCAATTAGTTCCTCACTCAGCACATATCATTCGCGCAGGCACAGAAAACTCGCAAAATGGCAAACGGGTGCCAAATGGTGTGGCTGCCGAAGGCATTGAGTTGGAGAACCTCAAGGACACGCCAGCGGCATTGGAGGCTGCAGAGCGAAAGTCGACCACAATATCCGCAACATTGCTAGTACCTGGCGACCTGGTGTTATTTCACACAGGCGACCGCATTCCAGCTGATATCCGTATCACACATGCTGCAGATCTTACCATCGACGAATCCAATCTTACAGGAGAAAACGAACCTGTACCAAAATCACCAGACACAATTACTCCTCCACCCGGCTCACAACGACCGAGCTCGCCTTTCTACGCCTCTGAGGCTGCAGGAACTGTTGGTACAGATATACGGCTTAATGATCAGAAGAACATTGCTTTCATGGGCACATTGGTACGCTCAGGGTATGGCCAAGGCATCGTCATTGGCACAGGAGGCAAAACAGAATTCGGTGCGATTTCTGCATCATTACAAGAGATCGAGAGCCCACGAACTCCACTGCAACTTTCTATGGATCAACTTGGAAAAGACTTGAGCTACATGTCATTTGTGGTCATTGCCTTCATTGGACTGGTCGGCTTGTGGAGAGGGTGGAAGCTACTGGAGGTTTTCCAAATTGGTGTCTCACTTGCAGTTGCTGCTATTCCAGAGGGCCTTCCTATTATTGTGACTGTCACACTTGCTTTGGGCGTGCTAAGAATGTCGAAGCGAGATGCTATTGTCCGACGATTGCCTAGTGTCGAAACTCTCGCGACCGTCAACGTTGTCTGTACTGACAAGACTGGTGAGTTATATGGTTTGGGGGGCAAGGAGATGATTTGCTAATGCTTCGTTAGGCACCCTGACTACGAACCACATGACAGTGACCAAACTTTGGCATTTTGACGAGCCTGCTCCTATAGAGGTCAAGAAAGAACTGGATTCTACGGATTTAGATTCGCCAACACGAAACATCTTACGCATTGGAAATATCGTCAACAATGCCCGACTCTTGAGTGATCAAGCTGCTTCTGCATCGACCGCTGCTGTTTTATCTTCGACTCTAGGTGACGACAACTCAATGGCCAAAAGTCGATGGGTTGGCCAGCCGACAGATGTTGCTCTTCTTGACCTGCTAGATGAATTCGGCGAAGATGATGTCAGAGAAAGACTGGGTGAACGCAAATTCGAAACACCTTTCAGTTCAGAGCGGAAGTGGATGGGTGTTGTTATCAATGGTAGTTCAGGCGTTGGTCTGACTCCCGGGCCTGACGTTGCTTACATTAAAGGCGCACTGGAAAGAGTTCTTGACCGCTGCGACACTTATGTCACTTCACAAGGACGCGAGGTTGTGCTAGACCAGGCACGCAAAGACGTGGCCCTGAAAGCTGCAGAATCAATGGCACAGGAGGGTTTACGAGTACTTGGGTTCGCAAGCGGCACCTCAAAGAGCCGTGCTAAGAGTACAAGTGGTACTTTATCACCTGCTCTACCCAAATCTGGACTTGGAGAAGATGAACAATATCGCGGTTTGGTGTTTGCTGGTTTAGTCGGTATGAACGATCCGCCACGTAAAGGTGTAGAAAAAGCTATTCGACGCCTGATGGCTGGCAAAGTAAAGGTCATCATGATCACGGGCGACGCAGAAACCACGGCAGTTGCCATTGGAAAGAGTCTTGGAATGCCAATCATCGCCAATTCAGCTCTTGGGCGGTCGGTCATCCGAGGAGACGAACTGGACCAAATGAGTGAAGAAGAGCTGGCACAAGCTATCGCAACCACGTCCATCTTTGCACGCACCAGCCCAGACCACAAGATGAAGATCATCCGAGCTCTTCAGTCAAGAGGAGATGTGGTCGCAATGACAGGTGATGGTGTCAACGATGCGCCAGCATTGAAGAAGGCAGATATTGGCATATCGATGGGCAAGTTGGGTACTGATGTTGCCAAAGAAGCGGCGGACATGATCTTAACGGACGACAACTTCGCCACCATCCTGAACGCAATCGAAGAGGGCAAAGGCATATTTTACAACATCCAGAACTTCCTCACGTTCCAGCTTAGCACGAGTGCAGCGGCTCTGAGTTTAGTCCTTTTCAGCACCTTTTTGGGTTTCCAGAATCCGCTCAATGCCATGCAGATTCTGTGGATCAGTAAGTTGATATTTTGACATAAATACTTACCTAAACTAACAAAGACCTCAGACATCCTCATGGATGGTCCTCCTGCCCAATCCTTAGGGGTTGAACCAGTCGATCCTGCTGTCATGGCCCAACCACCCCGCAGTCGACATGCTCGAGTTCTCACTCGTC
Organism: Shiraia sp. slf14; assembly: GCA_000498155.1. Classification (NCBI taxonomy): domain Eukaryota; kingdom Fungi; phylum Ascomycota; class Dothideomycetes; order Pleosporales; family Shiraiaceae; genus Shiraia; species Shiraia sp. slf14. Next base: position 515,645 of record AXZN01000037.1, read on the forward strand.
CTCTAATCCAACGGGTCCTTCAGTCCGCAACCATCATTATGCTCGGAACATTGATGACTTACTACCGCGAAATGTCCGACGACAATGAGGTTACTGCACGAGATACGACCATGACCTTTACTTGTTTCGTCCTCTTTGACATGTTCAACGCTTTAACATGCCGCTCCAACACAAAATCCATTTTGAATGGTGACATAGGTGTCTTTGATAATAAAATGTTCAATTATGCTGTCGCTGGTTCCTTACTTGGACAGCTGATGGTTATATACTTTCCACCACTACAAAGGGTGTTCCAGACCGAGGCACTGAGCTTGTTGGACCTCGCACATTTATGTGCGGTCGCAAGTTGTGTGTTCTGGGCAGACGAAGGAAGGAAATGGCTCCTTAGATGGAAAAAAGGACACGGATTAGGCCGTGGATACAGTACTGTTGTATGATATTTGTATTAGCGAGCATGATAATAAGCATATAGAAGAAGCATTCTCAGCAACGAGAACCAACGTATCGAATTCCTTCTTGCATAAGACCAGGAATCACCAACACCTCCTTTCCATGCCTTTCCCATCCAACATGTCTCAAGTCACATGGAATTACTGATTCAGATGACGCATCGCCCGTCGACCGCCCGTTTCCAACCTTCCTAGTTTTCTTGGCACAGACCGCACAAAACGCTCAACCCACGCTTCCCCGCACGTGACCAAACTTCTAGAACCGCACAAGTCCCTCACCCACCCTGTTCCAACCGCACAACTCGCGCGGCGTAAGCCAAGTCCAAAGAAATGTCACTATCCGCACCCTCTCAACCAATCATGTTGCCATACCCGCCGTTGAAACACCGAGTGCCTTGACTGAACCAACTTCCTGTGCCCTTTACCCCACTGCCGCTAACAACCTAGTTTCTTCACACGAGGCACTTGTGCGGAAATCAAGTGGGGTGAGAGGGGGGCGAAAACCGCACAAGTCGCGCAAACCAGTGTATATAACGATTGGGGTTTGTCGTTTCCATTTTGCTTTTCATCATCAGACTTCATCATCTTCCATCATCAACAATCAATCTATTCTTCTTTGACTTTCAAGTCTTTACCAAACAAACACACATCAATCGAAATGGCTGGCTGCGGATGTCAATCAAACGGCGCTTGCTCTTGCGGCGCAAGCTGCGGATGCGGACAGGCCTGCACTTGCAATGACTGCCCTGTGAGTTTTGGGACTAAATGCATACGTTGGACTGAGCTAATGGATATGTAGCACAAATAAGTCAACAGCATATAATGCAACAATCATGAAATGGAGTTGAGGTCCTGGTGTATGAAGCTCTTAGATGGCTGCTCACCCGACCAGTGATATTATGGCATTTTTGGGATCATCGAATAAGATCGGCATGGAGTTGTGGTGATGACGAAATGATTTGAAAGAGTTGCTGTATAGTTGGATATTATTGAAAGCGGATGATACCAAATTGATTCTTTTGACTCGGACTTTACTTCACTCACGCTGTGACATCGGGAATTTTCGGGATCGGGATCATTTTTGAACTAACCAACACATATTGTACCACTAAAACCTTCCGTGGATATAACTCCAACTACCCTTCTGTGTACAATCAAAATCATTGGACCGGATGTGCAAGCGAGCATGCAATTAAGCGGTTCTTCCACAGTTTCTACCAAACCACTGTGAGGTGTATACCAGACACTTGAAACCCATCAAAAAGCACCCGTTTCACAACCCTCACCCATCCATTTAAACATCTCCTGGAGGAGCGATCAAAAGTAACCGCGCCCTCGATTTTTTAACCACAGCAAACTGTAGCATTCTCCTGCATGCGATCTTGTCCGCCCTGGCTGACGTTAAAGTCTTCCCATCCGAAAGCGAAGTATCCAATATAGGCTCCAATAAAGATACAAATGATAATATAGCCATTGTAATACATAGCCAACAACATGACAAAGTACGCCACGGCGAACTGAAGCATATGTAGTAAAGCACGGATAGCTTGCTGTAGGAGACTTGGGCGGAAGCGCTGCGCAAATTGGATGCTTCGAGTTGGTGTCACAGATGTTCCAGGCAACTTGCCATTATCACTGCTAGTAGACGAAGAAGCAACCGGCACACAAGCAGGAGCAAGACTCTTCTTGTGCTGGGCGACGATGTAGCGGTCGTACTCCTTGCCAGCGCGACGAAGGGCTTCGAGTACGATAACGAGTAGGATCACGCCGATGCAAGACCCAGCGAATGCGCCTGTGGAACGAACACGCCAGGATCTAGCGATGAAGCAGGAATCGATCGTGTACCAATTCCATAACATCTTTGACAAGTCAGTCATTATGTAGTTGGTGGAATTGGGGTTGTGATCTGCTTACGCTGATCTTGCATCCTCCTCCCATGCTCATACCACCCATGCTACCACCCATCTTGGCCGTTGACGAAGGCATATTCATCATTGTGCCGGTTGGACTCATGTTCATTCCACTCATAGCCATCGAGGCAGATGTTGCCATGTTGGGCATTGACATACCATCCATAGCTGGCGATAGTTGTTGAACAATTGGAAGTTGAGGTTGAATCGTGAAAGTGAGTAACAAAGAGTAGACTACTACTTCCTAGGAATAGTAGCCAGCACCCTTAAAATAATAAACACCCAAGTGACCTGAGTGAATAGTCTGAGCAAGATACTCCGATCAGGCAAGCGGTGAAGTAAGCAAATATCAAACAGTGACAACCAAGGCCAGACACAACCCAGCCTCTCAGACCTCTCGTACTATATACGTAGAACAAACGAAACAAAACCCACCACGTCCCCTTGTCCTACTTCATCAAACCCTTCCACTCACTCCACCCACCCACCCAAACAACAACCCGCTCAAAATATCTTCTCGCACTACCTCCGCCCTCGTACCACATCCTTCGCCGCCGCAGCCCAAACGCACCGCAACAAACGCCCCAACACACCCGCTGCAGCGTAAATAGCACCCTCGTTCGCTGCGAGCATGTCAGTCTGCATGCACGCATCGCGACTAGGCACCATCACCCGCAGCGCGCTTTGCTGCATTGGGCTTAGGGCGAGCGCTCTTTTGCGCATGTTAGACGCCTAAGTGGTATTTTGATCTGGCCATGTGCGCGTGAGAGCAGGTTTTTGCTATCAGGTAGTTAAAGAAGAGTTCTTGGAGAGTTATAGGGAATTGGGAAGATTTTGGCGAGGGGGTTGGGTGGTGGACAGGGATGTGTTCCTAGGTTGTCAGGTTGTGTAGCGGTTGTGTAGTGTTGGGCTTATTGGTTGGGTGGATTGGATAAAGTGTGTATGCTGCGAGAGGCTTGTATGGATGTGTTGGAGTTCTAGGGCAGTGAGAATCCGACCGTTTGTTTTTGATCAGAAGTGGTTGGTGGCGTTGGTGTTAGAATGGTAAAAGGGAATGGATGAATACTGCAGAAATCAAGTTGGCATTTGCGGGTTTGGGATCCCAACATTTGATTTCTGAAGGCTATCAGGTTTGTGCATTTCTTATCTACTGGTAGATGATAAAATTTGTGGAAAAGAGGCGGGAACAAGTACGTTCAAACGTTCGACAAGAGCATATTGTAGCCAAGAATATTATCACAGGGCATGGTAAAGTATAGGATGCCTAGAAGCCTTTGGCTAGAGAGATAAGTTGCTTCAATTGTTACTAGGACTCCGTAAATGCTTTTGAGTCGCGACCTCCAACGTCAAGTAGGTCGCCTGATCTAACAGTCCGGAATCAAAGCTTCATCGAGCGGAGTTGTAATGGAAGAATAATGATAAAAGTACCCAGTTAATCACTCAATAGAACATGCAGTTGAAGAAACGGCTGGAACGATATTATAGTGTATAAGTGAACTCAATGTGCCGACCGTGTGCAATGAATGCTAGCTTCAGACCTTCTAACTCATCATAGGAAATAGAAACAAGGTAGAATTCAGGGACAACCACAACTCGGGTGCACCACGAGCACTTACCGATCTAAATTGAATCATCTTTCCTGAGCATAATGGCGAAATTGCATCAGTGTGCATGGTTCGAAGTGCGGTGCGGCGTTGAGGAGGCTTTGTTGTGCAGCGGTTTACTACTGTGTCAGGAATAGTCGCATGGGTAGCCCAACTTTTCACAAAGAATCAGAGGCACCGGCCTAAACTAGCGGAACGACGCCAGACTGTTTATAGTACCTAACTTCTTACTTAGCTTAAAAGTTATAATTAAATATTGTCTACTACTTAAATTGGAAATGTAGAGGTTTGGCGGTAGTGCACCAGTCTTCTTACCAATGGTATCAATTTCGCCATCATGCTTTGTACAAAAGTAGGGCTGAGGAAGTCTTATGCAGTACAATGTTCGCTGTTTCATAGAATGCATTCAGAAGACTCATCCTCTTAAGACTTTCTCTCAAGTGATCTATTGTTGGGCAATATGGCTTCACTGCTTTCGTTGGTGTTCATCGCCATATTTGGTGTCTTTTTCGGTGTCCTTTCCTTCTTTGTCTATCTCTTTACACCGCCTCACCATTTCCCCAAGAATATACCTACTATTCCATTCTATTACGCTCTCCTTCCCCTGTTCTACGATGTCGACCAAGCGGAGAACTATCGCAAGTACTTGAAAGAGCCCCTAGCGAAATATGGTGCTGTTAAGATATTCTTTGGTGGACAGTGGAACATCCTGGTCACAAAGCCTACGTACATCTCAGAAGTTTTTAAGCACGAGGATGTATACGCAAAATCCGGAAATCACATAAAAATTCCAAAGACCTTACTTGCAACATACACTGGCGAAAACATCATCAGTGCTCATGGCGAGAAGTGGAAACTTTTCCACAATATCATGAAGCCGGCATTACAAGCGGACCAGGATCCTGAACAAACTTGGAAGAATTCCAGACTCTTGAACGCCATGTTTCTTGAAGAACAGAAGAAGGCTGGTAATGATGGTGTTCCGGTGTATACCCCATTACACCGTTACGCAGTCGCAAATCTGTCGGAAGTCATCTTCGGATCTAGCTTCGAAACGATGCAGCAGATGAACTCGCCGATCCACACAACTCTGATGAAAATAAAGCCGATCGTGTTTTCACCTATTTTTATGAACTTCTCGTTCTTAGATAGGCTACCACTCAAGACCAGACAATTTGGAAGAGCACTCAACAAACAATTCCGCAATACACTTCGTTCCACGATTCTAAAAGGACATGAGAATCACGAATGTAATGAGAACGATAAGAGAAGTGTGGTTTGCCGATTGGTTGGTTCTCATCGAAAAGGCATTCTCACCAACGAAAACCTTGATGACAACATCGTCATCACATTCATCGCTGGTCACGAGAATCCCCAGCTAGCGACCATGTCCCTAATGTATCTTCTCGGGTCCCACCCTCAGATTCAGGAAGATCTCCTGGAGGAGCTTCAAACAGTCTTCCCTCCGGATGCGCCTGCGGACTATGAACCGTTATATACTGAGCTACACGATCTGCCTCTCCTCACTTCCGTCCTTTACGAAACCATCCGCATGCTCCCGCCAATCTCGCAAATCATAAACCGCCGCACTACAGCGCCTGTGAGTCTTGGAGGCAACATCTCTATTCCTGCTGGTGTTTATGTTGGCTATAATGCATATGCTACAAACCGCGACCCTGATTTTTGGGGCACAGACTCGGATGAGTTCAAGCCATCTCGCTGGGGGAATAACATGGAGGAGATCAACCAGTTGTATCGTCGAGCCAATTCAAAAGGTGCTTTCATTAGTTTTCATGGTGGTAAGAGAGTCTGCCTGGGTCAGAAATGGGCCATGCAGCAACTTCGCATTACACTTGTGCAGTTGGTAAGGGGCCTTAGATGGAAGGTTGACGAGACTTGGGACGGGCGCATGACGCCTTCTGGTCCTCTTTCTCCTCGAGGTCTTAAGGTGAAATTTGAATCTCGGAATTTGGCTGCTACTGCGGTAGCTCCATGATCCAATAAGATAAATTTGAATATAAAGCATAGAGTGGCATTAGTTAAATCTTGCTTGGCAGTTCGTAATTACTTATGATAATGCAATGAATGACTCGCCTTCTGCAACTGAGAACCTATACGCGAAAGTACAACGAAGTCAAGCGCATTACCAGGTTTTCTTGTTTCAACCCTACAGCTGATAGTAGGAAGAGCCTCTGGATATGGCAATTCCATAAAGTTCACCTCTCCAACAATGTTGCTGTAGATTGTGTTCACTCGTCTTTACATGATGGAGCTCTCGGCCACAGTAAGACCCATTGTTACTCATCGAGATTTAACAATTGGTCCCGTTGTTTCCATGCTCCTTAATCCAATCAGCAATGGTTTTCTGCTGTGAGTGTACAATGTTCATCGCTTCATCTGTATCATACAGATCATACCAGCCTGGGCTCTCGTGTGGAGGGTCGCCTGCCCAAACCATTCCGAATTCATCTACGCGCTGCGTTTCTGGGCGATAAATGCCACCATATGCCCATGGCGAGGTCCCGATGTAGGGCCCACTGTTTCGGAAATCATCCATGACCGCACCGATGATGGTCTAAATGGATATTAATACAGTGCACAATTCATAAAGAACAAGAAACCAAAACGTACCTTGAAGTAAGTGTCCTTGTTTGAAGTGGAAGCACTACTGAGATACGGATACTCTTTATCTTTATTCTCCCAATTATTTCTCGCCATACCAAATTCCTCGAGAAGGATGGGCTTTCCAATGTCGATGCTCCATTGGCTGGTGTCTTTGATGAAGGCTTTTGCGAATGTTTCAGCTCCTTCAAGGTTAGCAGCACTAGGATTATTCATGTCATAATACCCCCAATTTTGGACCCAGCAGTGCGACGTTGCGTAGTCTACATTTTTGAACTTGTGAACTTGCTTGAAGTAATATTCACCCTGCTTACTCTCGAGCCCAACATTGATGAGCTGTTTTGGTGACATAGTGCGTATGTAAGACGACATGCGGTCGGCCCATGCGAAGAGCAAGTCATCAGGCGCCGAATCCTTTCCGATATATGCGACTTGCGGTTCGTTCGCCAATTGCCATGTCATTATGGCTGGATCTTCGTTGTATAATCGCCCGTTTACACTGTTTCGGCGTTGCATTACAGTCTTGACATGGTCTTTGTACCATTGCTCAGCTTGACTGTTGTTATAGATGAGGTTGGCAAAGTTGGTAAAGTCAGTGTATGGCGCAGCATCTACACCTATCGTCGTATAGCTACCCCATCCTGTGCCTGGGGTTGACCGCTGTGGTGGCGCCGATAAGTTCCAGGATGAGGGATATGGTATCGCTGTGTTGTTTGTCGCCCATGACACGTATTGAGCGAACCCACCTGACCACTGCCATTCATTGTTCAGTGTCATCGTGGCTCGCATACCACGCTTCGACATCTCATCGAGGCAAATGTCCAGGCCTTTGAAAATATCTTCATTATACTTCCCCGGTGCTTCCATTAATGCAGGGTTCATTCTGAATGGTTGAGGAGTTGGAGCGCCTTCAGAGCTTGCCATGATACGTAAATGGTTGATACCCTTAGCAGCCATCTGATCCAGCTCAGTGACCAGCCGTGAATAATTACCTCCAGCAGAAGTGTCTGCCGCGATGTTCATGCAAGCCCAATAATTCATCCCTCGGCTGTACGTTAGCATTGCGTTATTATTTTAGTTGTCTGGGTTTTAAGGTACCGGTAATATAGTGCAAACCCTCGGAGTCATATAGTCGTAGTCCTTTGACTTTGACGAAGTCATTTGGTTTGATGCCATGATTATGCCGTCCTCCATAAACTGTACCTATGCCAAAAGCTAGGGAAGCAAGACTATATAGTAAAGCTCTCATTGTGTCAAGTATTGCAAATAGTCAAGGTTGTCCAAAAGGCAGAAGTTATACAAAAGGCACACGGCCATATCATGTTCGAAAGACGAGGTCACCAAGGTGGTGGTACTGGTTGACATCATTTTGCTCCGCGAAGCATACCTAATGGGGGTTTACTGGATGTGGCAAGTGCAATCAAACAATGTGGGGTAACAACGATCTTATGCTTAAATGAGTAGTTTATCCTCGAAAGATCTACACGAGAAACGCCACAAACGGTTCTCGTAGTCTAGCGATCATATATTGATGCATCAGTTGGTGACAGGTCATGGGTTCTTTTATAGCACATTGGCCAGGAATGGAGCAGCTTGGATAATTCAAGTTTAGGCGGCAAACCTTCACATGCTGCCCATCTTCGTTGACGTTGAACACTTGTGGTTTCCTTTACAACGTTTCATTTTGAACTACTCTTGGTATCTTTCTTATAAGCTACCTTCCTGTTTCTTTAACCGCTCGAATAGTTGTACGAATGCAGACGATTCTTGTGCACCTCCAACCTCGAAACGACCATTGATAGTAAAGTTCGGCACACCACTGATGTTGTGCTCAACGGCATCTTGAACCTCTTTGTCGACCTCTGGACCTCCTTTGCCACTCTCCAACCATTCGCGAGCCTCTTTCTCGTCAAGTCCAGCTTTGACACCTGCTTCAACGAGGATATCCTGAGACGTGATATCCTTCTCATTCTCAAAATATGCCGCGAAGAGTTCTTCAATGACGCGTGTCTGCGTCTTCGGGCCTTTTGTCTTGCCAAGTTGAATGAGCCGATGCGAATCGCGAGTGTTGCCAGTGCGTCCGCCATATTTGAACTGGATACCTTCAGCTTTACCAATTTCTGATAGACGCTGCTGCATCATGGCAGTACGCTCTTTGCCAAATCTTGATTCATATCGCTCTTGTTTGTCCATGCTCTTCGGAGCACTCGGATCCAGGTAAAAGGGAAACCAGTTTATCGCAAAGCTGTCTGTAGAGTCCGGATGCTTCTCTTTGTAGGCTGCAATGCCTTTCTCAAGGCGCTTTTTGCCAACATAGCACCATGCTGAGCCTTGTCAGTACAGCTCTTTGACATCGACTAACGCAAATGCTTACGACACACAGTGTCAGATACTACGTTAATCTCGAAAGCAGTCATTCTGCGGAGGGTTGATCTGAACGCCACGATGAATCTTATTTTCGTTGTGTTGCAGCTATTCACGATCTTGTATCGGAAAATTGACTTCCTTTATGTTCAGCGCTGCTGATTAATAACATAGGTACGGTCAGCAATTGCGACAAATCTGCTAAAACGCGAAAATTAAATTAGCCCCTCTTTATAAAATACGTGTATAACTATCGCAGCGCGCCTTATATTACTAAGATATATAATTTAATATAAGTATTATATAAATAATATTTTTTATATTAGTACTTATACTATATTAATAATATATATACTTTATAAAATATAATAGTACTCTATATTATTACTTTTAGATCTATTACTATAACTTAAATATAAGTTATCTAGTAAAGAACTTTAAACTATATTATAATAAGATTATTTATTAAGTTAATAAGAGTATAAAGATCTAAAATATTACTATTTAGCTTAAGAAAAAGTATAGTATTAAGTATAAAAAGTAGATACTTAAATATTAGCTTATAAAATAAGGTATAATATAAAGACTATCTAAAGAGGTAGAGTATTATATTTAGATATAAGTAATTATACTAGTATTTAAGATAAGCCTAATAAATAAAAAAATACTTATTAACCTAAATAAGAATAGGTTTAATATATCTATAAGAGTTTTATACTAAATTAGGTATAATTTATATATTAAGTAGAAGTTTTATAAGTAAGAGAGGGTTATAAAAGATAATATAGATAAAGAGGCTATACGTATATTATAAGAAGAGTTCTTTATATACTATAAGAGGAGTTCTTATCTAGTTTAATAATTAATAGTTATAAAAAAGAAATAGTTTATTAATATATCTTCTTAGAGTAAGGCTTAATAGTATCGTAAGACTAATTATATACTACTTACTAAAAGCTTAACTTAATTATAATAGAGTACTAAGATTAAGATACCTAGTAATAAAGAGAAGAATATATTATACTTAGTCTAAATTTTATATAGTTAATTAATAAATATAATAAACTAAAGCTATATAGTATATATATCTATACTATAATTAATACCTACTTACGCTACGTATTATAGATTTATACTAGAGTAATAGTATCTACTACTATAGGTATAGCTAATTAATACCTTACTATAGTTAGGCTAGATAAAATAAAGTATATCCTAGTATATATTAGGTTAGATTATAAGTTAGAGATAGGTATACTATTATATATATACTATATATTAAGTCTTTCTCTTAATTTAGAAATTAAATTTAGAAACTATTATATATATAAAATAAGTATAGCTAATTAGTAGATTAAGTT